>JAVLUX010000037.1:9082500-9682500 GCA_032164185.1 Moxostoma hubbsi
TGATTAACTCTTCTGCTACAGAAATGTAAAGTATTTTAATTATCTGAATATATATATATATATATATATATATATATATATATATATATATAATTTAAAAATATTTAAAGATAACTATGTTGATATATTGATATAAATATGTATAATCATTATATATTGAGTTATATATATATGAGGGGCTTTCTCAACAAATATTTGTATATGCGATTAATTGGCATTAATTAATTAATTAATATATACATTTATTTTCTCTCTCACTTGTAAGAGTGTAGGAGTGTGTATTTTCAGCACATTTGTGTCTGCAGTCCTCTGATCAAATCCTTAGGCACAACAGCTGCTCTGAAACAAATTTTCTACGTCTCAGAGACAGTACTTAAACTGCTATAGGGCCTCTGAGTGTGTTTGTGTGCACCCAGATGGGGTTTGGAGAAGAAATTAATGTTGCACCTCAATCCACAGCGAAAGGATACTCAGCACTTCACAATTTCACAAAAATCAATGATCACAGATACAGGAACATCAGCTCTAGGAAACCTCAATGTTTAATAGTAGAACAACATTATTCCAGTGTCACTTCTGATGTAATATTGGTAAAATGTAAGATGTGAAAGAAAAAAAAGAAAAAAAAACTATATAATGTTGATAGTGTACAGTATATGTTACAAATCAATTTGACGAGGTTTCAGATTTCTCTCCTTTCCTTTATACCGCACTCTAACCAAGCAGCACTAACAAAAAAGTACCATGGTAATACTGTGTTTTTTGAACATGTACCATGGTAGTACCATATTATTCTTTAAAGTATCTTGGACTATCACATAAATACCATTGTACATGAATGTTGAAAGCACTTTATTTTACAGTACTGTTCTACATTTACATACTATATAATTAAAACAACTAGAGTAATTACTAGGTACTAACAATAAACCTAACCCCAACCCTAATCTTAACTCATATTAAGTACATGTAGTTACATAATATTATGAAAGTGCACGCACTGTAAAATAAGTGCAACCATAATAACAATACCATGGTGATTATATATGTCACCATAACTGTCCCATGGTACTACCAAAGTAATTTTTTGTAGATAAGGTGGAAGAATATTCAACCTAAAAAAAATGCAGTTGGAAAACTTGGTCTCTACAAGAAAGGTGGTTGGCGGGAAGGGAAAACTGAAAAATAAGAGGGCTTTGTGACATCAGACGAGAAGGCAAGTCATTTCAGAGGTGTAGCAAGATATTTGATTTTGATGAAAGACTACCAAAACATTAGATAGATAGATAGATAGATAGATAGATAGATAGATAGATAGATAGATAGATAGATAGATAGATAGATAGACAGATAGACAGATAGATAGATAGATAGATAGATTAAATAACATGCAATGATGAATTGTTCACAATAACACCAAGAACATGTATTAAGGAAGTAAATATGGTGAATTTTGATTTCATGTTGACTTTAAAACCAAGGGTGCAACTTTTGATAGTTGAATGCTTTATCACAAACTCACCTGCTTTATTCTCACTTTTTACTCATCTTGTTCCTCCCTCTCTTCCTCCATGCAGGACGTTTGCCTCACTGCAAAAGGAAAACACAAAGAAAGAGTAAAATATATGAGACCTCATGCACAAGAACACCCAGCATCTGCCTGTCACACCTCCACCTGACTCTCTCCCTCCCTATACACCATTCACTATCCCCAGACTTCTAATCTCCTCCACCTGTAATCAATCACACACCTCATCTTGGACTACATATATACTCACCTCAGCCCAGTATTAATTGTCTAGTCTAACCTAGGACTTTAACCTAGGACTTTAATTTTGTCATCAAGTCTTCCTCCAGTTAAGTTTTCTAACTGCTGTGCTTATCAGTGTTAATAAAGTTTTCACGTTTGCATTCATCCTCAGTTCTGGTGTGTCTGCATCATTACAGAAGACTAGACCGTACACAGCAGAGACTGACCTTCCTCTATGAGTTTAATTGAACGCTCACCACCGCAATCTCAGCACCTCTTTCGACAAGACAAACTCTGACTCATCAATCATCACTTACTGCATCACCATCTTCTTCTGCTTCCACCACTTCTTCTCCGATGATCGCGGCAGTACCAATCACCACACCAGCGCTCTACTCTGGATCAGCAGAGGACTGCAGCAGTTTCCTGTTACAATGCTCCCTTGCGATATGGATGCTTATCAATTCACTACAGAGCGTGCAAAAGTGCCATTTATCATCGCTGATACTGGACCTGTTATGCAATCGTATGAGCAGTTCACCAATCATTTCAGAGAGGTTTTCAGCCGCCCTGCCAGAGACTCTCACGCCCGTGAACAACTTTTTCGTCTAAGGCAGGGTAAGTGTTCCGTATGCTCCGAGGCAACTATGATATCCAATTCAGGACCTTAACTGTGGCCAGCAGATTTAAAGTACCAGCCTTACCACTTGTTGTCAGGGACTTGAACCTGCATTGAGATTACAACTCTCAAGTCTATCTAAAAGTATTCAGCCCTCAGAAAGCCACCCAACTACCACTCCATCGATCTTGGGACTGTGCCATGAAGTTACTACCTGGAGCACCACTTCACCGGAGTCGCATCTACCCTCTCTCTCTGCCACAACAGAAGGCAATGGAGGAGTATAGAGAGGAAGCTCTCCAACAAGGATACATTCCATTGTTGGCCAAGAAAGATGGCCCTTGCATTGATTACCGTGTCCTAAATGAAGTCACCATCAGGTACCATTATCCCCTTTCCCCTGGTCCCTGCTCCCCTAGAATACTTACGAGGAGCCACTGTGTTCACCAAACTCTACCTGCAGAGCGCTTATAACCTCATCCACATCTGCCATGGAGACGAGTGGAAGACTGCCTTTGTCACCCTAACAGGCCACTACCAAATTCTAGTAATGCCATATGGCCTGGCCAATGCTCTGTCAGTGATTCATGGCTTCATGAATGAGATTCGGAAAGGGAATCCTCCTAAATTCCATACATGCGAATTCTTCTCCAAAAAACTATCCCCCGTGGAGCAAAACTATGTTATTGAGAACAGAGTGCTACTTGCCATTAAATTAGCACTAGAGGAGTGGTGCCATTTGGGTCAAAGGAGCACATCACCTCACCTAATGTCCAGGGTCAAAGAATTCCAAGGCAGATGCTCTCTTCCGCCTCTATTCTCGAGAAACTCCCAACTCCAGCCCTGAAACCATCCTTCCTCCATCCATCATTATCAGCCCCATGGGCCCTGGACAAACAAATTGCGGAAGCCTCCCAAGCGGACCCAGCTCGACCGGGATGTCCTGCAAGGCGATTGTATGTTCCAGAAAGAATTTGTCAACCACTTCTGGAATCACTCCACTCCTCCCTGTGCAATGGCCATCTAGGCATAAGGCAGACACTCTCGCTCCTCCGCAATCGATATTGGTGGTCCCGAATGTCTCAGGAGGTCCACCGTTTCATCTTGGCCTATCATGATTGCGCTATTGCCAAGTCAAGAAGGCATCTCCCTGCAGGCAAACTCCTACCACTGCCTGTTCCTCAATGTACCTAGTCCCATCTCAGAGTGGATTTCATTACTGTCCTTCCACCATCCCATGGCAATACCTGCATGTTGGTCGTGGATGACCGCTTCTCCAAGGCCTGTTGGAGACTGCAGAGAATCTATTCCATCAAGTCTTCTGGAACTTCGGTTTCTTGGAGGACATTGTGTCGGACCATGGCCACCAATTCATCTCTATGGTATGGAAGGCATTATTCTCACTCCTAGGGGTATTGGTTCTCTTCAGGAAACCACCCTCAAACTAATGGGCAGACAGATCTGTTTACAACTCCCCTGCAAAAAGTTAAGTCCCTGTTATATGGGTCCCTTCACTATAGTCAATCAAATCAGTCCAGTAATTTATCATCTTAAATTGCCAGCCCATTATAGCATCACACCAACCTTCCATGTCTCTTTGCTGAAATCTAACCACCCCACTTCCTCTCCTTCCTCCACAGAGTCAGGTGTGGTTGATAAACCCCCTCTGCCGGTGTAGCGGGTGTATTCAGTGCTAGACATTCTGACTGGCTAGATGGCTAGGCACGCCAATCACCCGGACTGTCCAGCTCCATGTGGGAGGGGAGCTCAGTTCTCCCGATGGCCAGGCCGCACCTGATAGGCCCCAAAGTTCGTTGCCCCACCGGGAAAATGCCCGGTATGCCAGGTGGCAACAAGCATTATTTCAAAGTTATTCTGAGGGCAAACCAGCACTGTTTCAGAATACTACACACACACTTTAACAATTCCATGATTTTTTAGGCTCTGTCCAGCTGTAAAGTTATGTGCATGCATGTGTAACTGTATGCTTTTGTTTTTGCAGAGAGGAAATGTTTTTGCTCAGAAGTTTCACTTTAAAAGCTCAGGAGAATTATTGAAAATTGTTGATCTCTTCTGAAACTCCAGATGAGACACACAAGAAAACTGGGGTCTTTTCTCAGTTTAAAAATATGAGAAGCAGGAAACTTCAGCTAATGTCACTATTTAAAACTCATTGCTGTATAGGGGAAACAAATTAGATATTAATGAGATCTCATTGGTAATTTTTCTTTCCCACACTTTTTCTAGTTTAACCAAAAGATGAAATGTTTAGGTGTTTCTGTATTTCAGTCTTTAATCAGGCATTGAACCAAAACTGTTTTCAGTGACCTAAAGCGGTTTACAAAGATCTGTTGTCCATCTCAAGAAGCTTAGAACATTTGAGCAATCCTAACTTTTTTAGCTATTTAAGCTGTTTGGTGCTCTATTTATTCATGTAGTTTTCATGTCTGTGTGCGAGTGGAGCAACAAGCTGTCTGTGGGCTCGGCTCGCACACTGAGAAAATCAAAGCAACAAACTGACAGTTCAGCTTCCAAACTCACTCGCCAGGGACAGATATGAGGGGTAAAAACATGAAAGCAAGAGACAAACAGGAAGAGAAGGGCACACGCAATTCAAAGGACAACTAGTGTGAACCTTTCATTTTACACATATCTGAAGCCCTTAAAAGTCATTGGTTCTTGAGTTTTAGTTCTAGACAGAGTACACATGAAGCTGAAGGTTCTGGTCCCACCTGCCATACAAGCTATGGCATTGTTCATGTCATCAGTCCTACTCGACCCACCCCGAGCGGGATTCAAACCAGCGATCCCTTGCATGGGGGCCAGACGTGCTAGCAAGGAGGATATAAAAGCCATAGCATCTAACCTCGGTGGCCAGGAGAGTGAGGTTTACACACTGCACATGCTATCACATACCAGCTGGCTACTGTTGCAATCAGACAGGCAGCAAAAAATATTTTTTTTGCACATCTGACTAAAATCTGACTACATTAAAAAAAAATGAAATCCATTGTAAACTAGATCCAAACCATATCCATATGAGGTCTGCCAAATCCGATTTCAAGTGTTTTTTGTTTTTTTAAGAATGTGACATTTATGTAAAATCATAAACAATATTATCTGGAGCTCTGTCCAAATACACACATTTTTGTTTACTCTTTCCTCATATGTGTCGTTTACTATGTGGTGAATAGTGAATGATGAATCAGTGGTTTTGGGAACAGCTACTCCATATGTGCTAGTTCAGCATTTAATTTCAAAACAATTGCCATATATATGGAGTTTGAATTATATATAGTACATTATGATAGACTTGATGAATAGGAATATAGAATCTTTAATTTGCCTGTTTCATATGTAGCTAAGCCTTATATAACCTGAAAACTCATACAGAACTCTGCAAGGCAAAATTTAGGAGAATGCATAACTAAAAATTCAAATGAACATTATTTCACAAATATGTAACTAAATATGACAGCAGCTGTGGGTGGTGGAAACTTGGTAGTTCCAAGGTGAAATGGAGGGTGATCTCAACATATGGTGGTGTTAATGAAGGTATTGCAGCAATTGTAGAGGATTGTTGATTGTGGAGCACTGAGGCTGGGAAGGGTTAGAGATGCTTGATGGGAAAGTCAATTTAAAAACATCAGAACTTTTGAACAAAAGGAGGAGGCTTATTATGTTCACAAGTTGCACAGGTTGAGGACAAGCAACAGGAACGAGCAAACTGACAATCAAGCAACAAGCCTTACACTGTAAGTTGATCAACTAATGTATACATTTGCAATGTTGTTATTGTTTGCAAATTATAAACCAGCTCATGTGGATTTTTCATAACTCTGTCAATGTTAGCTATGTATTGCTGGCTTCCATGGCTGCAGCGCGCTGTGATTACCCACTAACTTGTTTCAAATCTGGCAACCCGGGATGTTGGAATACTATTGGGAAATGGGCAGTGGGTGGGATCACACAGGCCAAAACACAAACAGAAATTCTGTCCGGAACGGACATTTCAATGTAGAATATACTGACTGTAGCATTGTTTTTAGTAAGTTCAACTTAGCATGTTTATAAATGTCTGATAACATATTATGATAATTTTATGCTTTAGTACAGTAAATATATTACATATTGCACCTTTAAAGTAGTTCTATGGTCAAGCTACTCTTTTAAAAAAGTAGATAGCTACACTACAAGCTACTAACAAAAAGTTGCTAACTTCATTGAAGCTACTTAAAAAATAAAATACTTTTAGATAGATAACAATTACAGTATATTACAGAGAGTTATTAGGGTGACATTCCCTTACAAAAATTAACCATGGTTTTAGTACAGAAACAATATTTTAACCATGGTGTTTGAAGTAAATCCATGATTACTGCAATATTGCTATTGTAAAACCATGGTTAAATTTCATAAGAGTAAAACAAATATGACAACATTAAATTGAACACAAATATAATGTATACCTAGTTAATATACTAATAAAACTAGAACACACATTATTGTATATATATGATTCGAAATACAGTGATAAACAGCAGCAATTAATTCAATTTCACTCAAGCGAATCAGTGATATGGTGTTATTTTCACAGTATGATAACGTCATAAAAATGACCATGATATTACAGGATCATGGTAATCATTGAGGTTGATAATATTATTAGCAGTTTAATATTTGGTTATGAAATATGCCTGATGAACACAGAGAAATATTTCAGTTATAACCAATTCTTTAAAGGGGAAAAAAATATATATTTGCAACATATACAGTAGTCTGATAAAAAAGATTTTGTTATCTTTATTTTATGATTTATATAATTTAATTACCCAGGTTAACACTTCAGATGCATTTGTATGCATTCAGTAATTTGTTACATTTGTGATTTTGTTTATTTCCTGCATGCATATTGTCAATCTGTGCATATTGTTTTACAAATAAAACATATTATTAGTAGTATCAAGCACATTGTTTGCCTATTGTTGCACTGCACTTAGGGAAATGAACAAACAGTTGGTACATCGAAATGTAGAACGAGTGCTTAAATACGTTTGCTGCATTTGTGAATGTGACAGAATGCATAAATATAACTTTAGCCTACCTAGTCATTACAAATGATGTAAAACTACATTGAATCTGGTGTTTTAATGAAACACCAGTTTAATTTATTATCCTGTATACTGCATTTCCACTTACATTCATCTCCACAAATTCCTTTAAATTGAGTAACAGTTGAATGTAACATGAGGAATGCGCAATTTAAAGATTTATTTTATCTCGCCAAGTTTATATGATGCTGTGTAAACGTTGCCGATTCTATCTTAATTAAACTGATTTGAGTTTTAGAAAAGTTCTTAAAAAATTCCGTCTTTATATTCATGCAATATCGTCAATGAGAAGATTTCAAAAGTATGATAACCGTCCATCTTAAAACCGAGGTATATTGTGAAACCTTAAAACTGTTGCATCCCTAATCAGTGAATCAGTGATCTATCATCTGTCTGTCCTTGTCTTTGTTTCTTTCATTCTTACTCCCCTTTGTCCCTGCTGTTGGAAGAAATTTCAATTTCACACTCAGCTGGAACACATCATACACTGCAGCTTCACACCTTCCCATCAGCATGCTCCCACATACAAGTCTAATCAACATCAACAGCATATGGTATGCATGGTAAGTGTAACCCCTATTTATATGCATATAGCTATTATACTCACTAGGGGGCTGATGGTGTCCCACAAATGTGGTTATAGATGAATGCTTGACAGCCTTAATATTGCTGAACTTGTCTTAATTCTTACAATTTATTAAAGGTAAGGCAAAAGCTCAAGCATCAGAAAACGTGTTAGGAACATATGCGCAGATCACATAATGAATAAGATAAATACAGAAGATATCAGTACTGTGCTCCTGAACATAAACTGAGAAAAAAGGAGAAGAGCAGGTGGGATGGTGAAATAACTGTCAAAAGGAGAGATACAATCCCCATACTGACCATCCTATACAATACAGTATGTAAGATTCTTCGGCTGTTTCCTTAACAAAACCCTGTTCCCTACCCCAAACTACCTTGGTTATGGGCCCGCTGGCTTGAATTAATATTTTGTGTGCGAATTCTTCAAGAGGTGATCGCACGAGTAAGTGTTCTTTTTTTCCCTTTAAATTTAGTGTATTGTGATCCCTGCTCAATCTTCCCGGTAACCGGCTCTGGCATGAGCAGCATGGTGGAAGGGTTGTGTGTGTGTCGACTGCAAACTCACATTCAGATCTTAAAAGTTGTTTTGTTTTTGTTTGTTGTTCTAGCCGATTAGGCAGTTGCCTTGGATCTATACTGACACCTAGTGGTGTGGATGCAGCACAAAAAAGAAATATTTGAGGGTTAATATTACCAATGGCATTGTAGAAATGTTCTATTCCAATTCAGCCATAATTCATTCAATTGAACATAAATAATTCAATTAAATCAATCAGTGGACGAAAGTGTCCTATAAAAGCCAGTTTACTGAGAAATAATGAGCAGCATTTGTGTGGTCATGTGATCTGAACATGGCAGCCCCTGTGAGGCTCCCAATATAAAACAATATATAAAGCCTAGCTCCCAATATAAAACAAAAATACAACTTTTTTTTATAAGGCTGCTTATATGGCTGTAGTCTACATCTAATGCAAATGCACAAGATATTAAACATTTTTCTAAAGTAGCGATAATTTCTTTAGGGGTATTTTTATGAGGAAAGATAACTGAGTGCACTTTGAATATTTTCCTCTGGACCAATCACAGCGCACAATAAATTCTGATTAGCAATACAGAATGTGCATTGAAATCACTAATCCCCAAACACACTAAAGTGAATTTTTGTCACTTCATTGCATTTGATGAGGATTGAGATAAAGTTAAGATTGAGTTTTAGTGGGCATGTGTGTTTTGGAGGCAGTCTATCTGAATATCACTGCATTAGTGACCCTTACAACTCTGTTATAAAAACTCACACATATGCCATTACACTGCCACACTCATTCATATTCACAAGCTTCTCATAAATGATGCATTGTTGTGCATAAAAAAATAAATAAATAAAAAAGATAACAAAAAACAGAAAATGACTGTGACCTATGCAAAAATATACAGAAAGAGAGAAGGGGATAGAAAAAGAGAAGTACAGCATGATGGGATACAAAAAGAAGAGTTATCTGAAATCTACAGTCCTGTGGCATTATCTGTCTTCACAATCAAGCTGAAAGCTTTTTTCTGCTTTAACATGCATCAGCACACCCAAACTCTGCAACAGAAACAAGACACTGGACTGCAATATATGCTCATGTAATAAACCACAACAATTTGGTGCAGTTTTAAAGTTAATAGAAAGTGTACTGAAGATACATAAAGGTTCTTCAACAGAGTTCAACTTTTTTCTTTTTGTTATATTTAGGTCACACCAAAAATGACTTAGAAACCTGTTTACTATGCCTTTATCATTTATTTGAATGCACTTTATTGATCACCACAAAAAATTATTTTGACTCAAAGAATAAATTGGGGTTTCAGTGAGACACTTACAATGAAAGTTAAAGTATCAAGTCCAAATATGTTAAAATGTGCTCTGGAGCCACAGGACGTAATTATTTTTTATTTTAACATGGTATTAGTGTGGTAAAATCACTTACTAACCTTATCTGTGAAAAATGTAATCCACTATTACAAAGTCGTTGTTAGAATGACATGACATAGCAGTAGACCCTGTAATTTGGTAAACACTGTAACAGCAGTAAATCCCTGATTTTATCACACTAAAATCATGTTAACATGTATAATATTTATGTCGTAGCTATACTTTTGAAACAGTGTGTATTTTTATGTTTATAGACCATTCACTTTCATTGTAAGAGTGTGGCTGTAACCACAATTTTTAAATAAACAAAGGATGAGTTAAAAATACGTTCTGTGGTAGTCAACATTATGCCATAAATGTTGTTGACTAAGCTTAACTTGTATTGAACCTATAACATTCCTTTAAAAAAATTATTAAAATCATTAATAAATCAAAACAAATTATAAATTATTTTATATCAATTCAAGTGTCTGTGAAGAGCCTGCTTGATATGAAATATGAAATATGTCAAGTGTGAAGAAAATGAAGAAATATCAAGGTGGAAATCACTTGTAAACAGAATATTATATGTACGTAATTTCCAATCAAGCTGTCATTTTTTTTAAAATTATTATTATTATATAATTTTTATTTTACATTGAATTGTTTGTAATCTAATATTGTAATTAGCCTTAGCAAGGCAAAGTCTGACATGTTATTCTTTGGTCGTTTCAATCACATTATGCTATTAAACACAATACATGAGTTGTGGTGAAAATTACACTGTTGATAAACACAAGTTTATGAAATGTTCATGATGTTTCACAGAGTGCTCCAGCATAAACACATTGACTGACACATTGATTGTTAATGGACACATTACAATTTTATTTAATTTTTTTTTCAATTGGATACACACTGTGACTGAAAAAATTCACCAATTCATCAGTTTCTCTTGCTAATGTGCCAGAAACATTTACCCATTCTGCAAAACGGTTAACACTTTTTTCCTGCTTGCACACAATTTGCTGTTTTCATGCTAAACTCTTCACACAACTCTAAGCAGTCCAGCACAATTGTCATTGTGAATACACTTGCTCAAAATCTAAAACCAAGGGAGTCAAACAAACAAAACTCAAAGAGATAACGCAGCAAAAACATCTCACCCGTGCAAACACAATCAACCAAAATTGAATACTTCACTGTCCCAAATCTATAAAAGTCAAAAAAAAATTGCTCATTGAAACATCAAAAACATGGAACAACAAAGAGCATGAGGAGGTAGAGGAAGACATAGATGCAGAAAAATATCCGGTGAGATACAGTAAGAGCTACTGTGAAAGATAGTGTCATCAACCATGGTATGAGCTTTAGGGAAGCAGGACAGAGAGTGCTGCCACATCTAAATTGTTACACTGTAGCTCAGGGGTGACCAACCCTGCTCCTGGAGAGCTACCTTCCTGCAGAGTTTAGCTCCAACACACCAGCCTGTCATTTTCAAGTAATCCTGAAGACCTTGATAAGCTGGTTCAGGTGTGTTTGATTAGGGTTGGATCTAAAATCTGCAGGAAGGTAGCTCTCCAGGAGCAGGAATGGCTACCCCTGCTGTAGCTAGAAAATATTAGGACATTTCCTGTTACAGTAACAGGTAAGTTGTTGGTAACAGATATTCCTTACAGTATGTTATATTTGGACAATACGTCACTTTCCTTTGTATGGGAAACCCAACTTTTCAACCTCTACAGAATTGAGAGAAGACCATAAAATATTAAAAAACAAATCACGTGTTCACCCCAAATCAAGAAGTTCACAATAATTTGTGAACAATAAGACATTTTCAATATGGTGGTGGCAAATACTGTAATGAAATCACAAATTTTTGATACTTTTTTACAGTACATGGCCAAGTTTTTCTTTCAAAGGAGACACTAAATACATTGAGAATTGAGTGTGCAGTCAATACAGCAAATTGGGAAGTAAAATGTCTGTTTTTTATTGTTATTATTATTACTTTTCATTTTTTGTAAACTGAATAAAATTAATTTTGATGAGAAAGTGTTATCTTTTGCAGCACATGTATAAACTGATGTTTAGTGTGTGTAGCAAATGCTTTTCTGAGTGTGATTTACGATTGGATAATTTAGTTTTGACTGCTGTGGGTAACGTTTTTCAACAAATAGTGAGTTTTTCCTTGTGTGTGTAAGATTTTGGAAATGTGGTATTTTATAATGGGCTTTGTGTATGTAGTTTGAGGAAATGGGTCAATGATTATGTGAAATTTGTGTATCCAATTGAAAAAAAACTGTAAATAAACTAGTGAGTGTGAAGAGTGTTTTACAGTAACTGGGCCAAAATTGTCAGAAGAAAATCCCATGAACAACATCAGCAGACCTGCTCATATGTATATATAGTTTGATGTGTGCTTTCTGTCTGCCCTGGGTCGCTTTTTTACCTCATCTCTCTCACCCTCCGCAACTAACTGACCCATATCTAGAACAGTCTGCATCGGTGAGGATAATGGGTGATAGCATACACACACATACAGTCACAAATGAACACGCATTCACACTCATGACTGGCTGATTGTCTGTGGTGTGCCCTTCGAAAGAGGATTATTGTGGCCGTGAAAAGGCAGTGAATTACTGACAAAAAGGGACTGGATTTAGGTTTCAGGCCAGCCGTAGCTAAACAGGAAAGAAGGAGAGAGAAAGGTCATCCAAGAACAGAAAGCAGCTCAAGGCGCTGCGTGCGTATATTTCGTTTTCCTCGGATTTTCACAAGCCCTCTGAGTGATGAGCTCAATTACACCACTCATGAAATCGTTCCTGATGAATCAGCCAGTCACTCGGGTAAACGCATACAATCGTGGTAACTCCGGGAGAGTACAATCCAATATCCGTCAGGACCCTGGGGACAAAAGCTTTTCAGATTGCATTGCTTTTTTTCTGAAAATTGTAGTCTTCAGGGTATGACCGCTCCTACTGTAGGCAGCTTGTGCACTCGTGTGGAACACAGCTATCCCAAAATATACTTGAGCAAAACACTGAAATTCTGAGTTCAAAAACTACAAGTGATTCAAACCAGAGGGCTTCAACAAGGGCAACTCAACTGCAGTTCAGTTATACTACTTTCGTGAATTAAATGAAAATATCTGTTAGACAAAAATACAATGTTAATTTTTTAGTTCACCCTCCCTCGTGTCATTCTAAACCCGGACAGCTCATCTTCATTCTGTAGATCACAAGAGGAGTTATTTTAAAGAATGTTGACTGAGCTACTCTTTTCCATACAATGAAAGTGATTGGTGACTGAGGCTGTCAGTCCCTAGCATTCTGCCAAATACCACCTCTTGAGCTGCATTGAAAAATAAACTTAAAAATAAAATGAAAATAATGTAAGCAACATGATATAAATACATAAGAGGAATGTATAATGTTCAATAAAAGTTAAAGGAATAGTTCCAAATGTGTATGACTTTCTTCTGCTGGACACAAAATGAAATAAAATATTTCAGCTCTGTATGTCCTGCAAGTAAAAGAGTTCCAACATTTTGAAGCTCCAAAAGCTCATAAATGCAGCATAAAAGTAATCCATATGTCTCCAGTGGTTAAATGTACTGTATATCTTCAGAAGCAATATGATAGGTGTGGATTAGAAAGAGATAAATCATTTTTTACTATAAATTCTCCTCCCTGCCCTGTAGGTGGTGATATGCGTGAAGAATGTGAATCACCAAAAGCAAAAGAAGAAAAATGTGGAAGTGAAAGTGGAGATTTATAGTAAAAAAGTACTTACTTATTTATATGTTTCTTACCCACAGTTATCATAATGCTTAAGAAGACATGGATTTAACCACTGGAGTTGTATGGATTACTTTTATGCTGCCTTTATGTGCTTTTTGGAGTTTCAAAATTCTGGTCACCATTCACTTGCATTGTAAGGACCAAAAAAAGAGCTGAAATGCTGTCTGATGAGCTTAACTTGCATTTAACCCAGACTATGTCTTTAATATGGTGGTACTACAGTATGTATGTTATCATCGGCCAGACTTAACATGCAAAATTTAGTTTAATACAATCTGTAATGGGGTTCCTGCTCATTCTATCTATCTTCCAAAAGGTCCTTGAACTTAAAGGTGAAGACCCCTGATTTAAACTATATTTGGATATATGTGAGGTTAAAAAAGGCTCAAAAGAACTTGGTACACAGTGAAAAGTCTTAGCTCACTGTTGAATAAGCAAAAAAAAGGGCTTGGTGAAATTTGCAAGTGAAATGTTTTCCCAGAACTCCCATGTGGATTTGTTTGGCAGGTATCAAGTTGTGCAACTTAAGAGCATAGCCATATAGCACATCATGATGTATTAAGAGTCATTAATATCAGCAAAATATAATTAATGCTGCTTGCAAAGTATCACTAGTACTCTTATTTAATATTAAGTATTACATTCTGGTGTGTAATTCATCCTGAACTGTTGTTGCTATATATATGATTGAAACCTCAAATCATTTGACTTGTTTACGAGAGGTGTGCTATTACTTATGTATACAATCAGACATGTGATTTTTACCTGACAGATGTTAATTTAGTAGAGATAAATCTTCCATAGACTTACATTGAAACAGGGACCCACACCATCTCTAGGGAACAGAATGTCATAGAAACCTGGGATTGGGCTCTTTTGACTTACATACCCTCTCTAATATTTTGAAAAGAAGCATCTGTTAAACCAGAGGGAAAAATGCCATGGGAAACGGCGTGAAAAATACACACAGACGCTTGCTCAAAAATACACTCAAACAAATAGCCTACATGCATTCAAACAAACAGAACAAAGCAGTTATCTGCTAACTCTAATTGTATTCTGTTTACATGCAATATAATATACAGACTTTAATATTCAGAATTCACACTAAACATATTCCCACACACACACACACTGGCATCACTCACATATGGCTTATGTGATGTGCATTGCCAAACACAGACACAAAAACACATAAAAAGACACACAATAGTATGCAACTGTTGTTTGGCAACTTTAGGGCTAGCTAGAGAACACCAATGTAAATCAAGGAACATCAGCATGACATTGCACATCCACAGCAGGAAAATGAGATGTGTTTCACATACGCACACACATACAGCGATGCAAATCCTGTGCATGTAATGTAGTAATGCATGTCGGTTCGAGTGTGTGAGTGTATGACAGGTGGCAGTACATGAAAGAGAGATATAGATCAAGGAATATTAACACAGGATGTTTATGAAGTTTATGAAATATTTTATGCCCACATGCCTATATATATATATATATATATATATATATATATATATATATATATATATATACATAATCAGTCATTGTTCATTCCAAACAATTCCATCTAGAATGCACAGAAATGGGTTAAAGAGGGCACACAGTTGAACTCTCTCACTCAAGCATATATAAGAGTCTGCATAGGAGAGAAGGAGAGTTAAAATAATACAAGGCGGGAGAATGCCAAGTTAATTGAGGTTTAATTTTAGTCGATTAGCCTGAGAGAAGATACACCCTGAGTATGAACCATCAGCAAAAACAGGAGGGCAAAAATGAGGAATCGTGGGGGATTAGCTGGAGGGAGAGTGGAAAGTAGTACAAGGACAATGTATAGTACATGCAAGCATATGGAAGCTTATCACTGACTAAATTAATGAAATATGAAAAATGTACTTGATGCAGTGATTGTCAGGTGGGGACGTGTACATGCATTTATAAATTATGAAAATGCAATTTCTAATGTCTTAATTGTGAGTTATCATTTTGCTGCCCTTATTCATTGCAAATTGAAAATACAAGTCCAGTTCTATCTATACATCTTAATTTTGATTTTACAAATCAAATTAAATTTTAAAACTAGTGTAGGGAATAATAACGGCAAATTACATTATTGAATTAGAATTTTCAATTTTGTACTAAATGTTGCACAAATGATATGTAAATTTAAATACAGAAATACATTGCCATTTTACATATTACATTTCAAATGCATACATTCAACGATAAGCTGCAGTGTGTACGTGTGTCCATCTGTGGGTTGGTGTAGGTATAAACTCTGTAAACCATATGGCTCACACATACACTAAACACACAATCCTCATCAGAACACATCAAGGGCTAATGGATTAGAAACTATAAGAAAATCAAACTAATACTGTACACATTCAAATACCAATAGGTTATCAGCACACCAGCACACACATACCATTAAAGGGTTAAAACCATGTGCCCCTAACAGCTAAATCAGTTAGGCTGATATAATGAGTGGTTTGTGTTTCTATCTAAATACGTGTGTGTGTGTGTGTGTGTGTGTGTGTGTGTGTGTGTGTGTGTGTGTGTGTGTGTGTGTGTGTGTGTGTGTGTGTGTGTGTGCTTGCAGTCGTATGTGGATACCTGTATAAAAACACACAATCAATAAACACAAACAATGTTATTTAAAGCCAGTTGGTAATGCCATTTAGGCTATCACACATCATCTGGGTGTTTGAGCCCATATCCCAGAAGGTATCTTTTATGTGCCATGCTAATGAGCTTAAGACATCCAGATTTATTGAAGGAATTTTATTGTATAAATTGTATCTCATCACATTGACAGCACCATGGCAGCAGCCTCTGCTTTATGATGGATGATAAATGATTACAAGTGTTACTGGCTTTGCAAAACTACAATATATTTGTGTGAGAATTGTCTTGAAGAAGCTTCTAAACATTTTTAAGGCGAAATGTGCAATGTCTGCAACTACCAACAGCGAAATTGCAAAAATAATTGTTTCTAAACGGATGATTCTAATGAAACCTTAGAAGAAAATCGATAAATACAAAAATATATACAGAGATCTGTCCAGGGTTTGAATGTTTGGCGGCAGGCGGGGGTGACCATCACACAGTGCGTGCCGCGGCGCCATGCTCGTCTCAGGACTCGCGTCTGTAGCCAGTGCTGAAGTGGTCTCATATGCATCAACCCCAGCATCATGACCGCCACGAAGGATGCCAAATGCCCCAGGAGCTTCTGGAAAGGTTAGTGCGACAGTTGTGCCTGGCCATAAGGTGGCGAGGCATTTCAGCACTGATTGCGCATGCTCGTTGGTGAGGCACGCTGACATTGAGACTGAGTCTAACTCCATGCCAAGAAAAGAGATGCTCTGAACTGTGGCGAGCTTGCTCTTTTCCCAGTTGACCTGAAGCCCTAAACGGCTGAGGTGCCTGAGCACCTGGTCCCTGTGGGTGCATAGTAACTCTCGGGAGTGGGCCAGAATGAGCCAGTCATCGAGTAGTTGAGTATGCAAATGCCAGTTTCTCAGAGCGGGGTAAGGGCTGCCTCTGCGACCTTCAGGGACAGGGACATGCCGAAGGGGAGGACCTTGTACTGATATGCCTGGCCGTCGAACGCGAACCGTAGAAAGGGTTGATGTCGAGGCAATATTGAGACATGGAAGTACGCATCCTTCAGGTCTACCGCTGCGAACCAATCTAGATGCCAGAAGCAAAAAATTAGTTTTTGCGTGAGCATTTTGAACGGGAGTTTGTGCAAAGCCCGGTTGAAAACTCTCAAGTCCAAGTTCGGTCGTAAGCCGCCGCCTTTCTTGGGTACGATGAAGTAAGGGCTGTAGAAACCCTTCTTCATCTCAGTTGGAGGGACAGGCTCTATTGCGTCTTTGAGCAAAAGGGTCGCAATTTCCATGCACAGGGACTTGGCATGTTCGCCGTGTACTGCGGAAAAGCGGACGGCCGCGAAGGGGGGCGGGGGCCTGGCAAACTGAATTGCGTAACCGAGTCGGATGGTCCTGGCCAGCCAGCGAGACAGGTTGGGAAGTGAAAGCCACGCATCAAAGCTCCGTGCTAGGGGCACTAATGGGACGATTATTTCTGACGTACCCGGTGGGGCTTCACAGCGGGGCGGAGCAGGTAATATGGCATCGGGAGGCAAAAGTGCGTCCCGAGGCTCTGGTGCTGAGAAAAGACTCGAAGCACTTACCTTGCTCCGCAAACCCGGCAGGGGGTGGGTTAGTGACTGAGGAGGAGGCCCTCCACCGGGGAACGGAGTGGTCTTACCCGCTCCGGAGCGAACATCTTGGTCTCTGGGTCAGGCATCTCAGGAAAGCTTGAGAGCCTTGCGGGTCCTCGAGGGGGTCCGTGAGACGGGGGGAGTGTGCTTCCTGCGGGGCACTCGACGCCGGGGCTGAGAACTGGGCCCGGGTTGAGGCGGAGCTGCACGTTGTTTAGCCGCAGGGGGACACCCTCGGCAAGCAGACGGGGCATGGCCCGTAGCGGCAGGTTTGCGGCGGGGCAGGATGTGTGAGATGGCCTCCGTCTGCTTTTTCACCACAGAGAACGTCCTCGATGGTGACGCCAAAGAGGCCGAACTGGGAGACAGGGGCGTCAAGGAAGCGTGTCTTGTCCGTCTCGTACATCTCGACCAAGTTCAGCCACAGATGACATTCCTGAACCACAAGTGTGGCCATCGCCTGCCCGAGTGATTGCACTGTGGCCTTCATGGCCCTGTGCAGGGTGAGGTCGGTCGCTGAGCGCAGTTCCTGCAGCACGTCGGGATCAGGACTATCCTCGTGCAGGTCTTTGAGTGCCTTGGCCTGGTGGACTTGCAGGAGGGCCATGGCATGCAGGGCGGAAGTGGTCTGTCCGGTGGCGCTGTAGGCTTTAGTGGCCATTGCGATGTCATCCTACAGGCCTTGGAGGGGAGCACAGGGTGCACCTGCCAGGTGGCGGCGTTCTCGGGGCATAAGTAGATCACAACCGCCCTGTCCGCCTGGGGAATCGCCATGTACCCGTGGGCCGCTTCGCTGTCGAGGGTAGTGAGAGAAGATGAGAGTGGGACATTTTAACGAGTGCAGAAGGGTGCTCTCCATACAGTCGTCAGCTCATCATGCACCTCCAGGAAGAAAGGGACCGGGGGGCGTGGCTGTGAGTGACGCGCATACCCAAGGAACCAATCATCCAGCCGCGACGGCTGTGGGGAGGACAGAGGGTTCCAGTCCAAGCACACGCTGGCGGCGGCCCGGGCAAGCATGTCGGACATCTGGGCATCAGCTTCAGCCTGGGAGTGCTGGCCCGAAGGCTGCAGCACAGACGAGTCATCCGCGTCAGATGCCGGACCGCTCTCCGATGCAGCGGTGAGCTCATCCAGCTCGGGGGGCTCAAGAGGATAGGCAGGCTGGCTGTGAGGCGAGCCGCTGTTGCCTCGAGCCCGGACGGAATTCAACGAGCGTGCCGGGGGGCAGGCGGTTAGCGGGGACGTACCTGGCGAAGCCGCGCCCGCTGCCATCCCCAAATCGCCTCGGTGTGATCGCAGCCCAAACACAAGAGATAGCGCCTGTGGCCATCTGAAGTGGAGAGCACTCTACCCCATCCAAGAACTACACAGGGGCGGAAGGGCATCTTTATAAAGACGCGTCCTGAAAAGGACGTTCAACACTGCTGTGTATCGCTCTTTTAGAGGAAAATACTCTTTTGGAGAAAATCACTCTTTTAATACAACTCTTTTAGTTGCTCTGTCGAAGTGCCCAGGGGCAAACTGCACTGCCGTGCAGAGAAGGAGAAAGCCGCTGATGTGCGCCGTAGATCCAACAGCAGATCGACCAGAGGTAAGAGGAACAGGTGTGTGTGAATCGCAGCTCACTGTATGCACGACCATCGGCGCCAAAGAATATTACTGAATGAAACGGACGCATTTCCCCGCCTTTATACCCGCCAACTTCTCATTAGCCTTTTTCATAGATCAGAGGTATATTCGGCGCACAAGAGAGCCCCTAGTGTCGCTTCTTCAACACAACGTCAAAGTGAGCGACAGACAGGGAACATGACTTGACTAAATCTTGACTTGGCTTGGCTTAACTTGACTTGACAAAACAAAACTACAACAAAGTTACATTAACAATACTCCACACAGGACAATGGCAAACATGAGCCCAAAATACATTGACATGGGTAACAAGTTAACAAGACCACCAATGAAAATACAAGACTGAAAACAATATAACAAGACAATGAAACATGAACCAATAACAAGACAAGACTAATACACAAAGGAACCAATGAGAAAAAACCACATGAAACATGGCGGGAACAGGATAATCACGTGACTAGACAAGGAAATGAACAAATTTCAAAATAAAGGACCTGAAGACATGAACAGGAATAACTTTTCAAAATAAAAGGCACGAAAAACAGGAACCAACAGAATAAACATGACATATTCGGCTGTGACATGGCATGGAGCAGTCTGGAGCTTGGCTGAGACATGGCATGGAGCAGACTGCGGTTCGGCTGTGACATTGCATGGAGCAGTCTGGAGCTTGGCTGTGACATGGCATGGAACAGACTGGGGCGGGCTGTGACATGGAATAGAGCAGGCTGAGGCATGGCTGTGACATGGCACAGAGCTTTTTTTTTTTTAATTAATGTTTCAAGGTTCCACTTCTGAAGAGCTTCCCTCACATATGAATCCATCACATCCTATTTAAAAAATATTGTTCATATTAAGTGAATTAACAACTTGTAATTTCAATTTCAAGCAATGGGCTTCATTAATGAGGTGATCACAAAAGGAGCCAGGCACCTTCCTGAAATGTTAAAAGAACACCATGAAAATGTTGCTGCTTTTTGGCATTAAAAAGTCACAATAAAAGTGAGAAATGTCACAACGTGAAAAAAGTCATAACCTTGTGAATTCAGAGGCGCAGAACTATATGAAAAGTGGCTTCTGATTAGGCTATCGCCCATTGTCATGTAGATGCTGGCTATTGTGTAATACAGGGGTTGGCAACCTATGGCACGCATGCCAGCATTGGCACACAGAATGATAAATATTGGCATGCCAGCAACTGCGAGAGAGGAATTGACTATATTATAAATTCTGCACCTGCATTCCAATCTACATCTTGATGTAAACCCTTCCCCATGATTACGCAGCTTGTTTTCATCAGCTGAATGGGAAGCTAAACACTATTAAAGTGTGACGAGACTGGCGCTGCACGTACAAGCCATTCGCGCATCACAAGCCAGCAGCACTTCTCTTTCGATTAATCGCGTGAGTAAATGCGCCCGCTTTGATTCGGTCATACTGTGCGGATGACTGCCTACATTCCGTGTTTCATTTGTTTCTTTTTGCTTTCAGAACAACAAGTCATGTAATAAGGAAAACGCCACTATTAATCCTTCATCGGCACAGCCAATGACTAGGAAAATAAAAAATGGCACTGCATGTCAAAAAGGTTGCCGGTCCCTGGTGTAATATCTTGTCGAGTCTAATTTGTGTATTATATAATTTAGTGCCTTGCAGATATAACTTTCTAGATAAAATGTTTAATATTTCCGCTTTGAAGTATTTTAATGTTACACTGTAAAAATGACAATATACTTTCTTTCAGTTGATGAAAAACTGCCGTGTCTGCAACACCGGATAATGAGTCTTAAAGCCGAGGCGTCTTACAATTTCTTCGCGCGTCGGCCAAATATATTAAATATTATGTATAATGTTTCTACGCCACAGTTTAAAATAGGCTGGCTTAATAGCAAGTGTTATGTCGGTAGCCAAGTGAGCAGCAATACAGCAGACCCAAAATTAAGAGGAAATTATTTAATTAATCAGCTATTATTGTATGTTGATAAAGAAAAGGAAACGGTTGGCACTGGTCAACCGTTGAAATTTAAAATGTCCTCGTGAGACCAGTTTTAACCCAACTGGGTGCGTTATTATAGAAACAACCCAATAAACGTTAGGAATAACCCAACAGAATGACCCAATATGTTTAACCCAGCTATTAGGTAAAACAAAATAACCCAGCGTTTTTTGGAGTGTGCTACCACTGTTTTAAATATGGATTCTCATTACCGTAAAACAATTGATTTTTAAAATTTAAATCAGCTAAAATTAAAGGTGCAGCCTACTACTATGATTTATAAAAACTAGGGCTGTCGAAATGCTGAGAAATGCAAGCTTATAGTACCACCTGTTTACTCCAGAGGGCAGTAATTGAAACTTCAGCTGTATGAGAAATGATCAGTTTATACAGTGAAGAAAACACTTCAGTAGGTGTTCTTGCCTTCAAAACACTTGGAGCACAAATGCGAACTAAGGGATCTCAAGATGCGTTTAAAGATTGAGTATTAAACTATATTTAACTTGACACAGTGACCGAAACATTTTATGTTTATGACACAACACACCGAGATGCTACACAAGCATGTCTGACGCAGGGTGTGGCTGGATTGAGAGAGTGCAAAATTCGGAAATTACCCATAAATATTTAATCACAAATAAAATCAAAGAAATTTCCTTCAAACTTATTTATAAGTACTACCTCACTGATTATTTTCTTGTAGAGAGATTTAATTGTGACGTCAATATATTCTGTACATTTTGTGGTCTGCAGGCAGAAACATATTTTTATTTATTTTGGTGTTGTCCCTACTCGACTTGTTTTTGGTCTGATTTCTGCAAGCTTGTTAGAGATCATATTATTCCCAGCTTTTAACTGTTCGTTGAAAAAGCAATTCGTTTTTTTTAGCTATGACATGTCTTTTCATAAGGAATATTATTTGATTAATGTTCTGCTTTTGTTGGCAAAGTTTAATATTCATAAATGTTAGTAAGGTGGTTATAAACCATTAGTTTTAGAGGTTCAGCAATACCTAAGAACAATTTCCAATTTGAGTAAAGAAAGATGTAAAGTGTATTGAAATAGGTAAACAATTTTATATTTTTATTTAATTTAATTTATTTTCCTTTTTGTTGTTGTTTGTTTTAATATTCCTCTTGGCTCTAGATGTAAAAGGTTTGTAAGCATTAATTAAAACAATTGTCCGACGCAGGTGTAAATTGACAGGCTCTTAAAACAAGCCCTCATAATAAATCTCCAACTGATTGACAAATTCACTTGTGAAATGGATTGCTGTGAACTTTATGCCAATGATTGACTTATGATCAATAATATGGTAGTAAACAATACATTGAATTCTAAAGCCGCTTTTTGTATTGTCTTATCAATGATTAAGAATGTAATGCATTAATTATCTATAAATATTTATAGATAACTATGTATAATTATATATTGATATAAATATGTATAATCATTATATATTGAATTATTGTTATATGAGGGGGTTTCTCAGCAAATATTTGTATATGTGTTATATATGTTAATTTGATTAAAAAATTTCATCGATTGACAGCCCTAATAATAACTTATTAACTTAATAATAAGTTATTAACCTTATAATAACTTAAAAATTTTTAAAATATTTATATTTTTTTTCTCTTTTTAGTAGACATTAAAATGATTTTATTTGTTTATTTTATTAGGGGTACATGTGCGTAACTGTCATGAAAATAATGTATTAATGTAAAACATTTTAATGGCCATAAAAATACTAATTTCATATTTATATTAAAAAATATATTTAATTTCAAAAATTTTTCTTTTGATTTTGGGGTAAAATAGGACAAGAATACAATATTTTCCTGACAGGTTTCCTAAGAATCACCAAAATGTGTAGTCTTCCCAAACTATACTACCGCCTGCACTATACTATCTGCCATTGTTCATAATAACAGGTTGTCCTGCCCAAAACTCATGCCATTAGTTGAGCCAGAAGTTAACATGTTGAATAACTCAAACATTTCTGAAAGCACCACAGAGCCAAAGTTTACATTCTTGCAAGGATTCATCTACGGAAGTCTCACTTAAAGTTGTCTCTGCACATTAAAAAAGGATAGGAGACGATATTTTAAAATAACATTTAAAATGTGCTGTTATGTATCTACACGTCTGTTAAATGCTTTACATACAATGAGATCCTTCACAAATGCATGATCCTTAAGGCTGGTAGAAACTTTAATTTGACCTTTAATCTGACCTTAAGCATGCTGATTCCTAAAGATCATGAGGGGAAAGGTTAGACACACTGTGTGTATGTGTGTATGTGTTTGTATGATTCAGTGTGCAACATTTATGAGTCACCTGACACCATTCTTTATTAAAGAAATATGCACTAAGCAATCGACATTGCTTAACACATTAACACTCTTACACATACTGTACATGGGCAATTTAAACAGACCTGCTTAGATCCACTGAAGTAACAATTTGCTTTGATTATCTTCAATGGAACTCTAAATACACATAAAAACGATGATGTCATTCTCAAATTCATATCAATCCCCAGCAGCTACAATAAGCATGATATCTCCATGATGTGTAGAACAATAAGTGTTCACATCTTCGCTGATTATTGCTGATATCAGTTTTTATTTTAAGGCATATAATTAGATTGAGACATCGGCTATGTTGGTACAAATACTAGCTTACTACTTTCTGAATACTGCACAGAATACTGTATACTGTTGTATCTTGTACAGATATCTGTTGTATTTTGTGCATTTTGGCTCATGTTGTAAGTCATCCTGGTAAAATATGTTAACATTTACAGAGTACTTATACCATAGTCTATACTGCAGAGATAATAAGAGTAGTATGATATTCCAAACATGTACTGTGGTACATTTCAGGTCAAACTTGAACCTGTGTCGGCCACATGAGCACTAATGTTTGATGTTTTAAGTACATGCGTTAACTACTGCACCACAGCTTTGACAGAGAACTGTCTCTTTCTTAGTACAGACTATTAACATTCTGTATGCGCTTATCTGATTTTATTGAACACTAATTCATTTTTCAGTGTATTAGAAGTAATATATGAGGCGCACAGAGGAGATGGTGCTATAAAAATGTAATAAAAGAGAGAATGGATGAATATAAAACAGAAAATCAACCGTGATCTGAGACAGGCTATTAAAACTGGATCAATGCACAATTTTTACAGACTGCTATGACGCATTTTCATCTTAATTTAGCAGGGTAAATATAGCAAACTTATTTTTTTAATTTGACGTTTTAAAGTATTTAACTGACTTTTTTATCACTGCATGTAACACAAAAAATGTAACACACTGAGGTCAATCGCTACACTGAGGTCGATCGCTAGTGGATTTTGCCGTTAACTAAACAGGTGGGAAAAGGCTGATAACACATTAATCAGCCGATGGTTGTTAAAATCCATTTATTATTTTTTTTTATTTTATTTTATTATTTAAGCCTTTCTTACTTTGACAGGCACAGACATAGAGGCTACAAGAGTCCTAGATAAAAAAATGAATACATTCCCAGATGCAGTTTATTGTGCAACCTAAATCCTATAATAGCCTCAAAAAAATAAAAATAAATAAAAATAGTAATATAAGAAAAGTTGGTTCATATTGTGGGACTTTTCATTTTGAACATGCCCAAAATACATTATATACACAAATGCATAATTTTACTTCCATAGGCCGCTGTTATACTGTAGAACCAAAAGCTATCTGCAACTATCTGTGTTCACTTCTGCAGATAACCAATAGTTCCAAAAAGCAAGTACCTGTGCCAATTAATCTGTATAACTGATATATCGGTCGACCTCTTGTTTCGAATCAAGCTTCTGAGGGAGTGACATTAAATTTGCAATTTTTCTCTCCTCTGACTTCCAACTCTCTCTATTATTTATTTGTACTTTTTCTTTCATTTGGTTGTTTGTTTGTTTTTTGCTTTTTCTGTTGGAGCAAATAGGAAGACAAATGTTATTTTTGCTATGATATCCCATTTATCTCTATACGGCAGAGGTGACGTTTTTCCTCCTTTATTATACATCCGCATTCCAAACCCGGAAATGTAAAAAGTGTCCATTCTGGAGCTTCCCGTTCAGCAGGAAGTGTGGGTTATCAGCAAAAGACACTGACCTGAAAATGTCCCCCACTGGCAAACAGCCCAGCGCACTGCAGTCACCCCTTCTTTATAAACAAGATTACAAAATGGATTAACTGCTGTTCGTTAATCCATTCCAAGTGCAGCAATCGTGCTGAGACGGTTCAGCTGAAACATCTCTATTTCTAGTGCTGCTTTCATTCTTACACTCTAACAGAATCCAATGGGAAGTTTTCACTTGATGTGATCTTAGAGTCAGTGTGTCTGTGATGGTGACCATTGCATCTTGGGTGTGAGTGACTTGGTTGTCATGGAAACGATGCTGATGACAATATTGTGCACAACGATGAGCAACTATTGTGCAACCAGCAAGAAAATTAAACAGCTTCAGTATGGATTTCCTTTGGAATCTGAATGGAATGCCTAAGAAAGTATGGGGCTACTGCACCCTCCTACTGTAGACAACTAATCTGTCTGAGCTAGAACAACCTAGTTCTAGGCACTGCTGCCATAGATGTAGCCAACAACATATTACTTTTAGTGTCTTTGCCTACTTTTTTTTACTCTCTCTCTCTCTCTCTCTCTCTCTCTCTCTCTCTCTGTAATTGAATCACTGATGCTGGTTTGACTTCTGCGGAAAGGAAATCTAGGGTGACTGATTATCTCTTTAACACTTGCTCTCTCCGTGTGTGTGTGTGTGTGTGTGTGTGTGTGTGTTTGTATTTTATGTTTTTCATAGCTGCTGACAGAGACACATTTGTTGCCTGAGGGGTAACTTGTCTCTGAAGTAAACAAGAGTAAATAATAACAGATGAAAAAAGGGGGAAAAAACTGCACTCAGAGGTTGAGTCACAGCATAACTGTCACTCAAAACTACAGTCAGGGTGTCAGCTGCAACAGCTGTAGAGAAACTGCCTTCGGTCTGCACTCCGATGAAATACATGTAACGGGATTACGTATTTAAAAAAATATATAAGTAACATCCTGGTTACTTTCATAACCTCCATTACCTGATGGAGGGAACGAGATGTGTGTCGATGTAGTGACACTAGGGGTCACTCTTGGGAGCCCGAGACACATCTGATCTTTGATAAAAGGCCAATGGGAATTTTGAGTGGAAATACGTCACATGGTCTTGCAGAGCCTTGTCAGAAGTATGACATGTGGAGAAGTCCCATGGTATGTCCTACCCAATGGTGGTGGAGTGTCTATAAACATGGTGACTGGGGCATGGAATACGTTACAAATGACATTTTACAGCATGTATGTAAACTCTGTAATCTGTAGTGGAATACATTTCAAAAGTAACCCTCCCAACCCTGCCTGCAATTCTCTGCAAAGGCCATACATTTTATCTATTACTTAAAAGAATAAGGTCTGAAATGACTTACATGTACTGTATATCACGAAAAATTGGATTATAAGGCATTTGCAATGTAATGCAGGCTTTGCACTGAATCTATCATTGAATGATGGAGCTTGTGTGTCTAAATTATGAGACATGTAAAATTTTAAGTAACCTATGGTGCAAAAAAAACAAACAAAAAAAACCTTTGACTAATATTATACTGTCACGATTATTAAATAACTGTCCGATCGTGGTTATTTGATCTAATTGCGGTTATTTGAGACAACCTCGATTATTGGGCATTCAAATTCCAGTCACATTTGAATGCCCAAATAAGGGAATTTAATATTTATATATACTGTATAAATGCCATGAACAGCACATTTGTGTGTCATTCAGTTTAACTTTGTGTCCGAGCATCACAGAGCCGCACCGCAGACGTCAACCAGCTCCTGTCCAGAAGAGTGCTATATGGGGTGTGAAGAGCTTCTCAAGCGCCCTGAATCAGAAACACAAGCAAAAAGTTTGGCATGAGCCGTCTCTGCTGGTGTCGTGAGAAATCGATTCCCCCCTGAAAATTGACTGAGGGACCTATTAATGGGTACTATATTCACTGCCTGAGTAGAAAACCTTTAAAATCGTTTTATGATGCATGTCGATAAAACTTTGTAAATACGACATTTAATGACTTTTAAACCATAAGTTACCATAATTTAAGTGAAATTAAAGATAGCCTAGATGCAATGACATTTAAAATGGTTACCCCCATGGGGACTCGAATTACCAGGCAGACTCAATTTATCATAACAGCGGCTCAAGCAAAACTCCCACGAAAATATAAATTGTGATAGTGAATGCAAAGCGCTCCGGTATCACTTTAAACGATTGTTTAATGGCAAATATTCCTGGTTCATACATGCAGTGACACAGAGGAGGAGACGCACGCATACTCTATTTCTGTGGAGTGATAAAATTATGAAATTAAATCTCAAATGTTTTGTTTCATGAGAAACAACGGCACATGGGTTTAATCAGAGCATTAATATAATGTGTGAAAGTGAAGAAATTACGACAGAAATATTTTACTATTACATAATATAACAAAATATTATATAAATAAAATAATTTATATATATATATATATATATATATATATATATATATATATATATATATATATGTATATATAAAAAGTTAAAAAACAACAGTGTAAATGTAAAATTTACCAAAACTAAAGCTGACCAAATAGAAAGACATATTTTAAGTATTTCGAAATATTTTTATATTTAAAATTTTATTTTTTCGTGTCATTCATAAGTTTTTAAAGCCTTAAAAGGAAATCACATCTCCCTATTTTATTATTTGATTTTTATTTCAAGTTAAATGTGTAAAAATGATTTAAGTTGTATGAAGCTCAGATGCCGAAAAAAGCAAACCTTAAGAAATATGACAATTATATGACAGTTAATCGTGAAAACCCTTAAAGAAACAATTAATTGTCATAGCTCTAAAACAGACAATTAATCATCATAATCGCAATTATTTGTTTGACAATTAATTGTGAGCCAAATGTGATAATCGTGACAGCCCTAAACACTGGTAAAAAAATACATTAAATATAATATGATCCTTTGATACATGACCCCAAAACAATGAGAAAATATCAGATTAACATACAACAGATAGATGTGAGGAGAGAGAGAGAGAGAGAGAGAGAGAGAGAGATTTTCTGGCTTACGCAATGCCTTCACTCCGCAGGAATTTGCATGTGATCAAAGATGAATTCAAATGAATTCATCTGATTTATCTAAGGAATAAATATGAGCATACCCACACACACACACACACACACACATATGGTCAAATGTACACATCCACAACTATGTTTTGTCATCTATACAGCCAACAAAACATCCAACTGAATCGTTAACATCTGCATTGAGTTTCTGCATAACCTAGCTCTATTACAAAGATCCATACAGTCCAAAGTCAGAACTCACACAAAGCCCAAGCTTGGATTTGTCTTGGCTCTAGCTCTTTCACACACATGCATATACATACAGTAGTTATTGGGGACAGCGGGGGGGGGGGGGGGGGGGGGTGACAGCCATGTCCGATCTGTCAACTCTCAGTCTCTGTGGACAATCTGTGAGTGTGTGTGATCAGGTTATGATCCTCTGGAACTGAATCTTGTCAACGCTGCTTTTATCGCTTTGTATCGCCTAAAACGGTGCTTCCTCACATAAATATATACTGCACACAGCTGTCCATGGTGCTGAATGAAAAAGGCTACAGCCACCTTCACTACAGTTCTTCCATATGAGTGAGGTTTATTCCATGTATATATGTCTTAAGTGTTCCCTTAGGACGTTTATGTCTGTAAGATGCTGCATTTAAATTTTATTTAAACAATATTTCCACACACAAACATTCTATAGACTAGTTCTATTCCAACACGTTCCGGCTTCCAAGGTGTCAAATATTACCTTGTGTGTTGACAGCTGAGTCAGCAATTAACTTAAAGGGGCAATATTTGCCCTGCCCCCTAAATGTTATTTTCAGGGGCATTTTTTTTACATTTATGAGAGCATTTTATGTCTAATCCATTTGTGTCAAATACCTCAATTTAATCAATTCAAATAAAATGTCTAGATTGAGAATTCATTAACTCTTACCTTTAAAATTAAATCAACATCAACTCATGTTTTATGTCATAATATGTATAAGTAGGACTGTGTTACTGTAGAATAATAACTATAGCAGATGTTACAAATAAAAAGCAATCTAGGTTTTTTTGCAGCCTCATTTTGAATTTCTGGGGCATTTCTGCTGTCATTTTTGCCCTGAGTCCCCCTTAATTTCTGATTCTGGTAGACACCAAAAGCGTCTAGTTGTAGTTGGTAAACCGCAAAAACAAAAAGAAAACACAAAGGTAGTTCCACAAGAACTTATACAGATCAGATAAATTAAAAAATACATTATCTTCACTAAAAAAAATTTTTGATTCTGGAAAAGCTGATTAAATGCATAGAATTAAATGCATAATCAATATACATAATACCGTTACTTTACAAATAACACATTTGGACACATTTTAGCCATGCAGAGAACTAGTTTATGATCATAAAAAAATCAGATGCATTTTGCGTTGGTATATTGACGCCCATGGATTTTGGCAGAAAGCAGTGGGCTTAGCAGGCACATCACTAACAGATGTTAAGGGGCACTTTTGGAGTCTATATAAAAGACAGGCAGAGCTCTTTCACAAGCAGCTTTATTTCACACCTTAAGGGCAAAAACCAGCATTCATTCACAAATCACTTACCACCAGTCTTACAAGGTTCTGAATGTGATGAAATAGCTTCATTCTTTACAGCGCAAACAGACCTTTCTATGTAAACTAGGCTTAATATCAATTCTGTTAAAGTCCCGTCAAAACACAACTAAGAACTCCATTGAGCCATGACAGAGTAACATCTGAGCAATACAATTTTCCTCTGGATGCCTCAATTATTGAAACCTGCACAACAATAATCCCAGTTGCATAACGCATATTTGCCCATCAGCAAACCAAATAATCAGACCAATGTCACTTTGGCGGCAATCCAGAGGCCCTCATTTAACAAATGACAGATTGGATAACACATTAATTAATGCAACCTGTAAAGAATTTGAGGATGCTTTCATTTCTGTTAATGTTTGTAAATCTGATTTAACTAATTTAATAAGTGTTGTTTGGAGTGGCTGTGCAGGGGATTATGGGTTATTGGTTTTCTAAGTCAGTGTGTCAGAGACAGATCTGTATGGGGAAATGTCATCTGCTGGGTGTGTGCATACGTGTTAGCGCAGTGAAAAAAAAGACAAATATGGATGTTTACATGCAACAACAAATACGTATTATATTACATTCACATATCAGATGTTCTTGTAAATGTGGAAAGGTGCTAGTCATTTCCATTCTTAAAAAGAACATGTAATACTTCATAATTTTAAAACACCTCACAGTAAATTCCAACACCTAGCTTTTGTCTGTATCATTTTAAAATAAAAAACGATTTAAACAAACAGATAATCCCAAGTATTTAACTTTGATGCAAATCTCAGCCTGCACTATTTGCGCTTTGGAAATTTATGATACGTCAAATCATGTGGCTTATGAACAGACGGTTTTACTTTTTCAGTATTTACTTTTTTCAGTATTACTTTTCTAAGTAATATCATAGATTAGACCTTAATTTTTCACCGGTGTAGTGATGAAAAATCCCAGATTTATACTCTAGGATCGACCAAAATAACATATAGGCTAAACTTGCCACGATATCATAATTTTCACATCGTTGTTCACCTTCAAACCGACTAACACTGGTACTACCGCTGGTTGGATGCTAAGTGGTAATTTTCATTAAGCAATAGCCTACACAATAACGCAAGGTAGCTTGATTTCAAACTTTGAACTTTATTTTTTATTTATTTTAATTAAAAATTCAAATGAAACTGCAAAAAAGGAAGTGCAATTAAAATGAGTGTTGTTCAACTTCTTGAAAGATGGCTTTAACAGTTGTGAAGGGCAACTGCTCTTTGGCAACAAACCTAAATCATCATTCTCTCCATCATAGGCTACCGGTCGGGCATTTCGTTGACTGGACAAATACATCACTTATTGTGGGTTATTGCCGGTTTAATGTTGGTGTTTTATTTCCTTTCATCCCAGGACCCAGTTTAGCTGCTTTGGAAGGGTAATGACTTTGCATTGAAAATTAAATTAATTTATTTAAAAAACAAAAAAACTTAAAATAAAGACATGTCTACAGTAAATTCAAATTGCACTTCAAACGAAGTGAAAAAGCTATTAAAATAACGAAGTCGTCCAAAAAAAAAAAAAAAATCATATACTTATAACCACTTTTCCATTTACCATCACACAAGTATCCATCTCTGACAACAGGCGGAAAATTACTAATACAATTTAAGATCTAAAAAGAATTATAAATGTAAACATAATAATTTAGAATGATGATAATAATCACTGATATATAAATCATGCTTCGAGGTGAATGTGTTTTTGTATTATTTTATGATTTAATCACAGCTGTATCGCTTTATATAAAGTGCGCTCACAACGAACTGCTCTGTGGAAATAAAGCGAACTGAACTCAGAGCATCTCCTGAGCTGAGATGGTCTGAGGTCATTTGCAGCATTCTCATAGACGATACTATTCTTGCAAAAAAAAATCAGAAGACTGAAACAAAGAAAGAGTGAGAACCCTTTACATACACGTGTTCCACGAAACTGCAGGCCTCCGAACAAACAGCACGTCAGACATGCGTTCTTAAAAAAAATAATACGTGTGTTTCTTCAAGCATGTGTCTGTGTGTCTAAAAGCATTTCCTGTTTCATTCCGAATCCGAGACATCTCACAGTTAACCGCCATGCACATTATATTTGCTACCTGCAATTAAACATTTTCTGTCAGTGCGTGTACTTTGATGCCTGTGTAATTTGATACACTGGAAAAGAACATCTGGCTTTCAATGTGTTATTTAGGTTCATTTATCACGGGTCGCAAACTCTTCATTAGGTAACTATTCTTTATTTAAGGCTATTCTATTCATTAGGCTATTGTATTAATATTGGAAGTTTCGTTCATAATGTTTCACCCTTTTACCCGGTATAACATTTCATACCGGTGTTGCCACAGTGTACAGTGTTACCGGTTTTCTTCGTCCCTTGTACAAAGTAAAACCGGTAACACTGTACATCGTGGCAACCCTAATAGAGACATCAAAGATGAGAAACCACAAAAAAAACACCCAGAATACCCTAGAAACAAACTAGCAATGTCCTAGCAACCACCCAGAACACCCAAGCAACCACACAGCAACACAGTAAAAACACTCAGAACACCTTAGTAACTGCATAGCAATGCTCTAACAACCACCCACAACATCCAAGCATCATAGAGGTGGGTTTTGGACAGGCTAAAACCACACACATTTTTTTAGAAAAAGTACAAAACAAGATAAATTACTGTGTTTCAGAATGAGTTAAATAGACTGTGACAACTGTTCTCTTTTAAAGTAGAGTGATGTACAAACGATTTTTGTGAATAGTTCAAAACAGAACCATTTCAAAAGAATCAGTAATCACTTGACTCAAGAATCGGCCATAGATCGTTGAGTTGTTTTCTGAAGCTGATAAAACCATTCTTTGTTATTCTATGAGTCAGAGATGTCACGACCGTGTGGCTCCAAGATAAATGTTCATTCCATTATATATTTGCGGTCGAGAAATCAGTTGACTGGCTTGTGTGTGGAGGGTAGAGGCAGTGACACGCTGGGGTGAGCAGAGTGCAAGGTGTTGAACGGCTGCTCTGAAAGACACACTGTGATATAGCCTATACACACTACCTCCTGGCATTTCTAGAGCCGCAGCCAACACACATGCACACACACACACACACACACACACACACACACACACACACACTACATGCACATATGATGCATTTCAAGTCTTTTGAAACAGAAGGATGCTGTATAAACACATACATGCTTGGGTAAATACAAACAAACAAAAATATGCTCACATACACACATAAAGCCACACATATCCAATATTTCATTCCATGACACAAGCAAACTGAGGACATCTTCACACACACACATACACACACACACACACATAACATAGCCATCTGTCAAATAAAAATCTCCCCCTGTGCTCTGGCTGACATAGATATAATACAGTCTGGTGATTGGTTAATTTTGTTACCACCTTTTTAAAAGACACAGACCTGGGTTGAAACACAGGTTTATTAACTCCCTCTTGAGACACACAGAAAATCCCTAGACTTATACAGAAAGGGCATCTGGCCTACAATATATCTAAGGACCAGAATATCATAGACTCGGGGGTTGGCTCTTTTAAATTTGGGCCAGTAAGCAACCACCCAGTACAACCTACTAACCACCAAGCATCACCCTACTAACCACCCAGAACATTTTTACAACACATTAAAAAAAAAAAGGCAGCTGCCCACAACACCATTGAGAGGAGAGAAGAGGAGATGACACTCGCGTAAAGGATGTGATAGAATTGTGGAAAGACATTCACATTAAACTTTCAAACCTCCATAAAGTTATTTTTCACCTGAGTGCCATTTCAATTTCTCTCTGTCATTCTCCTTCCATCTTCCTCACACATTCCTAATTCATTCAGCTTTCAAATCTCTCTACAGTACGTGCTGTTTCCTGAGCAGCACCCACCACCCTTCAACTCTGAGAATGTACAATAAGACTCTAAAATTTCAACTCTTACATCACATTTGCATAAACACACACATGCTCTCATGGACATGGACTGACGAGTCCCTAATGCCCCTTTTTTGAAGTAAGGTATTATTGCTGTGTAGTAATAGTACCATGGAGAACAAGAGAGAGAGAGAGAGATAGCAATGGTCAAAATTCAGACAGAAAATGGCTGCCCGGCTGTCACGGTCTCATCACCTTGTCAGGTTTATGTTCTAACTGATGGGACTGTGGCAGTATCGGCCTGCTTTTATGTTTTGTGTTCCCCCTTTGTGTGAGCACACGGGTCCGGTTGTTGGACCGCCGTGCGTACGTCAACCGTGTGCTCTCTGTTGATGTCATGATTCTGACAACCAGTCAGGTTGGGATTTGTCTGACAAGGACCATGAAATCAACGTCCCTTGTCTGTCTTGTGTTCGTGTTTTGTGTGGGTGCACGGATCTGTTGGTGGGTTATCACTGTGCGTGATTTACCACTGTGTGCCCTCCGGTGATGTCACAGTCGTGGCATTTTGCCAGGCTGTGTGTTATGCCTGTGGAGGACCGTGGCATCATCGTCCCTTGTCTGTTTTGTCAAAGCGTGTTTACATTTTTGCCCTTATGTGTTTCAGGTGTCGCTGGCATGCTGAATCAGTGTTTCCATGCGAACCCTGATTGTTTCCACGGGAACGCTGATCATTACAAGCTTCAGCTGTGAGCGACACCTGCCCTGTGTTTGTTTCTCTTATTTAAATCCCCACGTGTGTCATGTCCAATGTCAGATCATTGTGGTGTATATTTTTGCTGTTGTCTTTGTAACGGTTACTGTGTGTGGTAACTGTGCTTTCTCGTGCAGTTGGAGCTGCCACCACCCTCGCCAGGTCGGTGCCCAGTGCACGTGGAGGAGGAATCTTTGATCTCTGCCCTAATCTCGGGAGAGGAGTTCAATGCCTGGGCTTGCTTAATGTTTGAAAAGAAATAAATTCCCATTTAACTTTCCCTCTGCTTTTGGCTCCTGTCTTCCTCGCGCCCATGACAGAGGAATGTAGACAGACATTTTTCAATATTTCAAGAAGGGCGGAACAGAACAGAATGCACGTTATGTGTTGATTTATAATGTGTTGGCATTTAATTTACACAGAACCAAAGCCTAAAACCGGAGTTTACCTAAATTGTTAACATTATTATGTTACTGCCTAGCAAGCACTGATACTACCTTAAGGAAATCAAGTTTTGGGATGTAACCAAGATTGTGTCACCAGACATGTAGGAAAAGGCTACCAGATTTAAGTAATTTAGTGTTTGGTACCACAAGACGTTATGTTTACACATTTCAGTCCATAGTTAACACTCATCTTTGAGGGAGAAAAATACTGTTTGCCAAAAACTTAAAAGGTAAAATAAACAACACTGGTGTGAGATTGCTTGTGTGTGTGAGTTTGAGAGAAAGATTAAGAGAGTAAGACACTGCCAGATTGACAGAGCTATGTTTAGTCTTGAGCCAACAGGAAGAATTAAATGAGCAACCAGCCCTTATACCTACACATTCACAAAAACGCCCAATGGTATAGCATCTCCACTAACACAGTAACACAGAGTAACACAGTGTAGTGGTGGTGGTGTAGTGGGCTAAAGCACATAAATGTTAATCAGAAGGTTGCTGGTTCGATCCCCACAGCCACCACCATTGTGTCCTTGAGCAAGACACTTAACTCCAGGTTGCTCCAGGGGATTGTCCCTGTAATATGTGCTCTGTAAGTCGCTTTGGATAAAAGTGTCTGCCAAATGCATAAATGTAAATGTAAACACAGACTTAAAGTGCTATTTATTATTCTCAGTGAGTTGACACCTCCCACAAAGCTTTGCATTGATATAATGCAACTAATACACACAGAGCAATGCATTAGAGACCTCATAAAACATTTCAGTCTGCATAAATTGTCATTAGGGCCATTTAAGGTGGCTGTTTGCAGCTAATTCTACAGAAGCTTTGAATTAAGCAAATTCCGATAGCTTTTCAGCAATAGTTCACTCGACATGAAATGACATTTAAAATCCATTTTATTTCTGTGATATGACGACTCAGAGTGAAACAGAATATTCAACAAGAATAAAATGCACCTTAACTGCCATAAATTATTGCATTAACTATTACTGCAAAATATAAGAAAAACTGCATTACCTAAAACATCAGTCTAAAACAGTGGTTCCTAATCTTTTTGAGTCCAAGGGACCTCCATTTTCAAAGAAAATATTTGAAGGCCCCCTCCGATATAACTTATTTGAAATAATTTTGAGTCATCTTGCAACCCTCTTGAAAGTTTGCTAAGGCCCCATGTTGGCCCTGCCACCCCCGGGCTAAAAAAATGCCCAAATAGCTATTTTGCTGTTGGTTAATATTACTCAGAAGCAGCGGCGAATTCTCAGGGCCACAAAAGCCTTCTCTGCTGGCGTAACATGCGTAATAAATATTTTTTTAACCTGTCATACTCATTCACCTTTTTGCCTATGTATTTTTAATTGCTTTCCACAACTTATTAAACTACACAGGAATAAGGAACAACTAAAAGTTTATCCAATCAGAATTTATACATTGACACAAGCAAAGTGTAACTGCTAACAATGTATTAAACAGGAAAGGACTGATTTTCACTTCTAGTAAACTGGTGTTTTTTTCCATTGTTATAGCATAAGAAGTTTAAATTGTAAATTAGGATGTCTTGAGCATTGAGTGCACATTAAATCACAAATATTATCAGATAGCTTTTTCCAGGTATCATAAGCTTGTAGATACATATGAAAAAGTATGATTTTTGAATGTCTGTTTAATAGACATATCCAACTCTTTAATATAATTCACAAAACAATCATGCAGCAGTTAAGATTAGGCTACCTTGATCATTCAGTGTCGTTTCAAGTTTTGGCTTCCATGCATGGATGGTATTAGTTGGCTGTGACAATGCATGATGTCTACAAGGTCTTAATCATTGTGAAACAGTTTTCTTAAATCACTATGAAGGTGTAGACTTGAAATGCACAGGCCACCACTTCACAGTAGCCTGTACAGCTGTTCATACAGTGTAGCAGATTCAATACACACAAGTTTAGTTTTTGGAACCAGGTGCGAGGACATTTAATGTGAATACACAGGGTTTACAGGTAATGCAGGGTGCGATCAACATACAGATGGGGTGGCACTGGTAAATTAAGGTAAGTAGACTTCTCATGATGAAGAAACCAGGTAATATTGTCCACAGGACTTAGGAGGAAGAGTCGGGTTAGAGAAACTTGGTTAACCGTCATATTTAGATGAACTTCAATAAATAAACACTGCATGGGAATACCATAGTCAAACTATAATCCTTAGTGAGACCTGACAGTGAACTGAACTGGAGGTGACTTATTTAAGCAGTCCTTAATGAGTGAGCTGATTGTGTGCAGGTGTGGTGAATTAGAAGTCCAGAGAAGAGGAGCGGAACACTGAGGGAGGGAGGTGAGGAGCCCGAGGGAGGCATGACACACAGAAAAAGCAATAGACTTCAAAAACAACCATTTTTGTTCTTGGAATAACGTTCACTCATAAATCATGCACAATATTAAAAAAGGAATGTGCATTAAATGAATTAAATAGGGTACATTTGAATTTCCTGTTGTCTTTAAAATACAGTTGTTGTTTTATTCTAGCTTAGACCGCATCCACACTAATATGTTTACATTTTAAAACACATTCATTTTGCTGTTTTGCATCGCATCCACACTAGAACAGTGGTTTCCTCCATCATAAATGGAGACTTATAAAACCGCATACTTTGGAAAGCAATGATATTACAAAACTGAAATATGAGTTTTCAAACATTCAACATTAAGAGAATAGTTCACCCAAAAATGAAAATTCAAGATAAACCTTGCATGTTTGTGTGTTTAGCGCTGCTCTTTATATTGTAACAATAAGAACACAAATTCTCACATAAACACATTTTATAGGCATTCTCATGAATATACAACAGATGCCCAGATTTTTACTGAATAATGACTTAAACTTTGGGTTGTTTTATATACCTATATACCTTTATAAGCCTATAAACTGCCTTCACAAGACTTGGAATAAGATGCAGGAGTCACATGGACAATGTTTATGAAACGTTTTTGTCCTTTTTTCAAGCTTGAAAGTGGAGTCACTATTCACTGCTATTGTATTGAAAGGACATATCGAAATATTCATTAAAATTCCTCCTTTTGTGTTCCATAGAAGAAAGAAAGTTGTACGGGTTTGGATCGCCATGAGGCTATGTAAAGAATGACAAAGCATTTTTGGGTGAACTATTGCTTTAAAAACTACCCTCTCTCTTTCTCTCTGGCAATGCTTGCAATACCCAGTTTTGTGTGGCTGCTGTGACTGCCCTTGCTCGAAGAGACCATGTAAATATCACAATCCCACCTATCTGCGCGTGTGTGTGTGCATGTATGCGCATGTACATGTGTTCCATAGGCTGTGAAATTGAATTTGTCAGCCTCTTAGGACCCAGCATCTCTGAGAGCCAAAAATCTGTGACTGTGAGTGTGTTACATCTACATCGGCAGCCCTAAGACTGCATTTTCATTGCATACTCTCCATTTACATGAAAGGTTCCTTTAATAAATGTAGTCTATAACCAGCGGACTCTCTCGAATTTATTCTGACTGTGGCATGAGTAACGCAAATGTTTAGCATTTATATTTATTGTCTGTGTCAGACGGATGGATAGACCTTTAGAAAAATACTGCCTCTAAATGCTGCTTGTCCCGGTCCCCACTGCTGCAGAATGAATGGAGGCATTAGAGCGTCATCTGTGTGGCATGGTAAATCAAACAGTTTATTAATGCCTATAGCAACAAAAACACAAAGCTATACGGACGGATGAGAATGACATATAGCACTCCCCATTTCATTTGTACCTCCAAGTCTGAGGCCTGCTCTCTTTCAGTCTCTAGCTACATTCACACAGTCAGACTTTGGGATTGACAACTGTATTTTCCAACAGATGTGGCTATCAAAATGGTCCTGTTCATACAACAACTTAACCGACAACAATTAAGACCGACAACAATTCAACTGCTCTGTGAATGTAGCCTTTTTCTTCACTGCCAATCTCTCACTCTCTTTTTCTCCCTGAGAAACTGGCCAATGCTATCAGTAACAGTGCATACAGTCAATTTTGTCTCTTCACAAGGGAATCCTGGGAAATAAAGAAGAAAAGAAGGAAAGAGAGAGGGAGTGTATGAGGGACAGCAGGGGAGCCGAGGCTTCTCATAAACATCACAGCATGAAGTAAACCTCCTTTATCGATATCAGGGGCAGTTTTCCCACAATACAGAGCTGATTAACTACATTACACAAGCTACAAAAAAAAACAACTACACATTCTCACGGTGAAATCGTAAGGATTCATATGACTTTTGTAAATTTGGCTAATTCGTATGATATCAAAGGACTGCACTCATATGAATTTATATGATTTTTCACTAAAGCCAATGATGACGCTTTCCATCTAAAACGCGACAGTTACTTACTTTTTTCACACACAACAGCTTCCTTTCATGTTTACACACTCTACTGTTTGGTTAGGTTTAGATAAGGGGTTTGGGTGAGGGCATAATATTAATAAGCATGTCCTTAACGCCCCGTGCGCAAACTCGCACTTACTTCCGCATTAGACTTCCGGGCAATTGAACGTGATGAAATCGTACAAATTCATACCAACAAACTCATACGAAATCATCAGAAATAGCCAAATCGTAAAATATGCACGAATTTTCAAGAGACTGGGTTGAAAAAAACATAAGTCTTCACTTTTTATGTTATCTAGATGTCTCTGATTACAAAATATTAAAGAACACACAAATAAGCACACATTTTCATTATTAGTGGTGCATGTTGATGCAAAAGAGTCCACCTTTCCCCTAACCCTGTTTAATAAAATTCGGAGCACAACTCATCTTGCACCATTTGTGCTACGGACATGAATGATTCCTCAAATCATGCGGCTTTGTTGAGGAGAGGTGTGTTAATACTTTTCTAAGTGATCAGATTTACGATTTTCCCTGGCAGAAAATAAAACAGGTGAAAAAAGCCATTAGACATTGATGGAGGGACCAGAGCCTAGGTATCAGAACATCATAGAGACATGGGCAGGCTTATTGACTTGGACCAGCAAGCAACCTAGCAACAACCTGGCAAATGCATAGCAACACATTAAAAACAACTCAGAAGACATTGGCAACCACCTAGTCAGGCCCTGGCAACCACACAAAACATCCTAGCATCATGGGAGTGACATTAACACATACAACACTTTCTTCAGAAAATGTACAAACTTTTTATATCCAACATTATACAGAAAACACATTTACCTTATACCCCACCCCATACATTATGTAACCGATTTATCAATTAGCCTGTTATTAATTAAAGTGCAGGTGTGCATTTAAATTGAATATGTATGTTTTAAGCTGGCACAGATCTGTCCTTAAATACCGTCACACACACACACTGCCACTTCCCCTCCACTTACAGCTTGTCTAGTGCAGATTATCCTTGCTAACAAGCGCTTAAACAAATCTCTATGCTTTAGACGGCGTGTGGTGTGTGTGTGTGGGTTTAGGTGGTTTACGAGGAAATTTGTTTAGTTTAAAACTGGTAATTACAAGGGTATTATGCTATAAATGTTGTTTATGAGGACATTTCTCGTGTCCCCATAATAAAAATCGCTTACTAAATTGTGTTTTTTTTTTTTTTTTTTTTATGTTAAAATGCTGAACATTTTTGATGAGGGTTAGGGTTAGTGTTAGGGGATAGAATCTATAGGTCGTTCAGTATAAAAAATCATTATGTCTATGAAGCATCTTCATTAGGGTTGCCACCATTCCCGTAAAATAGGGGATCATCCTGTATTTTAAGATAAAATGATTTGTCCTGTATTGAATCAATACGGGGCATGATTGTCCCTTATTTACACTGGTCAGATGGCATCACGGTGAAATTGTACCAGAAATTGAACATTGATATTATTTGGAAAAATTGCCTATGGCGGGTAAGGGACCATCTGAAAAGTCCACCCATTGTGCTAAAACGTGCTAATACTGTGGAGGGTATGGTAAGGGACTGTCTGAAAAGTCCACAAATGGAGGTAAAACTGTGGAGTTTTTTCTATATAAATGTTCAATAAGATCAAACAATGTATAAATACAACCATAAAGACAATTTAAGTTGAAGGGAAAAAATGAACAAATAAAATAAATACAAATTATAATTATATTTACAAATATATGTACAAACCAGCCAAAATGTATACATAGATAAAGAAGACAAATAATAGAAATAATTTAAATAAATATACTTTTAACATATAAATGATGTATTATATATAAAATACACACACACACACACACACACATATATATATATATATATATATATATATATATATATATATATATATATATATAAGTCAGGGGTCAGGAAAGTTCTTATTTTAGTATATAAGAAAGGATATAAAATTTTGGCAAGTCCTCATAATGATAGCCGTGATAGCCGCACCAACATGTGTGTGTGTGTGTGTGTGTGTGTGTGTGTGTGTGTGTGTCTATGTGCTTGCAGTCATATGTGGATACCTGTATAAAAACATGCAATCAATAAACACAAACTTACATTACATGCCAGTTGGAAATGCCATTTAGGCTGTCACACATCATGTGTGTGTGTGAATGAGATGGAAATGAGTGCTGCACAAATATCACATCCCAAAACAGGAGGTCAGGAAACTGAGATGAAAGAACTTATCAAATCAATCTCAGAGCTGATAAGAATTGCACATGCTAACTGTATTTAGCACAGATTTTGTAGGTGCATTTGCAGCGTTGCATTGACCCAGTGCAGGCAAATAAATGGTACTTTTTCAAAGCGCAATTCCTCCTAAGTGAATCCTAAGTGAATTCATTTAAGTGACTATTTCCCTTGTTTCACACAAAACATACAACCTATTCGTATTTGTATCTGTAAGAGTTAAATGCTTAAAGTATTAATGCATTTACTCGCAGTACTCACAGGGTTACAGAGGAACAGGCGACGGAAGAGCACCTCCACTCTATAAATTATTCAATGTTCCTATTTCATAAATCTCACATGAACTGTACTTTCCCACTTCATGCAGAGAAAAACACCTCAGAGGATTGAATTACCAGGCTGTCGACCCACAAAGCTGTGGACCCCTTAGCTGCATCCACACAGCAGCATAAATGAGAACGTTAGAACAAGCGGCAATGTACAGTACATACTGACAATAAAGTTAGCCCCACCTTTCTCACTCTCATACTAACACAAAGAGCTGAGCTGTGCTGAGCAGATGTGAGCAGAGTTGATCAGACAGTGCTGACTGTTCAACTGGACTGAAATAACATTTCAGCACATCAGAACCTACATGCCATCTTTAATATACTGTCACTTCCCTCCTCAATCAAATAATGGTGCCTGATTGCCTTTTTGTATTGAATAGGAAGAGTTCCTGTGCATTCCTATTGGCTGCCTGAGGCAACTGGGTCGTGTGTTCTCATATATCTGAGCAAGATTCTTAGGACTAATCACTAACAGGGATGCGCATTGCACAATATGTTTATATATACAGTATTATATACTGTGTATATATATATATATATGTACACTGGCAGCCACAAGTTTGGAATAATGTACAGATTTTGCTGTTTCGGAAGGAAATTGGTACTTCAATTCACCAAAGTGGCATTCAACTGATCACAAAGTATAGCCAGGACAATGCTGATGTAAAAAATAGCACCATCACTATTTGAAAAAAAGTCAAATTTGATCAAATCTAGACAGGCACTATTTCCAGCAGCCATCACTCCAACACCTTATCATTGAGCAATCATGCTAAATTGCTAATTTGGTACTAGAAAATCACTTGCCATTATATCAAACACAGCTGAAAGCTATTCATTAAATGAAGCTTAACACTTAACATAGACTGGCATGTCTTACGGTCAATATTAGGTCAAAATGGCAAAAAAGGCTTTTGAGGAATGAAGGCTATACAATGCTTGAAATTGCCAACAAAAACTGAAGATTTCATACAAAGTTGTACACTACAATCTTCAAAGACAAAGGACAACTGACTCTAACAAGGACAGAAAGAGATGTGGAAGGCCAGATGTACAACTAAACAAGAGGATAAGTACATCAGAGTCTCTAGTTTGAGAAATAGACGCTTCACATGTCCTCCGCTGACAGCTTCATTGAATTCTACCTGATCAACACCAGTTTCATGTACAACAGTAAAGAGAAGACTCTGGGGCACAGGCCTTATGAGAAGAATTGCAAAGAAAAAGTCACTTTTGAAACAGAAAAACAAAAAGAAAAGGTTAAAGTGGGCAAGGGAACAGAGACATTGGACAACAGATAATTGGAAAAGAGTGTTATGGATCTTAACCCCATTGAGCTGTTGTGGGATCAGTTAGACTGTAAGGTGAGTGAGAAGTGCCCGACAAGACAGCCACATCTATGACAAGTGCTACAGGAAGTGTGGGGTGAAATGTCACCCGAGTGTCTGGACAAACTGACAGCTGGAAAGCCAAAGATCTGAAGTTTCTGAAGTTTCAAGTGTACGTGATTTAGCGCATTAGCCAACCTCAGTTCAGCACTTGAATCTTAAACCATGTACATATTCACACAGTTTGGGGCGATGGTATAACCTTCCACTCACATTTGTAAGGTGCTGTATCCACTGAAATTTTGCTATCTGCTACATTCTCCATTATTACAGTTGTTTTGACAGACCAGCAGCGCAGCCAGTTAACTCCACCCCTTCCTCTATGTACGACAAACCACGTGCAATGATTGCATGAAGTGTGATGGTAAAAAAGTGACTCGAGTCACGAGTCCAATGTCACGGACTCAGATGCATTTTTACTCGGACTTGACTTGGACTCGAGCCTTTGGGGCTTTTTTTCAGAAACCATGACTTTTGTGATGCAATGAAAATATAAATAAATAAATAACAAAATAGAAATTAATGATCACATCTCTGTCTGCATGCAGCTGTAGCACCAACTAATGTCATAGATGTAGCCAGAGTCAATGTGTTTCAGCAAACACACACATACGCATGTGTACAGGCACACTCATCAATTAACCAATACACTTGTATGAGAGACTACTGTATAACATTGACTACGAGGTGGCTGGCATGACGAAAACATTAAGACAGGTATGTATCCAATGTAATAGAAATGAAATAAGGCAGTTTCACACGACACAGGACTTGAAAACTGGTAAATTTGCATGTGGCGTTTGTGTAGCCAAGACGGTGGTATACTAAAAACAGCATATCTAAATAAAAATACATAAAAATAGAATTAATAATGGATATTAAGTATTGTTTTGGCATAATGTGTATACATGTAGGCTTCTGGAGTCTCTTGTGGTTCACCCAGTGTTGTCAGCTTGAACTGGTCCATAATATCTTGATAAATTAACTGTGTAACATTTTAAATAGTCTGGGGAAAAAAGTGTTATTGCTAAAACAGACAGCAACTCTAAACAGATAAACAACGCCTATTTAAGTTTTGACGAACTTACAATACATTATTTTACAGCATTTGTCCACCATTCACAACATTTAGCCATGCACAATAAAAATTTGTCTTTAAATAATAATTATGTTATTTTGGGCAGTGAAATGTTTTGTTTATAATTGAATTATAGACTAGTATAGAATAGTTTGTGTATGAAGCTAAAATTCATGTTACGAGATTAATTTAGTTAGTTATGATGTTTTTATTTTAAATATTTATTTTATTTTATTTTGATTGTAAACCACTGGGTAATTTATGCACGTCTTTTTTTAGACTACATCTCTGACACTTTTGAAGGGCAATTCTGTTAAATATCTGACTCAAAATTATTATTCCCCATGTTTTGCAGATTAAGAAGAGCTCAATTACATTTTCTTTGGTTGGTATTTAAAGATTTCAGACTTATTGCAAACCAACGTGGCTGCCGATCGAGCAAATATCAATTATTATATCTTTTTACGCACATGGACGCATCAGGAACTTAGGTACACGAGCAGCACGCAGAACTGCCCTGCATTGTGTGGTTTCCTGCAAATTACGTAGAAAATCATGTCCGTGACGACATGGCCCTGAGATTATCGGTGGGCTTTTCCAGTGTTTTGGATGTAGTATTCTGTAGTCAAATTGTGAGACGTAACTTCTCAGTGAGTGCTAATTACTACTGTGTTGACTCATTTGTATGTACTGGATTTTCCCAAATCAGCTGGCAGAAATCTCAGTATAGACTATTATTTCTTTTGATAGAGATAATTTTAAATAAATCAAAATTTAATTTAATTGACAAATTGAAAATGAGGTAGAAACAAAAACTAAATTAAAATTCAAAATGTAATAACCTTGGTTGAAATGACTAATGCAGCTTTCACATTCTTTAGTCTATGTTTCAGTGGAGGGGAAAAGCAAAAAATAATTGAAATGTCACCAGAACTCAATAAGAATTGTGTTGAAGGACAGTTTTGTCTTCATACACCTAAAGCATATGCTTTCATTCTGAAACCACTTTGAAGTCTGTTCGGCATCTCTTAACATCTTCTTCTAGCACATCTACATGACAGCAAGGGCTCAACGGTGAGTGTTGTCACATTGTGGACCCACTAATTAGTGCAAATATATCCAGGTGTATGTGCATTCTGCATGCTCAGAGTATGCGTGGTTAAAAATATTGTGCGTACACGTACAGCATTATGTTGATGACAGAATTTGTGCCATGTGTCCTGTATGCAAATGCCTAGTGTTCACATTTTACCAAAGCATACTTTGGGATTAAGAAGAAGATCCAAGATGGTGGCACAATAGCATGCAGCGGCCACTCCGGATCCAAAATGGTGCTATTTTTGTCACTTAGCCCAACTTTTACAGCACATGGACATCGGAGCAACCGGTGTTCATGTCTACCATCGCCAGGCATTGTTAAAATATAAGATTCATGCAACAACCAAGCTGCATGATGATCTGCAGTAGTTGCTACGCAAACTCGGCTTGCTGCGGAGACCAGGCCTCCAGTCCTCGGCCTGATGCCGGTGCCCGGGGGAGTGCGGGGGATGATAAGCGGTGTGCGAGGAAGTGAAAGCGTGGCAAGATGGCGGGGGTCCATGCTAGGCTAAAAACAAACCCTAGTCGGCTGGCTCTCCCGTCTATCCTGCACTCAAATGTTTGCTCCCTGGACAATAAACTGGACTACATCTGACTCCAGCAGACTACGCAGCGTGAGCTTAGAGACTGCTGCTTCTTTGTTTTCACGGAGATGTGGCTCAGCGACAAAGTTCCGGACACCGCCATTCAGCTAGACGAGCTCGCCTCATTTCGTCACGACAGAAATGCAGCTCTGTGCAGTAAGACTCATGGTGGTGGCTTGTGTGTTTACATAAACACGGAATGATGCAATAACTCTATGCTTGTCTCTAGCTACTGCTCATCGCTGGTGGAGCTTGTGACTGTTAGATGCAGACCTTTTTATTTACCATGGGAATTCACCACTGTTATTATAACCAGAGTTTACATTCCCCCCAGCGCTAACGCTAAGCAAGCACTCTGTAAACTGTATGGGGCTATGAGCGAACTGCAGAATGCTCACCCTGATGGACTGTTTATTTTCGCCAGAGAATTCAACAATGCGAATCTCAAAACAGTGCTCCATAAATTCCATCAGTATGTGCACTTTGCAACGAGAGGGGCGAACACACTTGATCTTGTTTACACAAACATCCCAGACACGTACCGGGCGGAGCCCCGCCCCCACCTCAGCTACTCAGACCACATATCTGTTATGCTAATTCCAGCATACAGACCGCGCGACAGACGCACAAAACCACTCCAGAAGCAGATGAAAACCTGGCCAGAAAGAGCCATCTCTGCTCTTCAGAACTGTTTTGAGTGTACTGACTGGCACATGTTCAGGGAGGCTGCAACATATGGCCAACACATTCTCACACCCAACTCGTCACATATTGACGCTTTTGACAGGACCCCTTGGCGTCACATTTTAACGCCCTGTGTATACCTTTGGCATCATTTTTCGACACGAGAAACCTTTACATGATATTTCAGAACGCCACTTTCTGCAAAAAACCCAGAATAAACTGTTTTCTTAAGTGGATGTAAATATAGTAATATTGATGACAGGAAACTTCCACACCTTGCACCAACAATTTACTATCCATCCTAAAAAATTCTGTGCATAATGTTTTTATATATGTAAGCATTAAATGAGAAATGAGAACAGTCTGGCAATGTGTATTTTTATCTTTGTGGGGAATGGTTTTATTTTTGCCACCTGGAAAAAACACAAACAATTACTGTAAACATTACCAAAAACTGTATGATACAGAACCACAATTTCTAACACCATGCATTGTTGAAATATAGAGTCATTAGTGCCCCTTGTGACTGTGAGACGATTACGCTGATAACTCAGCATTTTCCCCTTTAACAGTGAGTATTGACAAGATGCAGAGAGCACGCATGGCTGCTTTGTTAGTCCAGCTGTTGTTGTTGTTGTTGTTGTTGCGGAGTGAGTTCATATACAAAACCTCTCAGACTACGTTACAATCCAAACTACTTTGTACTACTCTGCTGTACCCTCTGCTACTTGTACTACAATTGTTCACTCAACCAAATTCTATGAGTGTAAATGCCTCTACAAGCCTCAAGACATTAAAGTGTACTTCATCTCTGACCGGACGACTTATGTCTGCTCAATATCCACCAGAACCCACACTACTCTTCCTTATATGCATTCAAATATTGAATAATTAGTGGCGAAAGTGAGGACAATGTTAAAGAGTCAATAGGAAAGGTAGAAAAAAAAATCCAATGTTTTTTGGGAAGTCCCTGGGCAACAGACTGAATCCCACAGGCTCAATAAATCTTTTTCAAACACAAACCTGACACTAAATAAACATTTGTTTTCTCTCTTTTATGCTCTAATTTTTAACTCCCAAACCTCACACCATCTTGTTGTTTTTTCTTTGTACAGTCACTCTCTCCCTCTCTTGCTGTGCCATAGTGACAGATCAGGGCTGTGAGGCTGACAGTGGCGACTCATGCCAGAGAAAGTAGGCCTTGTAGTGTGTGTGTGTGTGTGTGTGTGTGTGTGTGCGTGTGCGTGTGTGTGTGTGTGTGTGCGTGTGTGTTTGTGTGTGTGTGTGTTCACATTCATTAGCACCCAGTGAGTCCACTGAAGTGAACTGATGGCATTGCAAGTCTGTTTCCTTCAAGTTATGACTGTTCCTTTAAATTCTCTTGGACACTACATACCACATGCACGACATACATGGACACACTCACACATTATAAACATAACCCCTGGTTTAGAAAGGAAGTATGATCAGTGATGCTGACAAATGCAGATTAATAAAACACAAGCATGCATACATGCACACAGTGCTGGGTAGATTACTTCTGAATTGTTATTTACATGTCAAAAATTGCAAACGGTAATGTAATCTCACAGATTGCATTTTGGGGTAATATAATCTGATTACTTTTGGATTACTTACAACCTAATTTTTATTTGAGGTCACTTGCATAGGACAACATTGTACAATTTGAACATAGAAATACAAAGAGGAATGAAAATATATTCCATTCTTTTACAAAAAGAGCCTCACAAGAACAGCTCTTATGACATTGTTTAAAGGAGACCTAAAATGCCTCTGTACAAGATGGAGAAAGTCTCATACGTCTCCAGAATGTGTTTTTGACGTTTCAGCTCAAAATACCCCACGTATAATTTATTATACCATGTTATTATGTTAATATTATGTTAATATGTTGTTTATTGTAAAGTGGTTTATGTCTCGTCACTGTCATTACTGCTATGTTGCTCGGAACTGCACACAAGAATTTCACCTGCTGTTGCACTCGTGTACACAGTAGTGTGACAATAAAGTGATTTGATTTGATTTGATTTGATTTGATTTATTAATGCCTCTTTTTGGGTGGAATCAAAAACACACTGATTTCGAGTGTGTCTCTTTAAATGCAAATGAGCTGCTGCTCCCTGCCCCCCCTTTCCAGAAGAGGGCTGTGCCTTTACAGCTCCTGCTTGCTTGGATACTACAGCAACAAAAAATCTGAACCAATATAACTGACAGAGTACTATCGGAGTTCAGCCATATGTGTATGAATATATTTACATGTATATCTCATCTCCGTGAATACAATCAGAGACATTTTTGTATGTTTTGGGGCACATTTCCTTCAAAAACAAAACTTGTCCACTGCGTCTTCAGTGGCTCTGATGCTGGGAGTACATGAAGACTCTTATGTTCACTTTTACAGCCAACATCAGACCACTTATGATGCTTACGAAGCTGAGACATTATTCTTCTCACTGTATCTGCTCCAGCTCAAAAAAAAAATGGCGGACTGTGTGTAGATAACTCAGGGGAGGATATAGAGTGGAGTCCGTCACCAGCTGTGGGCGAGGCCTGCTCTAACGTGACGTCACTTTAGAGCAGAAACATTTTGACACACTGTTTTTGATTAATAGAAATATAAGAAAGAGGAGTGGGTGGACTTTTAACATTGTAGGGTGGTTGTGGACACACACTGCCGACTCACATTTATGTAAAACACCATGTAAAAGTGAATTTTGTAATATAGGTAACCTTTAAAAGTGCATTAAATATGCATGTACATGTAAAAATAAGAAATATGTAAGTTTAACAAGTATTTCTTATGGGAGTTTATATGGACAGGTTCCTGGGACGTGTTACATAAATGTGGTCATGTAATTTTGCCATCTATGTGTGGTAAGAGATCAGACCAGTTATATTTGAGAATCAACATCACAATTATTACATTTTTGAAGCAGAGTACAAAAGCAATTCATGAAACTGAAACTAATTTTACAGCGCTAATGCAATTGGATTTCATAGTGAATATATAATGAAGTGTATTTGTGTAAGTGTATTTGTATTTTGTACATGGTTATATTACAAACAGAGTGATTATTCAAATAATAATTAAAATGTGTTCGTCAGGAGTTAAGAAAGTTAAGAAAACATGCAAACATATTCAAATGCTTCTTTAAATTTTATGTTGAATCCTTTGCAGATGACAGGATATTAAGGCAGAGTTTACGTTGCACTGTAATGATTTTGCAACCGGTTGCCTTAAAAGTGAAATTACCTCTGTACACCCTGTGATGAAATGCTGGTTTAGACCACTCCATCTTCACATGGTTAATGACGAGTATCAAGTCTGTGTGCAGTTTTAAAACCCTCTCCCTCTCTTCAGGTGTGCTGATTTAGAGTGAAAAATGTAAAAGATTTAAAAAAAGAAAAATGACATTGATCAATAAATTACGAAAAATGTACTGCCATTGCCTAATTAACATGTAATCATGTAATCCTTAAAAATGTAAATGTAGTCTGATTATGAGCATTTTAAAATGTAATTCAATTAAATTACATGAATTTAATTTTTGTAATCTGATTACGTAATCCAGATTAGATGTTATCCATTACTACCCAGTACTGCATGCACAGAAAAACACCTCTTATGCAATCCCAGTTCTAGACACCAAGCAATGTTAAATACTCAATATGAAGGCTACCAGCAGTGTACATCATTATGAAATTACCTTCACTGCTCTAGCATTTAAATGTCACTACAAATTACAGTAAATGATGCAATAAAGTGACAAACTATCTGTTCCTTATCAGTTATGTGATGAGCAACAGGGACATCTTGTCATTTGCTTAATGTCTATTTGTGTTGTGCTGGTAGCTCCGTCCACAATAAAATCTCAATGATCCAAAATTATACTCCACAAAGCTCATTGTGATTGTGTCGTGTTGCATTTTCACCTGTGGGAAAAGTACTTGATGGAAACCTGTCACATAGGGTTGCCACCCATCCCGTAATATATGGGATCGTCCCGTATTTAAAGATAAAATTATGCGTCCAGTATCGAATCAATACGGGATGCGATTTGTCCCGTATTTAAGATGCTCAGATGGCGTCACAGTGAAATCGTTCCAGATCACTAATTTAACATTGGTATAAGTTGGAAAATGTGTCTATGATATAAGGTGGGTAAAGGATCGTCCGAAAAGTCACATTTTTCAAAATTTACATTACTTGGTTCATTACACATATTGCAGCAGTTCCAAGGTGAAATCTACACTTTGTGGTGCTTAAAGCTAGTTAAATGTTCTACAACAAATTTTTTTAAAATTCATGCTCCCATGAGATTTAAATCAACATTTGAATTGTGTTGATTTCAAAGATTCACTCGGTCATTTTTAAATAGGTCATCTTGGACTTGCACTGTCACCTAGTGGCCTGGAGGCAGCATCCTTCAAACATAATTGTTTCCAGTTACCAGTAAAATTGTAAAAATTCACTATTCACAGTCAGCCATGATTAATTCAATCCATGCGTGAATGCTTCCAATAACAGGGTGGTTACTGAGGTTAAGTGAGTAGTATTCGGCTAACATGGCAGCCCCCATGTGTGGACCCTCTCCATGTAGAATAAAACAGATATTACAAGGTTACTGATATGACTGGAGTCTTCATCTCATGTGAGTGCTCATGATTTTAAACATATCATTCAAAAGTACTATTCAGTTATTTAGGAGTAAAACTTTTCTAATGAGGAAAAACTTCCAGAGTTCACCTTTAAACCTAAACTTAACCAATAGTGTCATAAAAGCAAATGTCAGATAAAAAAAAAACAATTGCTGAAGCAGCCACATTATTTTGCGGCACTTCTATGACACTTTCAACTCATGTTGACATGCTCTTCAGGACTCATACCTTGAAGTTCAACACAATATCAGTTGAGCTACCACACAATTTGATGACATTCGAACAAGCTTTTAAATGTAGTTGGTGATGTAATGCAAACATTAAAAATCATTGACTTAAAGGTCATGAGCTATAGTAAAACTGTTTTGATGTCATAAAATAGCATCGAGTGAGGAACAGGGTGATAAGTAAGTGTTTATGAACTTATAATGTGGCGTTTTACTCGTGATTTGTGTGAAAGTTAATTAAAGTCATTGTTGTTGTAGCACCTCTAGTGTTCATTTCACAAGGAAACTGCCGCATTACATTAAATCATCCATTTGAAAATCATTTTGCTATAGTAGGTATAGTAATGTGAAAAAAAGTGTAGTGGTTCTAAGGGGTATCATTGAAATTCTTGGCCTCAGTTGCGTTCAAAATCTCACTTGTCCTTTATGCCACCTTTTTAAAATTCTCCTCCATTCTGAAATAAGAGACTGATGGCTGCTCAGATTACCTCCCCTGGGCAGTCCTGCTTGTCTCCTTCACTCTACAAACTGCACTGGATGGTCTTCATGGAAACAGTTATCTATCTGGCATTTGTGGGAGAGTTTACTTATTGCCTGTTTCATGGGTGGTGCAAATGTTTCTTTAAGGCAAGTCATTTCACTTTCCAGCCATCTTGATAACATCCCCGGGCAGCTATTTTCCATGTACTTTTGCTATAGAAGTACAGCCTCTATCTACTTGAATGGAGAAAGACTTTGCTAAGACATCTCATAACATCAAAAAAAAAAAAAAAACCTCTGACAACATTGGTATAATATATTTTGCTTCTTTACTGTAGCTTTTTGAAGTGGACAATGAATCTAGAGCTCAGTTGAAGGGTCCTACAGAACTGAAACGTATTTATTAGCTGTGATAGAGGGCTCTGCACTTCTGATTTTATCTGATTTGATTCTGGTCTTAAAAGGATGATTGGGACACAAATTAGCTGCCCCATAGGGTTGAAGTATGCACAACAGATGCGATAGGGCCTGACATCTGATCTGAAGTGCATACTACAGCATAGAGGAGAGTGTTTGAAATATTGCCCTTAGGCAAGGGCTGCGCAGGGACTACAGTAGTGTAGCCCCAGGCACTGTGAAGATGAAAAACAATCACTAAATAGGGCACACAGAACTACACACACATACATTTATTCAATAGGGAAACATCCACAAAATCATAGCTCTTTCTATCTCCTGACCCCAACACACAAGCACAAAGATCTATGAATAAAAAAAATATCTATAGGTGATCGATCCACAAACACTCCATAATCACACTATAATTTTTTTTATATTAAATGACAAATTATCTGACACACATTTGTGTGTAGTTTTGACAGATGATGGAATTATTTCTTGCTCTTAAGAGAAACATTGGCACAATCATACCAAAGCACAAAGGCAAAATGTTCTGCAAATTTGGATCATTATTAAGAGAGGAGCACTGCCTCTTTACTGCCATGTGCCACACAGAGAGAGACACCAATTAGAAAAACATTAATTATTGATGCTTCACCGTAGGGAATAGAAAAAAAGGCAGAGCCAATAGACAGCCTGTAAAACCCTAGATGGATGGATGGATGGATGGATGGATGGATGGATGGCAGACAGATAGACAGACAGACAGACAGACAGACAGACAGACAGACAGACAGATAGATAGATAGATAGATAGATAGATAGATAGATAGATAGATAGATAGATAGATAGATAGATAGATAGATAGATAGATAGATAGATAGATAGAAAATAAGGTGAAAGAGGATGGAGAGAGAGAGAGATGTGCATACCTCTTGAGGTTAAAAATAAAAGATTTTAAATATGAAACATATTTAGTTCTCTGGTCCATTTAAATCCCTTGCAGCCTAGAGTCTAGAAGCAATGTGTGTGTGTGTGTGTGTGTGTTCGTGTGCATGTGTATTTTTGTGTATATTTGTGTGTATGTGTGCAAATACACACACACATATACATCAGCACATTTACGAGGAAATTAAAGTACTTTAATCGAAATACTGTGCAGATGGCCCTTCTTGTAGTGAGTTTCATATAATAATAAACCCACAATATAGCCTACATAAGCTAAGCATTTTGTGTAATGAATACACACATACAGTACATATGTAATGCCCATTGCAACTATAGAGCAGGACTGGCTAATATCTGACCACTGACATGTAAACAGAATCAGTTAGAAGCCTGCAAAATAAGTGTGTAACTTATGATGTAGCTGAAGACTCTATGGAGGCAGCACAGGAATGAAGAATTTGCAGCAGTGTGGTCAGTGGAAGAAGATGATCTCTCTCTCTCTCTTTTTCACACACACACACACACACACAAGTGCAGCTATCCTTATGAGGACTCTCCATAGACATAATGATTTTTATACTGTACGAACTATAGACTCTATCCCCTAACCCTAAACCTAACACTCACAAAAACTTTCTGCATTTTTACATTTTCAAAAAAACATTGTTTAGTGTGTTTCTAAGAGATATCAATTATGGGGACACTAGAAATGTCCTCACAGATTTTTAGCATAATACCCTTGTAATTAATTTGTAACCTAAAACAATGTCCTGTAAACCACCCAAACCTGCACACACACATACACACACACACACACACACACACACACACACACACACACACACACACAAATGTTCCTTTTCCCTCTCCATGGATTTATACTCTGAAGGCACTTTTATTCAAATGCTATAAGGATGAGGGTATGTTTGTGTCCATGTGTGTGCCCGGTTCCATTTGTGTGCGTGTGTTTGCATTTGTGTCTTCTAGGAACCTGTCACACACCTAAAGCATTCACTTTCTGATTATTTCAATTCCAGTTTCAATTACAACCCAACATCTACTCCATTAAATCTCTCAGAGAACCATCTGTACTGCTGCTTTTATTATTTAAAAAAATAAACACAAAAAATAGATAAAATGGAACCACATACAATTTTGACAGCTACTAAATCCACATATATTCAGAGCTAAACACTCATCCCAGATCCAAGCCAGATTCATTATTTATTCTCATAGTATTCGTGTAAAAAGATGTAATTACAGCAGTAAATTAGGGAATTACTGCAGTCATTTAAATTTGGTTGTTGAATCCGTGTGTCATGGACTATGATGCTCCAAAATGACAGTATGCTAAGTCATATTGAGTTACTGGCGTTACACGACCCAAGAAGCAGCTATATTTACATGTATACAATTGCTATTCATCAGGGACGCTTTCATCACATTAGAATGTTCAAGTCATGGTCCAGCGCGTTGAGCCGTAGGCTGTGTTTCCCAAGTGTCACACATTCCAACGCGACTGTCAGTGCTGCTACGCGGTAGAAAGCAACATTCTATGACGTCACAATTCCCTGCATGTGATACAGTTCTTAATATTAAGTGTTCTCGAAACAGGCTATTTATTTACTATGATGTATCATCCTTGTGAATTCGAATTTGAAGTGCGTGCGTAAGAACTTCTGTACGCTTCTTCGAGATCCAAACGCATGTGAAAACGCATAAAATACGGTCAAGACCAGATGTGTGATTAATGATAATAATAATAATAATAAAACACCCAAAAGACTCACACTACGTCTAAAATTCACGATTTTAAACCGAAACAGAGTCGCGATCAACAGTTCACTTTCGTTCCTTATGGTCACTGGAAAGCGGTCCAAATTTCCCGCAGCCGTAGTATTCATTTCAGTGACATGCTGAAAATGTAATATTTTCCAACCAGAGATAACAGTGCCAGCGAGGTGAGAATAATTCATATGGTCACACCTGGCATATGCTCTAGGCAGTTTACTAATGAAATCTTCCATGCAGTAGCCTGTGTCCTACCAGCGCAAGGCAAGTCGGGCACACATATAACGTCCAACAAATTAATTAAACTAAACTATTAATTATGTGCACCTTACCTCGAGTTTCACAGAGCAGATCATTACAGTTGAAACGGTCTGTAAAAAGCAATAAATCCGTAATGGTGCAGCCAGGGTGCGTGAATCGGTGGTGGACTCTGTCGGGGTCTCGCTGTGTGAACGGAATTAAAGCCCGGTTTTCTGTGGATAGGAGGTCCCCCTACCGCTGAGTCCTCACACTTGCGTGTGCGCTTCGCCTTCTGCACGATACTGCTGCAGCGTCAAACACACACACACACACACACACACACACACACACACACACACACATGCGTGCACGTACGCACACAATCAGCTGTGCCGAGAACGGAACCGGACAACGCTAAACTGTGGCCCGGAATCTTGCGCAGATATCATGAATGCAGAGCACTCACAAAGCCTATTTTAAGATTTGCGCATTTTTTAAATTGAATTGTGTAACCTTTCACTAAATAAATGAACTAAATTTAAAATATTTAAGATTTTACCATATTACTTAGTTAAAGATGACTCAATTTGATGAAATTAAAATGCGTAAATCTTGAAAATATTTTTGAGTGAGGGGTGTCATATCAGACATATCTATGGCAGCTCATAAATTATGAGACTGAAAGCTTCCCAGATAAACAAGCATGGCCTACTAGATTTGGATAGGCTTTGGAATGCCCCAGATGTGTAGTAATAATATATTCCACCGTATTATGCAATAGCTCATGCTCGTTTGTATGTCAAGCCGAGTTTTACCCAGTAATGCAGATTTGTATGCAACCCACACATTCTGCACAAAGGAAGTGAACACAGGTACTAAATCTAAAGCTCTGTGCAAGGATAGCCTCACAAGGAGACCTTTCTTTCTACCAGTCAAAAGTTTGAACACACCTTTTAATTCTTTATCATTTTATCATAACTACTAGTAACAAAATATTATGCAAATGCAAGTATAGGAATAATACTGTAACCAAAAACTGATAAACAAAAAAAATTATATTTTAGATTATTTAAAGTATCATGTGAAAAAAAAAAAAAGCTTTTTTCATAGCGGACATTAACGTACAACAGATGTAAAGATATTCACTGAATAGTGATTTACGTTCCATGCTGTTTCTCACCAAAACCGTATATGGCTCAGAAGACTTGGAATATGACTCATGAGTTGCATGGGCCATTTTAAGCTTTTATGGGTCGATTCACTCCAAAATGAAAATTATCTCATAATTTTACTCACTCTTATGCCATCCCAGATGTGTATGACTTACTTTCTGCTGCAGGACACAAATTAAAAAAACATTAGCTCTGTAGAGCCATATAATTCAAGTGAATAAGACCTTATGATGCTCCATAAAGCAGATCAAGTCAGCATAAAGATAAGACACCAGTGGTTATATCCATGTCTTCAGATGTGATCCAGTTGGTTTTGGGTGAGAACAGACTAAAATATAGCTTCTTGGCGATCATGATTTCAAGCTCGATTGCGCTTCCAATAGCGCCATATAGCACTCTGTGCATGCGTCAAGCACTAGGAAGTGCAATCAAGCTTGAAAGCATGATCCTGCAAAGTGAAAAAGGAGTTATATTTTGGTCTGTTCTCACCCAAAATCAAATGGATCGCTTCAGAAGAAATGGATTTAACCATTGGAGTCATGTGGATTACCGTTATGCTGACTTGATCTGCTTTTTGGAGCTTCAAATATCTGATCACCATTCACTTGCATTTCATGGACCTACAGAGCTAAAATATTCTTCTTAAAATCTTCATTTGTGTCCTGCAGCAAAAAGAAAGTCATACACATCTGGGATGGCATGAAGGTGAGTAAAAGATGAGAGAATTTTCACTTTCATGTGAATATCCCTTTAAAGTAAGGCAATATCCACTGCCGTTGTATTGAAAAGGCGGCGGGCGATATTCATTAAAACATCTCGCATATGTGTTCTGCATAAGAAAGGAAGTCATACGGGTTTGGAACAATGTGAGAGTAAGTCATTTACAGAAATGACTCACAGAATTTTCCTTTCTGGGTCAACTATTCCTTTAAAATATTAGTCTTGCATAGAAATTCATGAGCACAGCTTTTTCTCTTTTTTTATACAAAACTAATTTCATTTATGCATAAGCCTTTGGATCAAAAGGTCTTTAAGATCACGAGAAACAATTCAGTATAGTGTCTCCAAACTTTTTACTGGTCTGTAAGTATCTGCACCCCAATTTCTGTTGGACTTTCCTTTGCACATACACACTCACACACAATTGTATGAGGCACACTTTATCATCATTATGAGTGCGTCAAGCTGGTTGGGGTGGGTGAGTGTAGAAGTGGCCAGGCTGGTTAAAGTGGCAACTGGGGACACAGGAAACATTATTCCTTGGGGAGATGATGAATGGGCCAGTCTTATTGTAGAAAAGGGACAGAAAAGACCCAAATACCCCTCCCCACATCTCACACACAAAAAAGATGTACCAATAGTATTATGCATCACAACTGTGATATATTTGTTTGCTATCATTCAGTGGTAGCAAACATTTCACATGAGGTATAAAGAAACATCTGAACCATTTTGCATTCTCAGAACTTGAGCATTTAATTTCAAACCACTGTAATTATTATGAATGAAATGCCCTAACAGCTCCCACTCTTCAGGGAAGTCTTTCCACTAGATTTTGGAATGTTGTAGGGATTTGCACTCAGACACAAGGGCATCAGTGAGGTCCAATTCATTTCAAAGGTGTTCAAAGGGGTTCAGGTCATTGTGCAAGACAGGCAAGTTCTTCCACAAGAGACAAATAATTTGTATGAGGCTAGAGGCCAAATTGTGCCACAAAATTAAAAGCACACAATTCTCAAGAATGTGATTGAATGCTGTAGCATTAGGATTTGTCTTCTTTGGAATTACTGGAAAAGCCAAACCTCTTAATTAGGTGTCCACTAACATAGTAATGTAAGATATGTAGAATTTACATGTAAAGAGTTCTTGATCAATAACTTCGTTTCAGTTTTGTAAATTTAGTGAGATCCTGATCTCAGACCTCAACTACTGTTTTGATATCTCTCATGTATAATTTAGTCCTACATTTGGTGGCAACCTGAATGTCTCTTAATGTCAATCTTCTCTGGCAGGAACCCAGAGCAAGGATTTAATTGCTATAATAACTAAACTGAAAATAATTATGAGGAGAGTAAAATCCTGCAGAGATGTAGACTTCTGTCAGTGTTTACAATAATTTATTTGAAACATAATTTTCCCCAGAAATAAGCATTTTTGTTGTGGCTTTCTCTGTAAACAAAGCTGAAGGCAAGATTAATGCCTTTGAGCAGCATAAATTAAAATTAAGAAGGACTGTAAAATGTCTAATAGCACCAATTGGACATGGTGCATTTAATATATTAGGACTGACAGTTGACTCCCCACTCTGCTAATAAGAGACAGCAGCACAATATGAGATCATCTCTGGTCTGTTCTCCATAGAGACAACCATTGTGTCATTGGAGTGTGTGCATGCGTGTGTGTGGGCATGTTTGGGTGGTTTACGAGGACAATGTTTTAGGTAACAATCTGGTTATTACAAAGGTATTATGCTATAAATGTTGTTTATGAGGACATTTCTAGTGTCCCCATAATTCAAATCGCTTAGAAAACATACTAAACAAGGATTTTTTGAAAATGTAAAAATGCTGAATGTTTTTTGTGAGTGTTAGGTTTAGGGGTAGGGTGAGGGGACAGAATCTATTGTTCGTACAGTATTTGTGTGTGTGTGTGTGTGTGTGTGTGTGTGTGTGTGTGTGTGTGTGTGCACTAAATCCTCCTCATCATGTCAGTAATTGCTATAATGGTGTTACCGACAGATGATGAACCCATTCTTCTGCCTGTTCAGTTTAGGTAATTTGCCACCCAGCCACCTCTCAATCATAGCAGGAACAGCTTATATAAAACATGATTTTTAACTTTAACATTCACAATGACATGGTCTACTCTACACAGGACTATTGTCGCTTAAATCAAGTCTTTGCTTTCACCCAAAACTGATCCAGCAAAAATTTTTTTTTTTACTACAAATAACAAATCCTGCAGCATTGTGAACGTATAGGCCCTACATTTAATTATTAACACTTTTGCTAAAAACTTCATAAGTCACTAGCAAATATCATGTAATGTATTCAAATTCAACATGAATATGTGAAAATATGTTAGTTTTATGACACTTCTAGCCAACTGCTGATTTGTTGTACAATACATTAACTAATGATCTGTTAAGCATTATTTAATGTTCGTAAATGTTATTAATGAATGCTATTAGTGTGTAGTTTATATTGTACAGAGAAAATGAAAGAAACAATACTATTGTACGTGTTACACATGATACACATGTTTACTCTGTCACACCTCATCAAACTAGATAATATCAGAAGGGAGAAAACAATCAACACGAGTCACCTTGAGGGAAACGTTGATCCTCATCAGTGAAGCATTAAGCATTGATTCATGATTAATGTTAATGATGTCAAAGCTTCCAGAATATTCTATTCTTGCCATTTGACAGTGTGTGACCAATGCATGAGTCCATCTGTTTTTCTTTCAGATATGCTGCAATAGAGCGATTGCGCTCATAAGAAAATGTTCTACCTGTCATGAGAGGATGCTGTTGTTATAATTTTGGGCTCCTCACAGGTGAATGGGTTTTGCATGTCTTCATTAATCTTTTTTTTTTTTTTCTTCACAAAAGTTTGGGAGGAGCATGTTCATTTAATCCAACCAATCAGCACTGGAGTAAGCACATATAAGCCGCTGCTTACCTCTGTCCTTCGACAGTTCTTCCGGCATCTCCACCTTCATGGCTAGTTACCACTAAATCAGACATGGAAGTCCAGGAGGTACCTCGGGATCGGGTCAAGTCTCGAGCTTGTGCCCTCCATTATGAACAGTGAGACAAATATGTTTACCTTCTATTCATTCAAAGATTACATGAACATGTGAACTCATGAATCTAATTTTTAGCCTCCTGATAGCCTACCTGGACAGTGAACACTAGTTTAGTCAGTGCTGGTTAGTAGCAGATAACAAAAATGAACAAATATGTATTTTTATGTAAAAAATACATAAATTACAAAAATGAAGTAGTTGTAATTACAACAAATTACAATATGATTTCATACTGTAAGAATCAGGCAATGGCAGTCATTTGTTAATTTATTGATGCCCTTAATTATTATTTTTGTAATCTTTTACATTTATAATTCCAATCATTTATATAATATTGTGAGTGCACCAGTAATAAATGCCTTCGATATTTTAACTTCACACATATGCAATTGGAGTTATGCAACTTTAACATTACATTTGATATTATGTCAAATTATATTTGAACTTTAAAAGTTTATTTTAAATAAAAAACAATGTTAATAATGGACCAAAATTCCCAGTGCAAAATTATTTAGCTCACTTGAGAATCTGTTGTGGTTCTAAGTTGGAATGAAGTCATTAAGTCCTGTTTGCTAAACAACATAAATACAATACATGATATATTTTTTCAAAGCAGACATCAGAATGTTTTATAATATACTATTTAAATCAAACTTACAATGTCCTCCAGTTGCATATGTCCCTCCTCTAATCAAACATGAAGATGCAGACAACCTTTACACCCTGAATATTGCCTGAAAACTTATGATCACATGATTTACAAGAAAGCTTACAATTGTTTACACTGACATCAACATGATCACATTCTAATTGTTCTCTATGTGATTACTAAAATATGTCTATGTGTTTATTAGTGTTGGTATGTATAATCCATTGACTAAGAAAAAGTGTTGTTATACATTTGTAAATATACTTGATCCCCTTTTTACACTTGATAGGCTCAACCTTGTGTTTGGTTCATATCTGCAGCCACCAGCTGTAAAACCTGTAAAAGACTGCAGCTCATCAAATATATGTAGATCTAAGAAGTCCAGTCTCATCATATTCACAAAAGTAACTCTGCATATAAAGAACAAACATGTAGAATATGGAATTGTAAAACATTTGAACATATTGTATATCCTTTGTTTCTTTTGCCATATAAAGAGAACATTAGGCCATATGCGGCAGATATTCTGTGAACCCACTGTTTATCCTTCAGTCTATATGTCAAATACGTTTATAAAAAAAAAAGAAAAAAAGAAAAGAGAGAAATCCTTTGCCGTGTTCTAATACACCTCAGTTATTAGTTACAGCAAGTTATGAATGGCAGGTGTTTTTTTTTAAATGAGCAAAGACAAGTCAGAGAAACAGACAAATAATGAATAATCCTCCTTTTGCCAATTGGTATGATTGTTATAATTTTTTTTTTTTTTTTTTTTTAATGAAATGAATAATATAGGAGGGAATAAAAACACTAATAAAGAATATGTACTTTGGAAACAAAGGTTCAGTGTGTGGCATATAAGGAATAATTGTATATTGGCTATTTTGGGGGATTTCAAACTGGGGTCTAGGGGGTCCCCCAGGGGCTGCGAGGGGGTTCAGGGAAAATGTCATATAAAGAAAAACGCATTTATAAATGTAAAAAGTAAAAAATTGTATTTACTGAATTTGACATTATTGCCATTTCAATTTAATCAAAATGTTTCTCTTCAGGTTTATTCATAACAAAAAAAGATAAGCTGTCAACATACTACACAATAGGCTCAATATTTTCCAGATAATTAGAGATGCACCAATATGAACATTGTTGGGCGTTACAGTACCAATATTAACAATTTTTTTGCCAGTTTACTTATGAATAATGCATTTAAAATGTACAAAGAGGCACAAAAGCTATTTTATTGTTTTAACAATAAATAATTTTCATTGAACATAGACTGGATCTTTTCAAAACATGTCAGGCCAAAATTTTAAGAGCCAAAATGAAAGATAAATACATTTTCAAAAATATATGCCCATATATGTGGGGTGGGGAGGGATGGGGGTATTTTCCTTCCAAAACATTTTTGCATTTTTGTTTTGTTTTTGCATATTATGATAGAACATTACAAATTGATTAGATGAATTATTACACAGTATTTGACATGCTTTACTTTTCAGATTTTATTTATTTTGGTAGGTATTTTTTTATATTACACAAAAAAAAAAATGGCATAACAAATAAATAAATCATAATTTTTTTTTATATTGGCATTTTCAAATCAATACAAATAAAAAAAATTGTGGTTCATTTTGCTGGTTTATATCAATGGTATAGCCAGTGGTTGTACTTTGGTCAATTATTGGCCAATACATTGGTGCATGCCTACAGATAATACCTTAATAGTTTCTTTTGGCTTCAGTATAAAAGCTAATTATTTAAGTTGTCTTTATAATATCACGCTTCACTTTTTTTCCCCCTTTGGGCTTCATATACAATAATATGTAGTGACCTTTATTTATTTTAGAACAGGGTCATCAAGGGAGGTCCTTGGCATCAAAACGTTTGGAAATCCCCAGACTATTTGATGTCTAATGACCTCCAACCAAAATATCCACACTATAATACATTGAATATGTTTAAATATGTTTTTGAAAAGCCAATGCATACGCTGCACTAAAGTACCCCCCAGGGGGCAGAATTGAGCTACAAATAAAGAAGAGAACTAACACATTTAAAACAACTTTTATCTAAACGTCAAAATAAATTAATATTTGTTCCTTAAATTCAACAGTTATGATAGTAGCTTTGTAAACTATCAGAGGTTTGGTAGGTATATATACCCTGTCCTTAATGTTCATCTCTGCTGTAAATCAGGTCCATCAGTCATACAGATCTATGCCATTCTTGAAGAGAAGCAAAAACAAATGAATGATTCTAAGAAAATCCAAAGATTTTATACATTTTCCAGTTTTTAATAAAACAGCTATCATTTTAGTTATTTTAACAGTTGTAAGGCATCATGCATGAAAAAGGCATACAAAAGCATTTGTACCATTTGTACCTCCTTCCTAAAATTAAAGGTTGAATTTGTCAAGTTACTGTGCAGATTAAAAATATAATTCTTTACAAATATATGGAAGAGCTGACAGTCAATCCAAAAAAGGATCTTATAACGGCGAAACATAACCTGCTCTCACAGTATCTTTGTAAACATGAATTCAGCCAAACATAAAGAAACTTTAGTTCATGCTTTGACAATAAGGAGGTTTATCAGAAAACATGCAGCCGAGTCTTGATGTGTTTTTCACAAAGCAGACATTCCTTAAAGAGAGAGAGTGATATTCAATAGATTCTTACAATAATAATATGGTACATCATATAGAAAAATGATATGACTATGATATGTCAGACAAACAGATTCCATCCCTGCACCGCTCCAGTAGATTTGAGTGTTTTGTAGTCTCTGCTGCAAGACTTAATGGGGAGGGACTTTTGGTGTTTGGCACATGAGTGTGCAGACATGCTTGAGTTGTGTTATACCACGTTGAAAACCATTGAAAGATACTGCTCATAGGAAACCTGGATCCAGCCATCCTGGTCTGTGTCATATCGTCGGAACACATCAGTTAACCTCTGTTAAAACAAAAAGGCAAGCGGTTTACAGGTAAACACCGCTGTGTCATAATGAACTCACATTTCCATGATTTTGAACTTCAAACATTTTCTAAATATAAAGAGGTAAGCGACCCAGCAGAAAACACCAGAAAAATTGGCATGGATACATCTTTTTTTATTGAATTATCAACTTGGCACCAAAGTACAGCCACTTTTAATATTCCTAACATGGATCATTACCTGTAGTACAATACAGCACTGAATGAAGTCATCAAAAGCCACCTGACCTCTCTTCTGACGGTCAAATTTCTCTATCAGTGTGTTGTAGAACTGATCTGAAAGACGATAACCTGTGCAAAGAGAGAAGGGTTAAAGTGACAATAATAATAATAATAATAATAATAATAATCATCATTTCCGTCATTTATTTGCCAATCTGTTTATTTGTCCTTCTCCTTATTGGTTTTGTCCATCAGAGCACCCGTTTCTCATAACTTCAGTATTTTCCCCAGTGAATGCATCCATCACTTCATTACCGCCATTTGTAGCAGTCAATAAGAAGCATTAAACTCACCAAAGCTGGTGAGGGCCTGTTTGAGCTCGGTCTTGTCGATAAACCCTGAGTTGTCCCTGTCGTAGGTGCGGAAGATGTTCTGCCAGTCTGTGATGTACTTCCAAACGCCGGCAAATTCATTGAAGTTGACCCCACCTTTGTTCTCTCGATCAAACATAGCTGAAAAGAGAAGGAACCATTTATGGTTTGTCTGGTCACAATTTAGAATTTACAGTAATAGAAAGTATGCGATCAATCTTGAGAAGGATTGATTTTAAGACTTTGTATTTTTTCCAGTGACGTTGTAAACAGTGAGATCATTTCCAATCATAAACATTCACCTAGTTTACCATGTTCAACAACACGATTTAGGCAGGTTAACTGGGTTTAGCATTATGCAAATGACCCATAAAGTGTTGCTCTGGCTTTAAAAAGATTGAGGGGCGAGTTTACTAAACAGTTTAATCCGGTACTAAATGCGGTGAAACAGCACTGCGCTGTATTTAAATTGAGTCATTGCTATTCTTTCAGTGCCAACACTCCTGCTTTTTATATAAACTATGCTTATTATATAGATTATTTAAGGGTCTTACACACAAAACTGACTTCCATAATTAACGTCACACTATTAACGGCCATGAAAAGCAGGCGGTAAACACGGTTATATATATATATATATATATATATATATATATATATATATATATATATATATATATATATATATATAACCGTGTTATATTATACCATATATGCCTGGATCACAGTACATCTCACTGTAAACCCTAAAGTTGCCATTACTGGAAATATCAAATTGTCTTAATTGGGTATTACTTGAAATGTTTTGGCTTCATAACATATTTCAGTTCATTGAATTTATCTTAAAAATCCATAGACTTAAAATATTAAGTGTTAATAACTCAATATTTGAGTACAAAATTAAGGTTATGGGGAATACCCACATTGATTCCTTCATCAGGGGGAACATATGGGGGGGGCATTTAAATAGTTGATATTAAGAATTCATAGATGTTTTAACTCTTTTGTTGTATTATTTATGTTGTTTTGTTGCAAACAGTTGTTTTGTGTGATGTCACCATTATGTCATCAGTGTCCCTGTTGGGCAAGTTAGACCCTGTTAACACTATCTTAGTTCTCCTTGTGCATGTACAGCTGAAGTCCAGGTATATATGCATTTCTGTAGAGAATTAAGTTTATTTAATGACTGACCCAAAATCAATTATCAACTTTATATGAGCAGTGCTATTGTTTGATCTAAAATATAATCAATTCAATTAAAACGATTAACAACAGTAGAAGAGTTAAGTCTTCTTGGAAATAGTTAACCAACTCTACTTGAACACCAAGATAATTTAACTTAAATACTCATGTTTTGGAAGACCTCATTAATCAATTAAATTGAGGAAAAGAGTTTACTCAATCAAATGAATGAAATGAACTTATTAGGGTTTTCAGTTCTGTAAAATCCCAGAAACGTGTGCAAGACTGCAGAAGTCTTCTGTAGCACTCAGAAATGACCCAGCAGATTGGGAATAGTGAATTGGGAGCTCAAGCGTCACAGATGGTTTATTTTCACACACTATGCTATCAGCGGGCAAAATTCAATCTTAGTGAATTTTATTCTCAGTGTTTTCTAACAGAAATCTTACAAATAACTATTTTCACTTAAATCACTGCCATGGGACTCAATGACTCATTTAAGTGAGATTTTTGGAATCATTGGGAAGACCTCAGGCTGACATCACAGGAATCAGCCAGAGAAATGTCTGTTATAGACAAAAAATGAAGGAAGTCTTTCATAAAGATCACATTTGGACTACTAGGTTGCTCTTAACCAGCCCATGTCGATCTCTTTTAACAGAGCTGACAGTGATCACCTTATTCAGAATTTAAGAATCAATGCACACAGTCAGTTATTATTGACAACAATTTTCAAGGAAAGCTCTGGTGATTTCTGTTACTTAAGACAAACACTTTATATTTTGAGACACTTTCCACTGAAACAAAATGACATCTACATGCTTTCAGTTTAATCTGAAACAACAGAATGTTTCTTAGCGAAGTGTCCTCTAGGAAACTTTCTGGGTTGCCATGGAGCACACAAACAGCATTATGGAGTGAACAAAAGAAAGGCTGTGCATGTCTGTGGTTTTGTGACTGCAAGACATGTAATAATGTAATAAGACTCACATATAATTGATCTGACAGTCACAGGGTTGAAAGGTGTCCATGTACCTGAAGATGAAACAGCATAGATTAAAGTTTCCATAAAGCCATTTAAAAAACAATAACATGGAGCTTGATACCAGTCACTTCTGAAAAAAAATATTTATAAATGTACACTTATAAAGTTTCCTATTGATACAACATGAAATAACATTTCAAATATAATTATTTTCTGTAATATATGACATATTTCCAAGTAACAATTAACTGATTTGTTTGGCTTGTGAAAAGTATTCGATGACATTGTTTAATCTAAATTTTCCCCACATGTGTGGCCTTGATCACATGAACAGAAAAGTTGCATCAAAGGTGGAAAAATGTATTACAATTTAATTAAAAGTTTTATAACAATGAAAGGAGGATGACTTAAAGGGATAGTTCACCCAAAAATGAAAATTCTCCCCCTCATGCCATCCAAGATGTGTATGACTTACTTTCTTCTGCCGAACACAAACAAAGATTTTTAGAATAATATCTCCACTCTGTTGGTCCAAACATTGCAATTGAATGGTGAACAAAACTTTAAAGCTCCAAAAAGCAGATAAAGGCAGCCTAAAAGTAATCCATACTTTGTCTCTAGGCTCGATCATGATTTCAAGCTCGATTACACTTCCTAGTGCTTGACGCATGTGCAGTGCCCTAGAACCATGGTGCTAAAAGAAGTGCAATTGAGAATGAAATCATGATCGGCAAGGAAACTGCTGATGTCAAGATTTATAGGGGAAAAGGAGTAATTTTTTTGGTCTGTTCTCATCCAAAACCGATTGGATTGCTTCTGAAGACATGGAATTAACCACTAGAGTCTTATGAAATACTACACTGTTTTTTTGCTTTTTGGAGCTTCAAAAGTTCAGGTCACCAATCACTTGCATTGTATGGGCCTACAGAGCTGAAAATCTTCTAAAAATCTTCGTTTGTGATCAGCAGAAGAAAGTCATAAACATCTGAGATGCCATGAGGGTGAGTAAACGAGAGAATTTTCTGTGTCTTTAAAGTCAGTTTCAATTTAACGTCATTGTTGAGACAGTCTGAAGTATTACATTTTTTGTTTTTCTTCTGTTATATTTTGCATTTTGTTGATTTATAGTTATGTTTTATGCCTAATAATACCTATAATCCCTAAAGTGAGATTCCTAGGGAGTGGCATTGTTTATAACATAAGGTACTAATTTCATTTCAAGAACTAATTTGTTTCCGGTAAGTTTCAGGACACTTTCCTGACATTGAGGAAGACACACTATAGTCTATACAGGCTAGTCACGGATCCCAGCACAGTGAGCCCTCCATTTCTGCTTCAACTGAAGAAAAGCACTATCATTTGTTTCAGTGTGCTACCCATCACAGTGGGTGTGACAAAACCAAAAGACACAGTACTTAAATTTATAGCTGTAAAATAAACCACTCTTCCACGCAATGCAGAGTCATGGCCTGCCACACGCACACGCACACACGCATGCACGCGCTAAGAGAGAGGAAAGACTGACGGTTTTGATGAACTACTTTTTGAAGCAGACAATGCTGGTGAAATCAGAATTCTCTTCCATAGTTCTCTGGTGGAACTGGGACAGAAAATACAGAGTGGAAACTAGAATGGTTTGAAAATAGGTTATGTAATGTTTTTTTTCTATTACACATGCCCCAAATTACATATAATACGGACAGATAGTTCCGACACTAAAATCTAATTCAATGAGCTGCTCATTCTATATTAATATGACAAATTACTTCACCTTGGCTCTATTTATGTTTCTATTACTTTATTATTCTAATACTTACCTCTATTTACTTCACACTACTAACTCAATCACTTGCAATAATTATTATTAATGATTAATGATTATTTTATACTAACAATAAGACACACAAGTGCTTTAAAATAATTTTACCATGGGTAGGGGGAATTTGCCTTGCTAAGAACACTTGTTGTAAAATCACTGTAACGCATGGCCTATCTTGGCTTATTGCTTTTTTTTCCCCTGAGCCACCAAGGTCACCCTGACCATCTGACTAGCACCAAAATCGTGTGAATAACGTGTTCCCATCTCAGATAGAGAAAGAGAGAGAATGTCTGCTAGTGGCAAGGACGTGTGGAGGCAGGTTTTAGGTTTAGTTCAGTCTCCACAGTGGAGAATCAGACACAAAGATGCCCCTATGCGCTGCACACTGGCTCCAGTCACTGAACTGACCATATTGGGAGGGAATCATGGAAAATCGGCAACGTTCATATCACCCCACTAGAGAATTACACAGCATTCTAGAGTCTGCCACATACAACATCACTGCATATGTTAACACAAGGCCTTCCTTTTATAATATTTTTCTAATACACAATGGGAGTAGTCTTACTTAATGGTTATATACTATGTTTATGCAAAGTCATGGCACTCTATACTTCTAGTCCATCGAGATGTAAAAGTTTAACCAAATCATTCTTGACAATCCCTGAATGCCCTGAACACCACAAGCAACTCTGAAAACATCCCTGAAGCTCTCCTTTAGGCAACAAACCACATCTGAGAAATATTAGTGATGGCAACATAGTCCTTTAAACGAAGCTAACTATGGCTAAATGTACGTTTTATACCTACTTTTTAAATAAATAAAATTCATGATGATACGGTTCACATTAGTGAAAGTATAACACAACACGGCTGTGGTCAGAGTGCGGTTTCTACTGAAAGGTTAAGACTCATTTGTAAATCATGGCTGACCCCTGCCATAGTTTCACTTCCCCTAGAGCAGCATCCCTTTGAAAATGGCCTCTGATATAAATCTATGTGAACAGCAGCACTCTAGCAAATGCCTGGAGCAGCATCTGTGAAAATGAAGAGACCATAAAAATGATGAGCCAGCTTAATGACAGAGTTGAAATGAAAGCACTTTTACTGTAGTGTAGATTACTTTTAGAGTAAGATGAAAACAAATCTTACACCCTGAAAAATAGCAGGGCTAGAGGGACAGGGCTGGGAATGTACACCTTTTGTGCTACAGAAAGTACATTTACATTACAGCCAGCAAACTGTTTATGGGTTGATGTAAACAAGAATGCTTCTAATTATGTATGAAGACTACTAAATTCTGAAGAAAATGTAATTTGCACTTAGCCATGCTTAGGTTACCACCCCAATTCTACAATGCTGTGTGTGGTTGCCAGGGCATTGCTCTGTGATTGCTAAGGTGTTCTGAATGGCTCAGTCAGTGCACATCAACTTAAGCCATCTTGGTTCCGGAAGTATTTTTACAATACATTTTTCCATAGTGATTTCATAGAATACTCCATAAGAGTTCAAAGCCATAAACCAACCTAACCAGCTCCGAAGTGAATCACAACATTACAAACTTTTACTTAAAGCACTTAAGTCATGCATTTGAAAACTGGACAAAAATCCAATGGTACAAGACTTCAACGAGGGAATGAATCACAATCCAAAAAATAATGAATCACAAAAATAATGAAAATGACACATTGGGATTAGCATTTATCGATATTCTCAACTCTCTTGGAGTCAGACAAATGTCACAGGACCAACTCATTGCCATAATCATGCGCTAGATTTAATTCTGTCATATGGAGTTGATTCTATACAAATTCTGCAGCAGAGGGATGACATCTCAGATTATTACATCCTCACTTGTATGCTGCGATCAGCTAGTGTAACTCAACCTACACTTCGCTATCGTTCAGGTAAAGATAGCTTCACTAATAATCTTCCAGAATTGTCTCAAAAAAAATCAATAAGCCAAATAGTCTAGAAGAACTTAAGTATAAATACAGTAATCTCTAGCACTCTTGATAATATCACCCACTTTGATTAAAGTAAGTTAAAGAAAAAAGCCTTGCGAAGCCTGTACGATTACACTCATGATCTCAAGAGAGCAGCTTGGAAAATGGAGCGCAAGTTGAATACAAAATTTAGAGGTATTTTACAGTGCATGGAAGGATAGTCTGTAGCTAAAGACAGACACTAAAAGCTGCCAGGTCAGCATATTTTAGCAAACTCTTAAAAAATAACTACAACAATCCTAGGTGTTAATTCAGTACTGTGGCTAAATTGTTCAAGAATAAAGCCCAAACTGAACCAGATATTCCATCGCAGCACAATGGTAATGACTTAATTTCTTTACTGATCAAAAATTAAATTGGAATTATGCAATCATCTACCACAGTAACTCAGAAAACAGTGTCTCATAATTTCTCACAAGCAACTTCAGTCCTTCGCTGTCAAAGGTCACGAGGAGCTAACATAAACTTATAAAAATTCGAAAGCCACAACATGTATGTTACAACTAAGCTCTTAAAAGAGGTATTCCCTGTAATCTCAGACCTCTTCTTAATATTAACTCCTCGCTCTCCTTAGTACATGTCCCAAGAAACTTTAAAATGGCAGTTATCAAACTGCTTATTAAGAAGCCACAGCTTGATCCAGGAGAACTGGCTAATTATAGACCGATTTGAAATAGTTTGTTGAAAATACTAGAAAAGGTAGTGTCCTCCCAACTATGATCATATCTACAGAGAAATAGTATATATTTCAGTCAGGATATAGGCCACAGTACAGAGACTGCAGTTATCAGAGTTACAAAAGACTTACTCTTCTCATCTGATCACGACTGTATTTCTCTTCTAGTGCTTTTCGATCTTCGTGATGCCTTCAACAACATAGATCATGAAATTCTCTTGAATAGGCTTGAGAATTATGTTGGCATTTGTGCACTTGCATTAGCATGGCTTAGGTCCCATTTAGCATACTGCTACCACTTTGTAAATGAGGAATCCTCAAATCAAACAAAAAGTTATGGAATGCCACAGGGATCAGTTTTTGGGCCTCTGCTTTTCTCCTTTTATATGCATCCCCTGGGAGATATTATTAGGAATCATGGAATAAGTTTCCACTGTTATGCTGATGATACCCATCTTTATATTTCTTCAAAACCCGATGAAATTTCACATTTCTCCAAATTAGCAGTGCATCAATGAAATCAAAGATTGTATGGCCAGAAATGTCCTTATACTCAATTCTGACAAAATAGAGGTGCTAATTATTGGACCAAAAACCTATAAAAATAAGCCACTAAAATATAATTGGACTCTCTATGGATGTACTGTTACATCGTCTTCTACAGCTAAGAACATAGGCGTTATATTTGATACCAATCTGTCCTTTGAAAATCACATTTCAAATTTTTCTCTCACTTCAAAAATATTGCCAAGATACGACACACGCTCTCTGTTGCTTATGCTGAAAAATGAATTAATGCATTCATGACCTCAAAAGTAGATTATTGTAATGCATTACTGGGAGGATGTCCTGCAAGTTCAATAAATAAACTTCAATTGGTTCAAAATGCAGCAGCCAAAGTGCTGACTAGAACCAAGGAATATGATCAAATTAGCCCCATTTTATCGTTGTTACAGTGGCTACCTGTTAAATTTCGTATGAATTTTAACATTTTGCTAACTACGTACAAAGCTTTGAAGCGTCTAGCTCCGCAGTACTTAGGTAACCTTCTACCACAGTATATTCCATCATGTTCATTAAGACTGCGAAATTATGGCCTGTTAATAGTTCCTAGAATATCAAAATCCATAAAAGGGAGGTAGATCCCATTCATAATTGGCTCCTAAACAATGGAATAGTCTCCCTAACAGAGTTCGGGACGCAGACACACTCACTCATTTTAAGTCTAGACTAAAGACTCATTTATTTAGCCAGGCATACACCTAATTTATCAATCAACTCACAATTAGGCTGCTTTAGTAAGGTCTGCCGGAACCAGAACTATTTATCATGATATATAACTCTGCAAAACATTGAATGGCATCAACGCTAATATCATTCAATTTGTTTCTATATTCTAGCTGACCAGATCCAGCTCCGTTCCTGCTTAGTGTTGGACTCCACTGTTAAGTGTCTGAGTGATGACTGAATGCAGGCGGTGCCAGCCAGACATCACTTCAGTATATTACGATGGACTTCAGAGGATGAACTGATGCCAAGTCCAACCATAATACATGGGATACTTCATATGCTACTGCCTGAACCTTGAATTTAGGATAGACCTCACCGAAATGACCTACCAGTTGAACTGTGATGCACCTAACTGATCTCTGCCTGCTTAACCTTGGACTTCACTCTTAAAATGGAATACATAGACTATAAATTAATTGCCAACAAAAGCCTTCATCAGCCAACTAACAAAGGACAATGCATCTATGTGAACTTCTGCAGTTAATCCAAGATGGACTTCAAAAGGCATAAATCTTACATTTCATTCAAAATCTTTGTTTAAAGACTGGCCCTTAACACATAATTAGTTTACTTATTTTAAACCATGACTTGCAATGCACATAAATAACAAATATTGGCATTATATTCATATATATTTCAGGATGGTCTTCCAGCTGCATCGGTGGAAAATTGCACACAGGATAACTGTTAACGGAAACGAAAGTCATGAAGATTAGTTTATTCTGGTATTTTAAAAAAAAAAGAATGAAACCAGTTCTGAACTCAGTTCCCAACCATACTTGATTATGTAATTTGCAGTGCATCATGGCAGTGGGCCATCGCTGCCGAGTACTGTTTGTGCATTCTGTTTACCATAATACTCTGATTGGTGGATATTTCTACACAGGATCATGGGTAATATAGTTTGACACAAAATTGTTGAAATAATGTGGACTGATGGCTTCAACAGAAGCATATACCATCATTTACAACCTCAGAGCTCATCTCTCTTTAAATATTTATTGTTAAAGTTATTAAAACTATGGAAAAAATGAATGAGATTTCTTCTTCTTCTTCTAGAACCCGACTGTTGCACACTATTGGATTGCTAGAGTGCTTTCAGTTGTTTCTAACAGGCCCAAGCCAAAAGATTCCACCCGCAAGTGTCTATAAAATTCTGGTCCCAATGCCTTAGGTCTCACATTCAGTGTTAATCTACAAGATATTTTCATAATTTTAACGAACATTAAAATTGCAAGTTGGTCATATGTGATTATTAATCCACAAAAGGCTGTTATATAAAGACAGATAAACATGGTTTGTGTGTGATTCAGAACAAACCAGTGACACGCTGAGCTGTGTGCACACGCATGGCGGTACTCTCAGATCAGTTCACGTGCATTGTGAAATCAAAGTAATGCAGTTTCAAGCATTCGTGCAGTTCCAAACATTAGTAACTGCTACAAGTTATTATACAAATCTACAAATGCAGAACCTTATAAAAGAAAAGGAGGAGATTACAGCATTTCAGGAAATGTGGCACAGTATATACTGTCAAATACAAATTGGCTTTTTTGTGTCAAAATAAAAGCTCCTTGTGAAGTTGAAGTAAACTCGCCAGCATTTTTGGTTTCAAAATAAAAGCACCAGGTGAAGTAAACAGGACAGAAATGTATTACTTTTGTATAACGCAAATCTAATAATCAGAATAATGATAATTCAGCATTATATTATAATAATAAACCTGACTTGTCTCACAGTAATAATTTAGTATTATGCAATGTTAAACTGGGGGCTCAAAAATAAGTGAAGTAGCTTTGCACACATTGTTCATTCAATGTGAAATATAAAGTGCATAATCAATGAAATTCAATAATCAATGAAAATTATTGAATTTCATTCTCCCTTGTGTTTATTTAATGAAAAACTAATTATAAAATTTGTATTTAATGTCTTTAAAATATTGAATCTACTTGGCTACAAAGCTTTCTTTTTGTTTTTCTGTTTCAAACTTGGCTTTTTCTTTGCAATTCTTCTCATAAGGCCTGCACCCCTGAGTCTTCTCTTTACTGTTGTACATGAAACTGGTGTTGAGTGGGTAGAATTCAATGAAGCTGTCAGCTGAGGACATGTGAAGCATCGATTTCTCAAACTAGAGACTCTGATGTACTTATCCTCTTGTTTAATTGTATATCTGGCCTTCCACATCTCTTTCTGTCCTTGTTAGAGCCAGTTGTCCTTTGTCTTTGAAGTCTGTAGTGTACACCATTGTATGAAATCTTCTGTTTTTTTGGCAATTTCAAGCATTGTATAGCCTTCATTCCTCAAAACCATGATTGACTGACGAGTTGACTGAACCAAATCACTTTCAACTGTGTTTGATATAATGGCAAGTGATTTTCTATTATCAAATTAGCAATTAACATGATTTCTCAAGGATAAGGTGTTGGAGTGATGGATGCTAAATATTTAATATAGTAAATAACGTATACATAAAATTGCAAAAACGGTAAACAATAAAGTCTTATTTAGCACTATATTTATAAATTTTCACGCACAACTTTACCTTTAGTTTTTATGGTGGTATCAGTTTCTTCGGATTTCTGTTTAGCCAATTTTAGTAATTAATTTGCTCAAAAAGAAATAAGGAAGAAGGCAATAACAAAGCACACAGTAGTCTGGCAACCATGCACATTAGTAATTACATGTTCTCACAAAAGACTGAATAAAACCATTTGTACACAGAGTGAATATTACATTTACTCAGTGCACTTAATGCGCTTTTACTTTGTAGTTACTCTCACGTACTCGTGCGGATCCAGCAAACAGTTAAAGCTTATACGGCCTGGATCGCCTGCTTGTATTGTAACAGACTGACTGTCATGCAACTTTTGTCAGTCAGAGGAACTGAGTTTTGATCATGACTAGGGCTGCACGTTTTCAAGTTTTTCATTAACCGTTAACCGAGGCCCTTAACGGTTAATACTCGGTTAACCATAGTGTGCGCCAGGGATGGAAATTAACTTTTTTATCCACCGGCCACTGTGGATTTCAAAATCTACCAGCCACTCAATGTTTTTACCAGCCACTTTCTTGTTTTTAACCGACAATGTGTAACTGCATGTGAAAATTAATACTACAAGATCTACAATACTTAAGCCGTTTATTTAATCTCAAGTCTCAATGAAATACTGGCATTTTCTCTTTCTCTCTTATAGCCTACACACACACAATCCATGAACTGATATTAATTTCAGTTCGCATACGAGGAAAACACAATGTTACGGACGTGAGCGCTCTGAAAGCGGCACTGAAAGATGCTTTAAAACTTCCACAGAGACATCAAACAGAAAGCACAAAACCTTTCTTTAAAGTGAATTTCGTTTTGTATTAATTGTGTCTTAATTTTAATCAATGTTTCATCAACCAATTGCCTGGATTTAATAAATAAGAATTAAATATAGCAGACGATATAATCACAAAGCGGTGGCGCCGGCGCGTGAACTGGAGCTCGTCTCATAAATGAACCGAAACTCAGTGTATAAGGTAGCCTTGCCTCACAAATAATTCAAAACTAAAGAAAACAGACACAGACTGCTCTCTGCTTATGTAATCCGTAAGAAATGTGCATTTCTCTCTGGTGCGTTACTGCGAAGACCGCGAGTCAGCATCGTCAACTTCATCTTTGCAAATGACACGGACAAAGAAAAGACTTGTTTATTAATAAATAATTAAAATATCTCCTTGCTATATTTTACATATTCATAATCATTACTTTTGCCGGTTCTTTGTGACAGATTTTAGGAGCTTTATTGGCAGCGCCACGCCGCCACCCTTACATGAGCGCGTCACCGCACCCACCAGAATAGCCCTGTTTTTTTGTTAAGGATTTGTTTACTGTGTGTGTGTGATTCATTTAATGGAAAGCACATTCACTGAGTTGTCTTGCTAATCAGTGTCTCCTCGTTTATTCAAACTAATTTGTCCTTTAACAGACGAACGTCGCATGATGCTATTTTTATTTACCCGCCACGGTGGCCGGTAGGTGAAGCGAGTTTACCCGCCACAACACAAAATCACCCGCATTTGGCTGGTGGCGGGTGCTAATTTCCATCCCTGGTGTGCCCGGGTGTTGGCTGTTGAGATGGTACAACAACGAGGTTGTACTTGAAGTATATCTAAGCACTGCATTGCAATACTTGCATTTTGACCGTCATTCTCGATTTTAAAGTGCTCCCACGCTGTGCTTTTCTTTGCCCGCTTCATATTAGAAAACTGGTCAAGACTACTTCTTGTGGACATTACAAATGTCTGGGAGCGCTCTGGCAGTCTCTGGTGGTGCAAAAATGTATTACAACTAAATTCAATGCACGCCATTGACGCCACTTAACCGAGCAAAATGTTTCACTCGGTTACGCAATTTTTAACGGTTAATCGGTTAACCATGGACACCCCTAATCATGACTGATAGACACTTCAGAAGAAAATATAGGAGCGCTAGACAGGAAGAAAATGCTGGATTTTTGTGAATAAGATTTTTAAACGAGATATCCGCATATTTACAGATGGTAAATCGTATTGGTTTTATTGATATTTGCCCATTTATTATTAGACAAGTCAGTTAAAAGTTAAAGGGAACTGTTGAGGAGAGATAGAGAATGAAACAGGCAAGCACTTTAGCATTAGGAGCATAAACGTGACTGTCGCAGCTCGCTGACCATTTTAATGAGACTACGTTGCACGCTGGTCTATTATTGTAGCAATACGATGGTACATAACAGCAAAACAAATTGAGATTGGTCGCTTACATGTCTCAGACAGCTCCTTCACATGAAAGCAGGTGATTCTCGGCAGCCTCACGCTCGAGAAAGAAATAAGCCAAACGTGAATTTGTATCGGACGATACGATAATGAAAAAAAAATCAAAATAATCGCTCGATTTATCGACCACTACACCACACAAGACATGCAATATCGGTTTCCAAATGCAACAAAGCACTACACTGATATTACACTGCCCCAGTCGCATACTTCTTCAGGATATCATGACTACTACAACTTGCAGTTCTATACTTCATGGCACCACACTTCTGACAAGTAAAGAGTGTGACATTGGTCTATGTGCTATAGCACAACAATGCACTGCAGCAGGGCTGACAGGAACAGGCACTGAAATCGCTGAACCGTTCAGCATAAACTCACACAGCCAGCTCTCAAGAATGATAACGGATTCCAGCTAATACTGCAGCCCATTGAGATGATCACCTCACCAGCATTACTGCTCAGAGCAGATAACAGCCTCTGGCAGGTGTGAAGGAACTCTGACCCAGTTTGGCAGCAAGGACATCTTATAACTGACTTTTGAGAGATTTGACATCATTAAACATCATTTAACCAGACATTTTCAACAACATGTGGGCATTTTCCTTAAATATATAAATAAATAGCTGGCCATCAATGCAAAATACAGTATTAGGTCTTGTATTACACTGAAAGGATTTATTTTATAATATTGATCGGCTGACTGTACTCATACTGCTTATTACATGGTTACTTCACAAATAAATAAATGGACATGAAATAATGATTTAAGATTAAATTATTTTATTATGTGAGAAGAAAGAGATTACAGAGTTATACAAGAGGCATAAGATTTCGGATACCTGTGACAACGGCCAATTATATTGTTTAGCGGTCATTACACAAAACTTTTGACAGCAAAATGACACAATGGCAATTGACCAATCAGAATCAAGCATTCCAGACAGCTGTGTAACAAATACCATACCAATTGAAATCCTACTTTAAAATATTATTATTAAAATAAAACAAGTGTGAAAAAATATTTCCATTTGGTAATATCGATGTGGTGCAAGTAAATTGCAATTTAGCAAAATCATGCTGCCACGAATAAAAGTGGGGAGTAGGCCTGAATCATCATGTGACTGCTACAGGAAAACAAATGCTGTTTGTACAAAAAACACATTTTCTTGCCGTAAGGAAACCTGGCTCCTTTTTATAACAACAGAGTCTGATTTTAAAGGGTCAACACACAGTGGATTTTGTGATAACGATAAACAAAGGTGGTGTAAAAGGCCGATAACCGATTGTAAAAACAATGTATTAAATGTTTTTAAAAATTTGTAGTCTTTCCTAACTGTGACATGTACAAACATTGAGGCTGTGAGAGTCAAAAATTACTAAAATTCTAGATGTGTTTGTCATGCAACCAATATAAGTAATAACCAGTAGAGAAAAATAAGATGTTTTGGTGCATAATATGGGAGTTTTCATTATAAACAAGCCCAAATCACACCAGGGACCTCTTTGAAAAGTCTGTGCTATCAGCACACACAAGGGAAACAAAACATGCACACTTACAATCATCTACAATGTATTACAATAGAAGCACTATAAAGTAAACATTGTCTTAGGGCTAATAAATACTGTATGAGCAGTAATTCATCAGCAATCGCATGTCAACTGTCATATGTATCTTTTTTTTTATTCACATTACACATTAATAATTGTGAATTAGTCCATAAACAGTGATAGTGAAAGTGTCTTGGCAGTTTTACAATGCTCTATATGTAAATATTCACCAAATTAAGCTTTTAGTAATATATATATATATATATTTTTTTAATTATTTTATTTTTTGAGACTATCTGTGTCGATTTTTGCTAATGACGAGAGTTCCATAAAGCAACCATCAGCACAGATTCATCGGTAAAACTTCTATTTGATATTATCTGAAATAGTGAGATAAACGTTCTAGTGATGGAAAAGCTCTACCATGCCCTTTGCTAAAAATAAATGTAGCAAACGTGACGGTGACAAATAACTAAGGCTGAATGAAAATCAGGGCCTGGGTAGCTCAGCGAGTATTGATGCTGACTAATACCCCTGGAGTCATGAGTTCTAATCCAGGGTGTGCTGAGTGACTGCAGCCTGGTCTCCTAAGCAACCAAATTGGCCTGGCTGTTAGGGAGGGTAGAATCACATGGGGTAACCTCCTCGCGGTCACGATTAGGGGTTCTCGCTCTCTATGGGGCATGTGGTAAATTGTGCGTGGATCGCAGAGTGTAGCATGAGCCTCTGCATGCTGCGAGTATCCACTGTGTCATGCACAGCGAGCCACATGATAAGATGCGTGGACTGACCGTTTCAGAAGCAGAGGCAACTCAGACTTGTCCTCCGCCACCCAGATTGAGGTGAGTAACCGCGCCACCACGAGGACCTACTAAGTAGTGGGAATTGGGCATTCCAAATTGGGAGAAAGGGGGATGATAATAAAAAAGAAAAATAAATTAAATGGAAAGTTAAGAAAAAAAATAAACATACCATTTGATAATGCCTGCTGAAGCTCTGTGTCTGATATTGCCCCGCTCCTGTCTTTATCTACCCTGGAGGAAATAGAAAAAATATATATATATTGATGAGTTGCTGGCCAAAATAATGCAAATAATGTATAATTCATGATAAAATTATATAGTGAATTGACTTGAATGGCAATAAAAGCAGAGTGAGCCACAAAATAGGATGTGTGCCTGATCAAATTAAAGTGGAAGTAAAAGATTGTAGTGGAGAAATAAGCTTGTATTCTCCACATTAAAGTCATACACTTTAACAAAAGGATTATATAATACCAAGTTAAATGTATCTACATTTTAAACAATAGTTTAAAGAAGACATATTTAAAAAAAAAAAAAAAAAAAAAAAAGTGTGTCCTAGGAGGGCAATCTTCCCTGTTCATTTGTTCCTTCATTATTTCATTCATTCATTCATTCATGTTACAAAGTCACAGCCCCATGCAGACATTTTCAGTCGTGGTATTCCAGCAATGACTTACAGGAGCAAAATTTTGCCATACAAAGAGTGGGTTGAGTATTTCTGCCATTGGCAGAAATGTCTTTTCCATTACACATATTCCATGAATCGTAAAAAGAACACATGTTTCCATAACAACCATTCTGTTTTGATTTTGCATGGAATGTTTTTCCATGTGGAAATAACACATTCTTTGTTCTAATTTGTAAGAGAGAGATTACAGTAGAAGCAGATTTGTACTAAATCCTGGGTTCTACTATTAAGAAATAAACAAGAAGCAACATTCCAATGACACAGACATGCCTTAGCATACAAACAAAAACCCAGTAATTCCTGGCTGATGAAAAAAAAACATATGGGGGCCATAGCAAAACAGTTTTGACTGGCATATGAGAGGCCTCCTCAATAATTCTGACCCCAAAAACCTTGACAGATTAGTCTAGTGACTAGTCCATAACCACAGTAAACTGTGAAAGGAATGTCTTGTTGGCTTGTTTGTCCAGCAAGACCCTACCCAAGCAGCCAGTGTTTGAACTTGTGACTCCTATTGACACAAGGAATTCTGAATCAACCGTTAACTTAAATCACTCTTTATTTAGGAGGGAATTCTGATAAGCTTTTTGACTGAGAAAATCAGAACGTAAACCTTCATATAGCCCTGTGGGAAAAAACTAATAAAGAGAGAGCAACAGTGACGGTACAAAACGACAGCAACAGAAATATGGGCGATTTCCATGTTTTTTTTTTCCAAAAACGTTATAAACTTGTAAAATGGCAATCTTAAGCAGTCTGTCTTGCCATATTACACTATATTTATTTATTACTCTATGCAGCTATAGGCCTAGTTGTTGTGCAGAGCGGTGAGGTGTACTGAAAAAAGAAAAGTATTACAAAAATAATCCCTTTTTTTCCTGATTAGCACGTTTTATTGATTCACAAAATTGGCAAAGAAAAGCAAAACATATATTCACAGAATCAACATTTATCCCACACTATTACCCCTCCCAATCCCCAACCTAAAAATCCCTGTGGTCAAACATGTGTATACACAAAAAATTTTTTATTTATTTATTTATTTATATATATATATATATATATATATATATATATATATAAAAGCTGTTTCCTATCAAATAAATCTGTTTCCCAGCCTTCTACATGACATTTCCTCAAATGTCACCACCCTCTCCATCTCTGTGCACCACTCTTGAAATGAGGGCACTCCAGTTGACTTCCATCCCCTTAAAACAATCTGTCTGCTGATCATAACACTGGCTAGGACCCAATTTTTCATGCGTTTATCCCCTATATTAATAACCGACACATCACCTAAAATACAGAGTCTGGGGCAAAATTAAATTTGAATACCCAAACATAAAACTCTGAACCCTCAACCAAAATTCTTGGATCTTAACACACCACCAAAAAATATGGGTTGTGTCCCCATCTTCTGATTGGCATCGCCAGCAGGTGAGTGTCTTTCAGACCAAGCCTATACAATCTATACGGGGTCCAATAGAATCTATGGCAAATATTAAATTGCATAAGACAAACCCTAGCATAGATGCAGACTTCATGTTTTTATAGAATCCTAGCCCACACTCCCTCCTCCAATACCAAGTTTAATTCTATCTCCCATAATCTCTTGAGAAATTGAAGCTCCGTCCCACAGACTCTGAATTAGGAGGGCGTAAATAATCCCATTGTTAAATGCATTAAACGCACAGGACCTCCATTCATGGAAAGTATGAACATCAGGAACATCTGGGCTTGTTGTTCATTCATTCCAAAAGCCAAGGTGGAAAACAAACTGGGTTTACACGTTTTAATCCCACTTTTTGAGTTTAACATGAGTGTTCTTTTTCCCTTCAATATTCAGCTCAGACTGTTATCTTCTATACTGAGCTTTTTGTTTAAAACATTTCCTTATTACATTACAATGGTCAGCAAATTTACTGTATTACTGTCATATTTAAAATCATAACAACACAATAAGCTACAACTGTGCATGCACATTACACACCAATAATATTCATCCATGATGACACATAATACATGACACATTTATAACACTGTTCATCACCTTGCAGTTCAGTATTATCACGGAAACTCTTAAGCAACGGAGAATAAACAAAGATGACTCGTAGTAGCGTGTTCACAGGTAAAGATAAAACAATGGTTACTCAGTAACACCTTTATACATTGAAAGGTTACGTGACCACGTACAACTCATCATTTGATATTGAGAATATTCATTCTACGTATGTCAGAGGTGAAGGACATTCCCGCGTTGCGTTTCTCAGCCTGCGTGCATTCCGAAACCACCCAATTTAATGTTATACATGAAAACAAGAGTCAATCCTCTGCAGAATTAATTACAATCAAATCAAGCGACTCGTTTACACAAAACCAAATCACTCAACTGACACTGAAATGTATGTGAATGCAATTTAAATAAAAAAAAAAACATTTGTATGGTATTTGAGGCATTAAGCGAAAATCTTACGGCTGAGGCTAATTAGATATATACTTAACATTTGTAGTTGGATTCAGTTTGCAAGAACAAAACAAAACTTATATATGGCAACGCTTGAAAATGAAATCCAGACAAGAAGAGTGCTGTCAGCTCGAAAACAAAACAATTTCTGCCATCGAAATGCGGCGAAGACTCGCTAAAATTACTCCGGGGAATATTAAAGTTTCCAAACGCATGCCGTGTCTTCTCGTACGTGGCATGCAAGAACAAGCGTGTTCCTGCTGTGCTTGTCAAACCGACGGGCGTTCAAATGCGGAATCGGTGGTCGTGTTTCACTTACCTCTGAAATATATTCCATAAAAAGCCCTGATCCGGCGTTGTGCTGTTATATTGAGGTGGTCTGTACTGGTTATGATAGGCCATGTCCACGCCTCGTCCCGTTAAAATGATAAAATGTGCTCTTCTTGTGCAGTAAGACTGAACTTTGTGGTTGAACTTGATTAAATACGTTTTCAAAGATTCTTCGTGCAGATAGGCGTGGCGTGAAACTCACCGCTTCCCATAAATAAAATTAACAGACGTCACATGGAAACGCCCCTTTCGAACTCTCTCGGGGACTTTCTGAGGTGTTGATTGGCTCGTACTATGAACGTTTGCGCTAATGGCCTGACTAGTGGAAATGTGAACTGTTTGTTTCAGACAGATTATGATTTGGACAGGTTGAATTTATTTTTTCCACAAATACCAACAGGGTTTTCAAAGCCTGGTGATGAATGTCATGGTGTTATTAGCGTAGAATAATTTATTAGACAGTCTTATAGTGAAAACATTTTCACAAATAAAAATCATGGTTTTCACAGACGTTTATTAACCATTGAAAAACTATAAAATAAGTTCAAGCAGTGTTTCATTCATGTGTTATTAAACATTTTAGTCAGAATTATGTTATTACCTGCGAAATAGTTAATTACAATAGGGACGATAGGGATTTCATCAGTTATATTTCCAGTGTATCTTCGAGAGAATTTTACAATCTATCTTCGAGAGAATTTTACAATCTAGTGAGCTGCCTATTTAGACAGCACTTCGAGACCTCGAAATATACCCGCCAAAATGCTGCTTATGCAGTTTATATAGTTTGAGACACGCCCCAAAGCTATCAGTCAATCCTCACGGAAACTCTCATCTGACTGAATGTGGTGAAAAAAAACCTGCAATTATTAATTTAGCTCTTCTGGTTGATTTTCACATTATCCATTTGTTTATTTGAAAGGAATAAAGTGTAACCAGAAGTTATCAGCCTATATTTTAGTTAAGATATCGATTGAATTCAGATTTGAGGAAAACCGATCTCTGAGGTAAAATGTTTTATTATCCGAACGTGCTTCAGCGTCACACGGGCTGTTTCTCTACTATTTGGTAAGCACTTTAGAGTAAAACCCATCATGGGATTAATTCATAAATAATAATAATAATAATAATGTTAACTTAATCGTCTTATTTTCTTGAAAATTATGTATTAACACTAGTCGTCTCAATGTATTTTTGTATATACTTCCTTGCTAACCAATTAGCTAACTGCATAAAATATGCATTTAAATAACTCTGTAAAATAATTAAAGTTAAAATCAACTGTGTAAACTATATACAGTGAGATTCAATGTACATTAAGTGAGAAGCACAACTATTATTTGTCTTCAGGAAATTGATAATAGTTCAAATAAAACATCTAGGTGATTGAAAGTTTTGTTTGTTTGTTTGTTTGTTTGTTTGTTTTGTTTTTAGGTTGGCAGCCACTAAAGGTATCAGGATTTCCAGAAGAGATTATCTCAAGGTAAACGTCAACAGAACATGGTAAGAGAAATATCTTTTATAATTTCAAAGTGGGTGATAATGGACAATGGCTGATGATATTCATAATTTGACATGTTAATCAGTTGTTTGTGTGTATGTGTATAGTGAGGACATTGTGGATTATGTGATGGTCCAGGTTCCTCCAGTCCACTCCAGTCTTCCTCGGCCCCGTTTCTCTCTCTACCTGTCCTCTCAGCTGCAGTATGGCGTGATTATTGTCTACCATCGACAGTGTGCTTTTTTGCTGGGTGAGATTAACATGTCTACAGGAGAATGATGAGTGCATTACACAACATTTATAATAAGATACATCATATTACATACTTATTGCAGGCTAACCAACAGTAATCAAGTCTACATACACAAATACAACAAGACAAGTCAAGGGAATAGAATATAATCGTTAATGGCGCACAAATTGTGCCATTTGAAATTCCTGTAGGTACATCTGCAACACTAAACTTTGCTTGCACAATACAGGATACATGTGCAATGTACAACTTGGAATGCAGGACCAATGAACAATCCTCCTCTACCAGCATTTGATGTAACATTCATTGTTGTCAGTGTTCACAGCTAGTGTTAATGAGTCTGTCTGCCTTTACATGACTGTATGAGGGATGCACAGATGGCCAAAACCTCACAACATTGTTTTATTGATCAGCTGTCTGTATCAGAGAGGCCTGTTGTGGAGGTTCTGTTTCCAGTCACTGCTCAGAATAAAGATCTGACAGCTTCAGTTATTAAAATGTAAATCAGCTTCCAACACTGTTTGCTCAAAGGAACCGATTAATGCTGTTGTTTGATCGTCTCTCTGTAGTCTACAATAAAACACATTGTCATGTATTGAGCACTGCTAGAGATTAGTGAGGAACTGATAAGCAAAGCCCAAACAGGGAGCAATTTGAGGATGCTGAGATTGAAAGCTAACATCATAATGGCACAGAGATTTCACCGATGGAAATCAGAGATGTTGAAATACATACAGAAGGGCAGACGTGCTAAATTGCTCAAAGATGGTTGTGTCTGCCTGTGAAAAATTTTAAAGGTATAGTTCACCCAAAAATGATAATTCTCTCATCATTTACTCACCTTTATGATATCCCAGATGTGTATGACTTTTGTTTCTTAGGCAGGACACAAATATTTTTAGAAGAATATTTCAGCTCTGTAGTTCCTCACAATGCATCTGTTGATTTGCTTTCTCCATGGAACACAACAGGAGATGTTAGGCCGTTGGTCTCCATCACCATACACTTTCATTGCATCTTTTGTCCATACAATGAAAGTAAATGGTGACTGAGTCTGCCTGTCTTCCTAACATCTTCTTTTGCGTTCCACAGAAAAATGATTTTTTTCTTTTGTAATAAATGGAACATGCAGGCATAGTATACCATTATACTGTCTGCACATGTATTTTTATGACATTTAATAAAATTAAAGGACTTGTACACCCAAAAAGGAAAATTTTCATAATTTACTCACCCTCATGCCATCCCTGATGTGTACGACTGTCTTTCTTTAGCTGAACACAAATTAAAGTTTTTGGAAGAATATTTCAGATCTGTAGGTCCATAAAATGCAAGTGAATGGGTGTCCAATATTTTAATCTCCAAAAAGCACATACAGCCATCATAAAAGTAATCCATATGACTCCAGTGGATTAATTAACAATCTGAAGTGAAAAACTTGGTGTTTGTGTAAGGAATAGTTCAATATTTAAAACTTTTTTTTTTCTAAAAATTCACAAGTGTCAAAATCGCAGCCTCTCGCTTGACGTAAAGGCATTGGCAAGTTCACCTGAGAACAGATGCATAAAATTGAAAAAATATGCAAGCGCAAAAGAGGAGCATAAATATTCATATGTAGATGCCTCATTTGGCTGGTTAGGATATGTCAACTGGGCCGCCATCTTGGAATGGTCAACAAGGAGAGCTGTTTGAATGGGTTTGATTGCAAGTGAATGGAGGAGATGCCTAGGAACAGCTGCTAATAAATTATCTACATATGAATATCTATGCAGAGGAGGCTTACACATGAGGAGTAGTAAATGTTGAGAAGATTTTCATTTTTGGGTGAAATATTCCTTTAATAAATGTTCCATTTCTCCACAGAGGAGGTCCAGCAGACCATCGAGCGGTTGCTTCGCTCAGAGAGACACTTGCGCATTGACATGCCGGACACTGATAGGTCAGATTCAAGGTTGTCACTGTCATGTGGTGTCACTAATGTAACTCATTCTGACACAGACATGCATATTGTTCTTTATAAACCCATGGCAGTTATTTACACCACCACCGTTTCCCCATGATAGTTGTTTATACCACCACCATCGCCTTGAGATGTAATTGATGAATCTATGCTGGGATTTTGTGTTTTCTTCTAGGTTAATGCTGAATGTGCCTGACTCTCTGTTCCAGCTGGAAGAGGGAGAGTGGGCACTGGAACCATTCTTTGGAGTGATGGGTGTTGAATGTGAGCTCCCGAGTCCCTACATGTTACAACAGGTGATACAATTAAGCACATGCATACATTAGAGCTGTACAATTATTCGTTAAAAGATTGCGATCTCGATTCAAACACCCATGCGATCTAATTTGTAAATGACAACGATTCTGCAATGTATATTAACATTCCAGTGGCATGCATTTGTAAGGTGGTCAAATATAAATTTGAAATTCACTTCAAGGCACATTTTTAAATGTTGATCAACTTTATGTTGTATTTACAAAACACAGCACTCATGCACAAGACACTGAATAAACTAAAACACAATGGCCAAAAACGTTTGTCCAGCACAGTGGTTTACAAACTGCAGGGTGCAGCCATGATTAGCTTGGAGTGTGACATAATCTCTGTTCAGTTTAATATTTAATAGCCACCAATGCTACAAAAATACCAGCATTTCTATTTGCTACCCGTGTTCTGTTTGATTACAGCCGGCTGCTTTTAAACGCCCACATGCATGTGTCTGCCCATGTGCTTGTGTCTTGTGATGAATACAGTGTTTTATTGCATATTTCCTTACATGTGCAATACCAAGACTGTTAATTAAGCTTTTTTCTGCTCGTTTTGCTTTTTACTTAGCATGTGAGAAACAGGTTAAATAATTTTTTTATGTTTTTTTTAATTTTTTATTATGCAGTTTTATAACAGGATTTATTTCATTAAATTTTTTGCAATAATCACAAGGTGCTGTTTGGTTTATAATGTATTCGTTGCACCCCCTTGTGGATTTAGCACATTTTAAATGTATATATTTGATTAACAACTTCATTGCATTTTTGCATAGATTGACTCAGAGTACATTTTGTCTGCACCTCTAGTAAATTATATGTTACTTTGTTTAATACCCTTATGTCCAGATTTTGTACATCACTGAAATAAGCATATTTCTTCAGAATTGTGGAAGTATTATAATAATAGTGATCTTTATTCTAAGCATTCTCAATTTATCCAGAGTCGTGCAGCTCTGGCATACATTTATGCATTAATTAACAGGACACAACTAGAACCACAAGGATGGCCACATATTTTTGCAGAATGGAAAGACCTGTCATTTACAGTTGCCAAAGCTATTCATCCCCAGCTCCTTAAAAGTGCATTTGTCTTTACATATTAGTGGTGCTTGTTTAAGCAAACATCACTATTACTATTGCTCAAACTTAGGGTGGGGATTTAAGCAAACCTCTAACTATAAGTATTAAAATTTGGCACATAAAACGCACTGTTTGTTCTACCGATATGAATGATAGCTCAAACTGCTTGACTTGTTTAGGAGAAGAGTGCTATTACTTTTCTAAACAGTCAGACTCAGAAAAAACAGCAAATAACTTTTAGTTACATGCTTACATTACTTACTTTCATGCAGGTGTATGATTATGTATACACACTCAGTTGTGTTGAATGCTCTGGAAAAATATGTGGACACATTTTCACTCACTTATTCACTTCCGTCTCATACCCAGAATACAGAAAAGGGAATTTTGCACAAACGTACCACTTGAGTTCATCGCAATGCTTTCTGGGCCATTCAACCATAACTGAATTTATTGTTTATTGGCAGTCCAAGCTGTTTATGGAGGCTTCATCTCCTCTGGTGGCCAGAATGGAAATTACAGCACCTAAAGGTGAGAACTTGAAATATTGCAACTGATGTGGGTCAAATAGTTGATGTTTATGGTTCTCAGCCACTCTCTCTGACCCACTCTCTCATTCCCTTTCAAGGCCTCATTGCTTCTCCCGAATCAATCACCATGAAAGACGCAGTGCCGGTGCCTGTTCTTCTAGCTGAGGTGAACTTGTGTCACATTTTCACCCTGTGTACATGAATCTCACTTCGCTGTACAGCCAGTATAATATGCACATAAGATTGTGTTTACAGCCTGTGCTAAAACCAAATGCTTGAAACAACTTCTGTACTAATTGCTTCTATAAAATTTATTCAACACTGTGTGAAGTTTTATATAACAAGTGATCATCTACCCACATGAGGCTTAGTCATGAACAACACCAGATGACCAGGAGACATGATATTACACATTGATATCATTATTAGTAATAAAACTGTTCTCATCTTTCTGATCATAATGTCAGTTTGGTGGGGCAGAGTTACCTGAGGCCACAGCCCATGAAATCGACATGCTCATGGAACAACAAGATCAGTTCCACCTTGGAGGTGAGAGCGATAGATAAATTGATAGATAAATGGACAGACTGATGGATAGACACTTAAATAGATATTGATCTTATTTAACAGCGTGAACATGTGTTTATTAGCCTTAACCTTGACCATTTATTTGACTGCAAAGGTTCATTATAAACATAGTTTTACAACAATATGATTATGAAAGTCTCATCTTTTCCTGATACTCCCTCAGATGAGGAAGACAGGGAGAGAGAGAGGGCTACAGAGATGGAGAACTCAGGAGAGATTGAGACAGCTATGGTCTCTATAGAACAGTGAGTAACACTAAAGAACATTTGATAATAAAATTGAGAAATAAAATTTCCTTGATATTTTGACATTAAAAGGTTCATTGTACTGAAAACAAGGGATGTCTGGATTCCGAAATTGGTATTGGAATCGGGTCGGATACCGCGCTCTTATACTTGTGCTCTTGCTTGTTTAAATTCTCAAATATTCGAAAATCGATACCATCTGATGTACAAATGTGATTATGTAAAAATTCAGCGCACAAATTAAAATCACATTATGTCGTAGTGTGATTATTTAACCGCAAATGCTGCAATTCAATGAGATAAATATATATTTTGCATGTGCTGTACGCTTCAAATGTGAGCATTTGTGAATGTGTGGAGATGGTGTTGTGCCTGCCACACTTACATTTACAGCTCCTTGGCTCATACAGGGAAAACAACACCATGAGCAGGGCATGCTCTGTTTGTAGCACATGACAACTAGAAGAATGCTAATTCACTTTGTAGCAGGAGGCACATGCAGACTACATATTTATTTAATTAAATAGTAGACCTTTGCAGTTTAATAATCACTTTTGGTCATGTAGTGACCTGCTTTTCCAGAGGTGAGAAGCCACCACCAAAAACACAGAAACGGAAAGGGCTTCACTCCAAATTAAAAGCTAAATAAATAAAAGCTCAAATTAAATGGAAAAAGTATTACAGAAACATATCAGTAATGTATAGTTCTGTAATATTAACTGTAATACTACTACTACTACTACTGTACTACTACTAATAATAAATCAATAGTAATTGTAATATATTTAAGCAATATCACACATATGTGGTGCTCAGTTATGCAGCCCTTTATTTGACAAAAATAACTACAATGTTGTATTTTGAATTGCGATGTGAGGTTCTGTTTAAAAGCACTTCATTTAATAAAAATGAGTGGTCAACCGAAATTCTGACTTTTATATTTATCGCATCGGCTGATAAATTTTCACCTATGTCCAATTTGTTTCTTGAGAGTGCTAAGAAACGCCTGATTGCATGTGAAGTGACTGAGACATGTAAACGACCAGCCATGGTCCATTTTGATGTTACACGTCATCGTGTTACTACAATAATAGGTCAGTGCAACACAGTGTCATTTAAGCGATCTGCATATCAGAGCTGCAACAGACGCGTTTGAGCTCAGAAATTTAAAGTGCTCACCTGTTACCTTCTCCCTCTCTCTCCTCAACAGTTCCCTGTAACTTTTAAATATCTTGTCTAATGAAAAAAGGGAAATATCAATACAACTAATATAATATACCGTCTGCAAATATGCGCATATTTAATTTACACAGATGCAATAAATAAACCTCACAGAACTTGAGCAGATCCAGCATCCTGTGCATCTCTAAAGCACGTATTCTATCAGCCTCTCCTCAGCAGTTCCCTGTCACTTTTGTCAAATATAAATACAAATTCTATCATATACCATTTGCAAATATGCAGATATCTCGTTTAAACAGATTCACGAAAATCCAGCATTTTCTTCATTCTTTCTCATTGAGCGCTCATCTGATATCTTTCTCTGTAGCGTGTATTCTATCAGCCAGAATCAAAAACTTCAGGATCATGATCAAAAGTTCCTTTGATTCACAAATCATGATGGTCACTCCATGACAATCCAAGCACGAGATCCAGGCCATTTAAACTGTCAGTAGATTGCCGCTTGCGCTGGATCCGCACGAGTATGTGAGTGCAACCAGAGATTATTTAGCAGATGGGCGACTTCTGTTAAAATGAATGAGAGAAATTGGAATGCCCAACCAAGAAGCTTTAGCGCCCAGTGGTCAACTGCTGTAGAAAGGAAGTCCCACTTTACATTTAAAAAAGCCAATCACCTTTTAGATAAAGACATCGCCTGTCAATCAACTCAATAACGTACATGCATGTGTTTTAGCGTAATATGAGGTAAAGAAGCACAATGATTCCTATATTGTCACATTTTATGGCTGATTTGAAATATGTTCTTTAATCGTAATCTTGACCAACCATTTTTTAGATTTCAGTGATCCCCCATTCAAGTAAATATGAGCTGCACTGGCATGAATGGAAATTAAAGATGTTCAAGATGTCTGACATTGGACTGACTTGAGAGAAATTCTTTGGTGCAACTTCAAAGTAAAAGCATTTCACGTGTGCTATGAGTCAATGTCTTATTCACTATGCACTGTACATTGTACAATTGGTTTGATTTGGTATTATGCGATGAGTGAATGCGATTGCTAATGTGGACATGCCATCCATGGTTGCTGGACTACTGTGTGTGCTGTTATTTCCTTCTTCATACTATATTAACAATTTCTTCATGGGCAAATAAATTACAAACATTTTGATGACTAAACAGGAATCAGAAGAAACTGCTATCTATCGTTTAAAATACAATATTTTATTTTGCATACAATATTGGATTGGCATTATATTCATGCTGTTTAGCCAGAGGGGAACTGGCGCCCACAGTGAATTCGGGTTTCGCTCAAGGTTATTTTTCTCCATTAACCAACATATTATGGAGTGTTGTGTTCCTTGCCATAGTCGCCTTTGGCTTGCTCACTGAGGTTATTATTTAATTATTTAATTATTTATTTTTATACATAATTTACAATCATATTTAATCAAACTACACAATGATGACTCTTAAGACTTTATAAATATTACAGTTTCATTTTCTGTTAATGTCTGATCTTCTGTAAAGCTGCTGTGGGTTGTGAAAAGCACTATTAGATTTTTAGATTCGTTTTTACAAACTCAAAGTTTTGTGTGAAATTGAGTAAATAAAGTGCAAAATAAGAGTTTATAATTTTTTTTAGCAATTTTATGTGTATGTTATTTACTATATTAAATTGTGTGATATATCGGCATTGTATATCACAGTTCTGATATCAGAAACCCACATTTACACCTCAGTGACACCTATTCGGTGTTAATTTATTACCTCACCACTCATTCACTGTGATGTAACATGAGAGTATGATTCTTTTATTCATAAACAACAGAAACAACAATAATAGTCAAATGATGGAAGTCCACCTGTGCTGTTCCTGCATGGGTAGCCTTTTTTGCATTTTCTTACCAAAGGATCTCAACGTTCAAAATAAGTAGCTGAAGTATGTTTGTATAAATGTCCTTGATCATTGCACTCCGACCTTAATAGTTTTAGTCGCAAATTTTGGCGCAGATTGATTTGTGAAGCCGTCACAATATGACGCAGTTATGGAAGGATGGGGCAGGACAAATTATATTGGTCCTAAAACCAAACCCATAGCCCTGCAGCAAATCACATTTTCACATGTGACAGCAATTTTTTCTTCTACAAACATTATTTACATGTGTACATAGAAGACTTAAAGGCACAGCAGCAAAAATGGTCTGTTTAATTCTGAAAATCAGAGAGAGGGTGGAAAATGGTTATGAAAAACTGGGATTACAATTATAAGTGGCCTCAAATTATTTTAAAATGATAAACAAACTGATAAGAAAGAAATACTGAATTCAAATTGTGTTTGAACAAAGTGTACTTCAAATCTGTAAATCTCACTAAAGATTTTTCTCACCACAATCTTCTGTTTTGTGAAGGATTGCGAAGTGTGGCATGATGGACAGAAAAGACTGGTTTTGTTTATTACCCAAAAGACATCTATTTAGATGGGCAATGGCAATTTAAAAAATATATTGAAATAAAGATTTCCCTGGACTGAACAGTGTAATGTTGAAATTGCAGGAATATTTGCCTGGAGAACTGGCACCTAATGAATAGGGTTTCCCAATAACGGTTCACACATTTCTTGCTTGTTTTGAACCATCGCAGATAGTGCATGTTTGCTTAATGTCTGGGTGTTTGCAGACTGAAGTACAGAGCATGCATCGTGGATGAGAGGACTGGATGTTCTACAGAGGTCACCTTAGATAGGGTCGCTATGGAGATTACTCCTCCCCCCTTTACCATGCCACCAACCGCCGAGGCCAGCGAGAGAGACGTAGAGCAAGCAAAAGAGATGGAGCACTCCAGCGAGGTGTGTGTGGCATGTATTTATCACTTTGTGGGGACCAAATGTCCCCATAAGGATAGTAAAACCCGAAAAGTTTGACCTTGTGGGGACATTTTGTCGGTGTTCCTATGTCAACATTTCCTTGCCCATTATCCTCTAGTGTTACATAATCCATATGTGTTTTGAAGCATGAAAGCTATTGTAGCAAGGAAATTACATTTACTTGAATCCACAACAATGTGCTACTGTCTTAATGACCTCTCACTTTATCTTTTATTCTTGTTATGTTCCTCGTCCTCAGACCCTTTTAGTGGAAGAATCTGTGCCTTCAAAGAGACGAGGTCGCAAACGACAACTGATCTTTGCCGACCAACACACACAGATACCCCAGGATGCAATGCGACAACAAATCAACAACCCTCTGATTGAAACTCATTCTTTGGTAGGAGCTCTGTAATAGATAAGTAATCTAATCATTAGGACTGGGAATTTTTAGGCACCTCATGATTCCATTTCAATTGAGGGAGTTACAATGTAATTACGGAACGATTCTCGATGCATCTCAATGTTTCAGTAGCAGTGTAGGGGAGCAAATCTTGACTGTGGTAAGGTGGAATATCCTGTGTATAGATTCCATATTAAAGCCTTACAACAATATATCTGCATGGAAAAAAATTCAAGCCTACAAAATCACATATGGTTTATGTGGTAACATCTACAGTATATCAATAGGTTTAATTCAAGTCAAACATATTATTTAAAATCATTGAATCAACCTGAATATATTAGGTTTGTCAAAATATATATATATATACACTACCGTTCAAAAGTTTGGGGTCACCCAAACAATTTTGTGTTTTCCTGAAGTCACACTTATTCACCACCATACGTTGTGAAATGAATAGAAAATAGAGTCAAGACATTGACAAGGTTAGAAATAATGATTTGTATTTGAAATAAGATTTTTTTTACATCAAACTTTGCTTTCGTCAAAGAATCCTCCATTTGCAGCAATTACAGCATTGCAGACCTTTGGCATTCTAGCTGTTAATTTGTTGAGGTAATCTGGAGAAATTGCACCCCACGCTTCCAGAAGCAGCTCCCACAAGTTGGATTGGTTGGATGGGCACTTCTTGCGTACCATACGGTCAAGCTGCTCCCACAACAGCTCAATGGGGTTCAGATCTGGTGACTGCGCTGGCCACTCCATTACCGATAGAATACCAGCTGCCTGCTTCTGCTCTAAATAGTTCTTGCACAATTTGGAGGTGTGTTTAGGGTCATTGTCCTGTTGTAGGATGAAATTGGCTCCAATCAAGCGCTGTCCACTGGGTATGGCATGGCGTTGCAAAATGGAGTGATAGCCTTCCTTATTCAGAATCCCTTTTACCCTGTACAAATCTCCCACCTTACCAGCACCAAAGCAACCCCAGACCATTATATTACCTCCACCATGCTTAACAGATGGCGTCAGGCATTCTTCCAGCATCTTTTCATTTGTTCTGCGTCTCACAAACGTTCTTCTTTGTGATCCAAACACCTCAAACTTGGATTCATCTGTCCACAACACTTTTTTCCAGTCTTCCTCTGTCCAATGTCTGTGTTCTTTTGCCCATCTTAATCTTTTTCTTTTATTGGCCAGTCTCAGATATGGCTTTTTCTTTGCCACTCTGCCCTGAAGCCCAGAATCCCGCAGCCGCCTCTTCACTGTACATGTTGACACTGGTGTTTTGCGGGTACTATTTAATGAAGATGCCAGTTGGGGACCTGTGAGGCGTCTGTTTCTCAAACTAGAGACTCTAATGTACTTATCTTCTTGCTCAGTTGTGCAACGCGGCCTCCCACTTCTTTTTCTACTCTGGTTAGAGCCTGTTTGTGCTGTCCTCTGAAGGGAGTAGTACACACCGTTGTAGGAAATCTTCAATTTCTTAGCAATGTCTCGCATGGAATAGCCTTCATTTCTAAGGACAAGAATAGACTGTCGAGTTTCAGATGAAAGTTCTCTTTTTCTGGCCATTTTGAGCGTTTAATTGACCCCACAAATGTGATGCTCCAGAAACTCAATCTGCTCAAAGGAAGGTCAGTTTTGTAGCTTCTGTAACGACCTAAACTGTTTTCAGATGTGTGAACATGATTGCACAAGGGTTTTCTAATCATCAATTAGCCTTCTGAGCCAATGAGCAAACACATTGTACCATTAGAACACTGGAGTGATAGTTGCTGGAAATGGGCCTCTATACACCTATGTACATATTGCACCAAAAACCAGACATTTGCAGCTAGAATAGTCATTTACCACATTAGCAATGTATAGAGTGTATTTCTTCAAAGTTAAGACTAGTTTAAAGTTGTCTTCATTGAAAAGTACAGTGCTTTTCCTTCAAAAATAAGGACATTTCAATGTGACCCCAAACTTTTGAACGGTAGTGTATATATATATATATAATTTAAGGGTTAATTCAGAAGTTACTTCTTGAGGAAACAAAGTGAAGTTACCACTTTTTACAGTGTGCTAAATACAAATACAGCAGAAATAGAATAAACGGGTACAAAACCTAGAACAAGATCTCTTCTGCATTTGCTCTGTGCAAATGAAATGCCTCATCAGAGCATTGTTAAATAGCTTTCTGAAGGCTCCCACGTATGTTTTGTTTGCACAAACACCACTTTATAAACAACTTATTGTCTATTGCATTTATCTGTATCTATATTGTTTTGTCCTGTGTATGAATTTCAAATTATTATTTATATAAAATTAATCAGAATTTCTGTGGATGCAGAATCATTTTTGAAAGAATCACGTTGCATCCGTGATTTGATTTTTTTCCCCACCCCTACTAATCTGATGGTGATTTGCTTATGTTTTAAATAGAGGCTTGTATGAAAAGACTTTATCAGTAGTCTTTGTCTCTACCTTTTTGTCTCTCTCTGTTCATTTCTCTGTCTCTGCCTTTCTTTTATTCCCTAGTCTGATGTACTCCTACATTTTCCTGCCTCCCAGAAAGTATCAGCAGCAGTTCTACTCAGCATTTCGTGTAACTGTACGTTGTAACACCCTTATGATGTGGACTGAACACCTCTCATAAATGAGAATAGATTCAGAGCATACAGCTTGTTTATCGACAAATTCAACTTGTTAGGATATTTTACCCAGAAAATGAAAATGATGTCATCATTTACTCACCCTCATCTTGTTCCAAACCTGTATGAAATTCTTTCTTCCTAGAACACAAAAGTAGATGTTAGGTAGCATGTTATTCTTAGTCACCATTCACTTTCATTTCATCTTTTATTATATAAAATTAAAGTAAACTGTGACAAATGTTCCCTCGAAGCTGTGCATGTGCGCACACTCTTGATATACTGTATCTCCCGCGCAGACGAAAAGCAAGCTACTCACCGTGCGCAGACTCGAGAAAACCGAGAGATTTTTTTGTATTAGAGCTAAATGCTTGCTCAGTCCATATGAATGTACATTTTTTCCAGAATGGAGCTGAAGCTTTGAGTGAAATATTTTGTGAAAACTAGATGTGAATACACATTGAGTCGTGAAATGACACAAACACATATTGGTGAAAGCCAAAATGTGGCTGTGCACCCAAATGGTTAAATATGATTCATCGTCAGTTCTCGTCCTGTGTGTGATTAACATACACAGCCGCTTATGACTTACTTGAATGCAAACAGGATCAACCAGGGCGTCGCTAGACTTCTGTGTCAAATGGGGCTTAGCCCACAGGCCATATTATAATATAAAAATAAGAAGAATCCTTCCTTCCATGACTTAAAAAATGACCACCCTACCTGTCAAATAATAATTATATTAAGCTCAACACTGACACCAGTTCAGAACTTTCTATAAGCAAACATCAGGTGCACAATAAATGGATCAAACCATTTTAATTGAAATTGTGGAGGAACAAAGCGAGAATTACAACTTGTCTGTAATTTAAAGAAATTTAACAATTTAAATTGGTAATTTTTATTTATCATAGTATATTGTGAATAAAGTAAAAATAATGAGAAGAAATGTAAGCATTATTAGATTAAAATCATAATATTTTGAGAGTAAATCGAAAGGAAAGTAACATCAAAGTGATGTGGTGACATCAGCAAATTGGAGCATCTGGGTCGTAACATACAACATCACTAACCAGCGAGATATCTTGGCTATACAACCGAAATTAATTTGTGGTAAGTATTTGCATGCTCTCTGTTCATTGATGAGGTGTGCATTAGTACAGGAGTTTTCAACATGTGGGCGCCTGTCAAGAGAGGAACAAGATATAGGCTCACACAAGTAAAGCGAAAAATTATTGGTGTGAATTATATATATTATTATATAACTCCATGTCAAGATATTGGCTTGGTTTCCCGATAATGTTGCAATTTAAGCTTTTACAATCATCTTAACGACCGTCACTCGTTACTTTACGATGGAGTAACGCCTGTTTCGCAAACCAGCACGTGGAGTTTTAAACTGCATGGTCACATTATATTAGTCATCTTCTTAAATAATCTGTTTAATAAGAGCATATCGTCTTTTTATTGTCATTACAATTATGCCTATCAAAGAAAGCTAATATAAGTGAAACTGCATTATGTGTCTTGTAATTTAGACATATCACGTCACGTGCAGACTGCGGACACTGCCGATTGATTTAAATGCAATTTGTATGTGGTATCATCCCCTCAGTTACAGTATTGTTTAGAGAGGAAAACCCAGTAACAACGCTGGTAAGACAGTGTTTTTTTTCCTTTTGCTTTTGTGTGCGGACTCAAGTAAAATAATTGGACAAGATCAATGTTATTTTATTTTAAACCATTTAAAAATCAGGGCACCCCAAAGAAGATATTTAAAACACATCAGTTTAACTCCACGCACATGACATGGAAATGTGAACCAGCACGCGCAGAGCACATATACGTGCAGTGACAGTTTGATATTTTTGTTTGACTTTAATATGAGATTTGATCATTTTAAGACTTATGTATTGTACTATTTAGGCTCAAAGCTCACTGTCCTGCTATTTTGAGTTGAATTCCATTGCAATAAACATTCTTTATACCCGCATACCGACTCCCGACTAAACCGGAATAACCGAACAAGATGACTGGCGCATACATTAAACAAATGAAGATTAGCAATGAGGCTTTCAGATTATATATTTAGAAATAAGGCTTGCATAATAAAACCTCAATGCCTCTGATACAGTAAAGCTGCACCCCCTGAGAGAAAATAGAAAGCTTCAACATGAGAAATTCGTACGTGTCTGATGAACTTGAGCTCAAACATCAGGTAAACGTCAAAGTGCGAACTGTCAATAAAAGCAAGTTGGGCTCGCTCATCAGAATTATTTTACATTTGAAGCCAGAATTGAAGCCTGCCTTGTTGCTTTTGTAACCTGATGTAATTTACATTACTTTTTTTTTTCTCATCACAAAAAATAAATATTTGGTACTGTTAACAAAAGATCCGGGGCTTCAACCCTATCAGCCAGAGTCTAGCTACGCCGCTGGGTGCAACAAATCAAGTATATGTCAAAATATCAGATCTGTGCATAAGTCTTTAACTGTAAATGCACTAATGCACTAATGTCTACCATGTTGTTAATATTAATCAAACAATAATATTGAAAAGAAAGCCACTGACTGCTTTTTATTTATTTGTTTTATTTATTTGTGTTGTTTACGTCATTCTTAGGCTTTTATACTTGTATTTCTTTATTATTATGACTATTTATGTGAATAATTAAAAAAATTAAGCAATGCTTACTTAATTGAAAATCACTTAAGGGAACATGCCATTGTTTATATTTTATATGTTAATAAATACATTAATATTTAGCTTTTTAATTAAAGGATTGTGTTTAATAGCATTATTCTGCTCTGAGGTTTCACCTAATAGAAATGGGATTTGCTCAGCAAGAACACAAATTAGAGGGAACATTGATGGTGGCTGAGGTTAAGTCATTCTGCCTAACATCTCGTTTTTTGTTCCACTGGGGGAAAAGTTTCATACATGTTTGGAACAACATGAAGCATCAGCTCCTTGGACACAAACTTAATAGTGTAGCAGATCTTAATAACGAAACCATTGGAGCATCAAAAGGTTCAGTGGTTTTAATAAGTCACAAACAACCCCCAGCCTAGCAAACACCAATTTATACGACTGACATGCCTTTGGTTCTTGCAATGCAGTGCTTATTCACCCTGACCTCCAGTCTCTGTGGAAATGCCGCAGAATTCCTTCCACCATCCCCCGTTCCTCAAGAAAATGTCGGGCACAGGACGAGAGTGAGCTGTCAGAAATGGAGAGAGAAAGAGGGATGGTAGAAAAGGAGAGGAGCAGGGAGTCAAGTAGAGAGGTGAAGAAATGCCTATATGGTCATGCCAGTGGCAGAACTTTGATTTATTGGTGTTTCACAGTTGTCAAAGTTATGATCTGGTACACACGTTTTACAAGCTTGTACAGTACTTACCCCTCTTCTGTTTTTCACTCGTCGTTTTGTGGAAGTTTAGGTGGTCAGGGAGTCTGGCGAGGCTGTTCTGGTTCTGTCTGAGCTCTCAGGTGAGAACAAACACTAAAAGACTGCAGTGTGAATTCACTCCTGTTTTTTGTGATTGATTCGTAGTAAAAGCAAAAAACCTGGTTAAAGCCAGAGCCCTCATGCTGTTGATGAATTTATAAATACAATATACAGTATATATTTAAAAAACAAAATTTCTTGAATGAATTTTCTAAAAATTGAAAACAATTCCTGATATGAACTGAGTATATTAAACAAAATGTTTTTATAATTTTCATTGATCTGTTTGGATAAATAAATGTAATGTACATTTTGCTTAAAATTTATAAAGGTGACAGCTTTCTGGTATAATGGTCTAATTTAATGTAACAAAGTTAAAGGAAAAATTTACTAAAAATGTTCCCACTCCCTTAAAGATAAATTAAATAAGTGTCCTGAGATATCTCACCGGTCTCTGTTACAGCTGTAAACAAAAAATGTGTCCGTGGACATTGACGCTTTTTACCTGTCAATCATTTTACTCGTTCTCATTTGGAGCGGATCATTGAGGATGATTCATAATGTTTTTAGTTGATGGTGCTTTTGTGCCACTGTTAAATTTGACAGCCACATGAACAAACAATACTGCTCTTTTGCTCAGTTTTGTTCTCAAAATAACCTTTGGAGGGCAGAGTTTTAGAATGAAGGGGCATGGCTAATTCAACGGCTCAGTCACTCGAAAGCTTCTGAACACTAAAATCGCATACAGCACATTTAATGTGATGAACTACACCTGTGGTTGCTCTGCTAGGGCTCAAGTGTCAATCATTCATATGCCAAATATGGCCTTGTGTATGTGTGTTTGCAGCAAACTCTGATGTGCCGCTGGATATGTCTAAAGGAGACAGGTCTCAGAGTGGCCTCATCACTCCTACCGGTAGATGGTGAGAAACTGCAAAACTAGCAATGCATAGTAATATAGAGAGGCAGTTACTAAACCCTGATCATCAGAATATGTGTCATATTCAGTACTGTAGTTGTACATCATATGGTCTTGCTGGCACATTAACTCGTGCCACATGTTGGAGACTATTCCTATTGTGACAAGAACACTGTACAAGCAAGCATGAAAAAGATTTTATGGAATATGCATAATGTGATTGTAGGTCTCCTACTGAAGAGGCTCCTGTCTCTATGGAGGTAATCTTTGAGGAGAATGTTGAACTGCCACATGGAGAGACAGAGGCTGAGATAGGAGACATCGCCACCTCTGAGCTCCTCAGGTAATTCAGAGAAGTCTCAGACTCAGACAGTACACCCACAAATCTCCCACAGCACGTGCACTGATTGTCTGTTGCATATTACACACAGAAATGGAATGCACTTTCTCAAACTGGCAAGTTTTGATCTGATCGGTAGGCTCCTATTGGCACAGGTTTTATCTGTCCAAAGTTGTGTTCACAAGAACTTTAAGAAAACTTTATTTTACATGTTGGTTGGATGGTTCTTCCTGTCTTAAGTGGGCGGTTCTTGGCCAGAATAAGCTACAAATGTATGCTGATAGTGGCTTTGCAAGACTTTACAGAGAATGTCTTGTGTTGTGTTATGTTGTGTGCGTGTGTGTGTATTGTCTGGTGTGAAGGGTACATGTCTATTAGATATATTATCAGTTGTTATTTCTGTCCTACAGACTGATCATTGGTGTCATCAATCGCTTTGGAAAGGTCTCGTTTCACTCACTGCTGCCCCCAGAGGCCGAGAGAATTACTTTAGCTCATCTGTTCTACAAAATGCTGGGTAAGGCATGAATCCTGTTTGCAGTGTTTATGTGTTAGTTTTTCTCAGGGTGACGCATGCTTCATGAGAGTGTGTTGTATGTGATCTTTTTCATCTACAGAGCTGATCTGTGCTCGAAAGCTAAGTGCACGTCAGACTGAACCATTTGGAGCCATCACCATTACCATGCACCACTGAAGAAGACACACTTCAAGTGTACTTTAAGTGCACACACACTCAATCACACAAAACTGGTTTGCATCACTAGCAAATTGGAACTGTTATATTGTTTTACAAATACACTGTTATGCTGAAATACATTAAGCCAGTTCAGAAATCAGTTAGCACCATTTATAGTCTAGAAAAATTAAATATTCACAAATAGAAATATTCTCTTTTTAAAATACTGTTTGATTATGTTGAGAATGTTTGATCAGTGCACAATAATCAGCTGTTGTCATTTATATTTCTATAATAATTGTGCTGCATTAGTTTCATTTTTATGAAGTTTAATGTTTTTAACATGATATTTGTTTTAATATATGAACTTGTTTTTATGTGTGCAACTGTTTGGTTTTAATATATTTTAGATGGATTTGTTTGTAAGTTTTTAAATATCTTTAATATATATATATATACATGTGCATTTTAAATATTTTTTTAAATGCAAAGTTTTTAGCTGTTTCAATGTTATTTGAGAGAATTACCCAGAACATTTTTAAATGTTATTGCAATAGACTAAAATACTATAAATGCAATAAAAAGTGATGTTTATTATGTGTTTCTGTTAAATGTGCTATGCAAAGGTTACCAGCATTTGTTGCCAGTTGCCAAATTTATTTTACACTCCTGTTATCTCTCAATCCATTACATGGCCTAGAAATTAAGATTTTTTTCATCTCTTTCCTAAGGCCAACAAAGATCTTTGGGTAAAGAATTACATATTGTATATTAATTAAGTCTATGACAAATAAGTTACAATTACCCCTTATCTATTTTAGTCTGTAGGGGGCAGTATTGGATCAGGATAGCAACTAACCCTTGTCAGTAAAAAAAATCCCACAATTGTGCTGTGAGATCATGACCTCTATGAGATCTCACTGTGATCTCATGCCTGACTTACATCACACTATTAAACTAAAGTGGTGAAACATTTCTCACAAATGTAACACTTGCCAGCATTCAATCAGCAGCAAATGGGCACAATAAAATGAATACTAGCATATGCTATGTGTGCACTAAGAGTGATGCAGGCTATGTAGAATGGACTTAAATGGCTAGGTAATAGTTTGCATGCAGATGAAGTGTCACCTAAAAACTATGTACGGTCAACAACAGTTTCACATGATCCTCAGACAGCAAATATCCCACCCCATAGCACAGATGCTATGAATTTCAGACCATATGTGTGGAAGTTGTTCAACCCATAATTCAATGTCTAGCCTGTGCATGGTTTAGGGAACTCCAACCATAACAATGTCTGAGATGTTTACATTGAAACTACTCAGCCTCTGGACAGGACCATCACATTTCGATTTAGGCAATCTAAATTCGAACAGAGCAAATTATGTTGCATATTCCAAGCAGCTTGTATGAGTGGAAAGAATAGAGGGCAGAGGTTCAGAGGCCACAGTGAAGGAGCAGATAAACATGGTGGTTCTGCAGTACAATAACACGTGTCACATTATGATGAACACGCAGAGTTATGGGGTGACCTGTTTTCTTAGAGCATTAAAATGTGGCACTTTGCTGTAAGCACACAGTAAATCCTTCAATCCAAGTAATCATCTGTCAGAAAAACAAAACTGCATATGCATATGCATCTGTTTGAAGGATGATTCTCTATATATTCAAACATGTGAAAAGGGTGTGAAAAGAAATTGTGAGAACTCAAGTTTCCAAAACATATTTGCAAATACATTTAGAATTAGCTGTTAGCTAGCTTATTTTTCAGGTAAGCTACTATTTGGTGCACATCTTCATAAAGAGAAGCCCCACAGTCATTTTAAAAGTGGGGAGGACACAGATGTCAGTATGTGGCTTGTACAGACCTAACACTTACATTGCAGTATTAATATATTACAGTATATATTAATATTTCAGTTTAAGTATTATATTAATATAAACATATTATTTACTTTTAATATTTGTAGTATTTTCAAGATTAAAGTATTGCAAAATGAGCTGCAAATATAAAGGGCACCTTGTGGACCTCTTGCTTCTGTTTCACACAGTCCTTTGTTTTTTCCCGCAGTCCATTTCACGTAATGCCAATCAAGAGCGATATGCCAATAAATAACTCTCATTTGTGTGTTCCTCATCTCTAGATTAGTCATTTCCATCAACATCGATGCTGATAAAAACATGGATAAATGAGCATTGTTGAAAGCAACTTTGATGAAATGAACTGATCTGCATTGGTTAGACTGACTGGCGGCCTATTACCTAAGGGTTGTTTCGGCTCATGAAACTCACCTGTGATTGACCGGACGTTGCTCAATCAGCCCAAAGTAACAAAACGCAAAAATACTGTATACAAATCCACCATTTGGACTTGGTATGGGTTTAGCGTGAAAAGGTGCAGGGGACCGAAATCACCTTTTTAAAGAGTGAAGGGGACGTGTCCCCCACATCCCCCATGGCTGCTACACCCTTGGTTAGTTAGTAAATTAGTTAATATTTTGTGCAAAAATATTAAATTTATTTAGCTAGTTACTATTTGGTCCAATGTGACATAAAGGTGCCATAATATTAGTCGTTTGTATTTGGTGCAAAAATATTAAAGTAACTAGAAATTGCACAAGGATGCCTCCAAACCATATCTTCTACAAATCACTTTTGTAGCTAGTTAATATTTGGAGCCAATTGTCAGAAAGGTAAGCCCCACAAAATGTGTTAGTTAGAAACAAATCACTAAAAGCAAGCCCTACAGGTGCAACACAAAGACAATGGGGAGGAGAAAGATGATTCAAGAATGTAAACAAGTCCCCATACTCTAATTTGTCAGCTTCTGACAGCTTAATAAACCTCACAGATAAGTGCCACATTACACACATTCACATTTAAATCTCCACTGGACATCTGAATATTCCTCAGTTTCACACTGGCTCTCTCCACAACTCAACATCAGAGAAGGAGAGATGAGCACGATTATTTCTATATTTCATCTCATATTTGGGGAACATCAGCTGAGAAAGTAAGGGTTATTATTTCAACCTGGGAGACTTTTTTGAGTGACAGCTATAAAAGGAATCAGCTCGATGATCATAGACGAAAACAAAGGAAAAAGTGAACGGTTGCCAGTCAACCCAGCTAAAGACAACAGAGTCAAACTGGCAGGCCAGGAAGACCAGCCCCAGGACATTCAGGAGATGAACCTCTTGGACTCCACCAGCAATGACAAAATGGTACGAGCCGAGCTGGAATGGGTGGTCCCCATGTGTGTGCCCCTACCCATTGAAGTTCTCAACCCTGAGGAGGTTTTTCCCTTCCTGAACACAACACTCGCCGACCTGGGCATCGATGAGTGAGTTCAAGCTGAAAGATGTATTGATGAGTGCAAATACAGTATATAAAAGTATTTTTAAATGATTTAATACTTCAATCATACACTGAATTGCAGAATTTGAGTACAAAAACATTCTATGTGGTCTCCCTGGTTGGTCTGTTTTAATAGTTAGAGAGGTTTTGGGTGCATTTCAGCTGGTCAGCCTGATAGACCCAGTTAAACACCATCTATGAGACCAGTCAACCACCATAATCAGGCTGGGAGACCAGCTAAGACAAGCAAATCTCTTCAAGCTGATTTCAGCTGTTCTTGTCTTGTAGGGACATATTAGTGATCCTGCCAGTAGTGACCATCCAGTAAAACATGCCTTTCACTTCTAAATGTTATGATGGCTGTTTGTTCTTAAGATAAGACTCATAAATCAGACTGTTTCAGCTTGTTGTTATTTAGATTGACGTGTGGGCCGTGTGTTTATGTGTGATTGCGCCCACACATAAAGCTTTTATTGCAAAAGTCAACCAGGCTTTAGGGTTGCCAAAATTCACCATTGCCAGCATCAGACAAATGTAATATCTTGCTAATATCTCAATGTTTACCAGATCAGCAGTGAAGGAGCGTGTAGTTTGGGTGGACACTAAGCGCACACGGGTGAAGGGGAAGTCTGGGAAGCTGAAGGAGAAGGAGGTGACAGTTCTGGAGGTGCGTGTGAAAGCGCAGCAGCCTGGAGAGCGTCAGAGTCAGGAGGTGCTCTACAGCACAGAGTCCCACACTGACCGCTCCTTCTACAGAAGTGGTGTTGACATCCTGCCGTGGAGACGCACAAAGCCAGGTGGGGGCACAGAGCTGAACATTTAGATTAAATAATGTACAGTATATATTGGTGAAACCAGTGCGATTGCCAATTTTTATTCCAGAGAACATTCTTTGGATAGGTTTATGGTCACTTTCTATCTAGATGCAGGCAAAGTATGTGTGTGTGTGTGTGTGTGCATATATATATATATATATATATATATATATATATATATATATATATATATATATATATACACACACACACATATGGCTGTTTAAAATAAACCATTGAAATTTAGATGATTAAATGTGATGATAAAGCTAATAATTAAACATGGTTCAAATTGGATTCTACTGTTCAGACAGCACTTTTATGTAAACAAACATAGGATTTCATCAGCAGCAATGTTCTTGGTGTATCCGCATGCACTATAAATCTGGGCTGTGTGATGTTTGCTGGATTTTCCAGCACTGTTTCAGTTAAAAGCTTAATAAGATAATGGTTTCCGCAATTACTATTGACTCCCCAAATTGATGTTCTGGCATGTAGGTAATTGTTTGATTAAGTAAACTGTTCTGAGGAATTACTTTCATGAATTATCTGTCTCAGCACACATGAAATATGCCATATACACAAAAATATGCATAGTCAAAGATGATGAATGAAAAACATACAAGTCCCAGTTAAAATTTACTCTCTGATATACTATACAAATAAAAATATATTGTGCTTCACACTGTTGTAGTTCGCACAGACTTTTCCATTGCACAAATACTGTCCTCATTTAATTACTATTAGTAATACTTCAGTTCAAGTGAATTTTATCAGCATTTTTTTTCCGGCTGTCGCTTTCCATTAGGCCAGTGTCAGGGCTGGCAATAATATACAGCTCCATTCCTGACAGTTAGCTGACAAATGACATCTGCAGATCAGCGAGGTGAACTAACAGAACGTTCGTTGCTGCTGAGTAAGAGTGTTTGGTATTCGCACACTCAGCACCCTCTTCTGTGGGTGTGTAGAGAGTTTGATTTTCACTCTCCCTGCCCACCTCTTGATTTTTCCAACCACAATGTGTTCTTAGTTTGTGTGTTGAATTTTTCAAGGAATTCTGATGCATTTAAATATACCATACAATATAAACACTGCATTTTCCCCCCTCAGCTGAAAGTGAACTCCAACCAGTTGAAATGACTCTGGCTTTGGACACAGTGTCAGAGTCCAAGTCCAAATGACAGAAGACAGAAGAGAAACGAGACTTTCCAAATGAGGATTGAATGGAGAAATCTGACAGCTAGGCTAAAGCAATCTAACACCTCACATGTCAGAGATCTGTTGCCATTTCAGGTTTTATATGTTTTAAACTTGTCCATTATGTAAAGCACATCAACTATTGTAGCATTGCTCAAATACTCATGCTGAACTGGGATTTATGAATTTTGATTTTTACTTGTTTTTTAATTTTTACTTCACGTTTTATGTGGCACATATCTAAAGGCTAACTAAGTGACTTCTATCTCTTTTCCCTATTTTTATATTTTAGAATAATCAGTATGATTTACTCAGAAACAACTTGAACTACACAAACTGTAATATGATCTAAATTTTATATTAATATATTTTGCTGATTTGCTGATTAAATCAATATTAGTCGATAATGGGGTATCTTAAACATATTCTTTACAATATCTGTATTGTAAAAGCCCTGTACTGATAAATTGCATGTTTCCAATAATGATAACAAATGTTTTCTAGAACCAAGTCTGGATAACAAGGCCAACATATTCATGCTATATGGCAGTATTTCTGTGAATATGCCATTTGAAGCAAGTTAGTGTAATTCTGTATAATTAAACAGTGAAAAAGGTCGCAGTGGAAGGCTAAGAAAATGATGAAAATTATGGTTCATATTTCACAAATAAAGGAACACTTATGAACAATTCAAAGAAATTTTTTTTTTTTACTGCAAGGGCAATTCAGAGCTTCACACTCAAATATTCAGCCAGAATTTCAAAGAATAGCAACAAAATGTGGAAAAGCAGAAAATTAATCAAGATACACAAATAATAGACAAAGTAAACCATAAACTAATTCCTTGACACAAGTTAGTAAAACAAAGTAAAGCCAAGTGCTCCACTGAGCATTTGCTCTGCCAACTGAATCTAACAATTTATATTATTGTAAAAAAATAATAAAAAAATACTATAATCAATTTGACTGGCTTTCACAAGAGTGGAAGGCCTCCTGGGAGTGGGGCATTAGATACTTAGGATGAGGACCAGGTGCTATGACTGAGTAACAGTCATGGTCATCTTGTTTCTCTGTTCATCAGGAAGTGACATCACAGCACTCACAAATTCATGTGAATGTTGCTGGGCTATGTTTTGGAGCAGCACGAGGAGGGTATTTTGTGTTTCTGAAAAGAGTAAAAGATTGGATATAAACATTCTGAACTTTGTCATCCTTAAAGGAACAGTTCGCCCAGAAATGAAAATTCTCTCATCATTTACACACACTCATGCCATCCCAGATGTGTATGACATTCTTTCTTCTGTAGAACACAAATTAAGATTTTTCGAAGAACATTTCAGCTCTGTGGGTCCATACAATGCAAGTGAATGGCGACCAAAAATCAGATGTTCCAAAAAGGACATAAAGGCAGCATAAACGTAATCCAGAAGACTTCAGTGGTTAAATCCATATCTTCAGAAGCTATATGATAAGTGTGGGTGAGAAACAGATCAATATTTAAGTTTTTTTTCCCCCCTATAAACCTCCACTTTTGGCCAGTTGGTGGCTAAATGTTAAAGCAAAAGTTATTTCCACATTCTGGTTCCACATTTACTTTTATTCTGAAAGTAAAATTTTCAGTAAAAAAAAAAAAAAAAAGACGAATGTTATTCTTTTTTTTACCCACACCATCATATCGCCTCGAAGACATGGATTTAAACACTGTAGTTTGTATTACTTCTATACTGCCTTTATCTCCCTTTTGGACCTTCATTGTGAGGACCAACAGAGCTAATATATTCTTCTAAAAATCTTGATTTGTGTTCTGCTGAAGAAAGAAAGTCATACACATCTGAGATGGCATGAGGGTGAGTAATCGATGAGAGAATTTTCATGTTTGGGAGAACTAAAAAATAAATATTCAAATCATGTAAATTCAAACACATTCTTACCATTATCAATATACTTCGTACCTAGTACATGAGTGGCAGCAGATATAATTGGCTTGAGCTGACTAACAACCTAGAGGGAGAAAAAAATAAAAGTAACACCATTGATAGGACACATTTAACAGGGAGCTGTGAGAGGAGCATGTTGTGAGAGGAGGCTTTTACCAGCATTGGGTTGTGTGAGTAGAGGAAGGCCAGGCAGTTGTAGATGGTCTTGTTCTCTTCCATGTCCTCCTTCAGAGGGAGATGAGCCACCAAAACAGGAAACACCTGAGAGAGAGAGAGAGCGAGAGAGAGAGAGAGCGAGAGAGACAGAGAGGTGTGTGTGTGTGTGTGTGTATATAGAGCGGGCAAAAAACAAGGTTACAGTAAGACACTTACAATGGAAGTGAATGGGGCCAGTACATAAACATTAAATACACACTGATTTAAATTATTTAAATCCCTGATTTTATCAAACTAAAATTATGTTAACATGTACAAGGTTTACATCAAGTAGCTATCCTTTTGAAACCGTGACTATTTATATTTATGGACAGGCCCATTCACGTCTATTTTAAGCATCTTACTGTAACCACAATTTTATTTTTTAAACAAACAAGACAAAATAATTTTTGTGGTAATCAACATTATGCCACAAATGCTGTTAATTAAGCTTAACTTGCCTTGAACATTCCTTCAAGATAGCATATAATAAAAATGGAACTAACTAATCCAAGGTATGTATCATGTGCATAGTTAATTGTCTAACCTGCTCGAGTGGGACCCCCTCCACATGGCTCATGATCATCCTGCTGAGGGCAGCACACATGTTGTCAATCACTCTTAAGTCGAACTCTTTAGAGAGCAGGTTAGAGAAGAGGGAGAGCATCATGGGGTAGTCACTGAAGCAAAGTTGGTTAAAGCTTAGCCAGAGATACAGAGATCAGAGAACACACACAGTCTCACATTCACAAGGTATCTATCTGTGAAGGATACGCGGCAACATTGGGTCCAGCAGCCTGTGTGAGCGCTCCCAGGCCAAACACACTGTTATTACGCACCTCTGGGTCACTGTCTTTTACTCCGGCTACAAGCACCGGCAGCAGCAGATTGGACAGCTGTCCAGCCACAGCCCTGCCTCCAACCACGCCCACCAATGAGTGCAGGGTTTCACTAATCGTACCAACCGAGAAGGACCGGTCTGCCTCAGTGCATGAGGATTTCTTTAGAAAATGACAGAGAATCATTCGCAAAAATATTTTCTAAGACAGCTATTTACTGGTATTTTTACTACCAAAAATTTAGAATGCAGCACAGCATGCAACTATTCCATCTTTGTGAAAAAATAGGGAGAGACTCACAGCTTTGCTAATGATGAGAGGCAGCAGGTCATTGAGGTAAGGATAGAATGTCTCGGCAGGTACAACTGATGCCAAAACAGGAATCCCCTCACCAGCAAACTCCTGCAGCATGGCATCATACTCCGCCTGAAACACACAAACACTCAACAATTCCAAAATGTCACCAGGCATTTGTCATAGTTAATTGCAACATTGCTGATAGTGAACTATGACTAAATCCTAAAAACTGTGTGATTATTTTAACCACCTGCTGGTCGTCATCATCTGCTTCATCCCCATCTACATCCTGACACATGGTCTGTGCAAGACAGAAAGAGTGAATATAAGATTATAAGCAAAAGAAACAAACATCCACCCGCTTATGACTGCAGACTTATGTAACACTTTTAACAAATGAGAATAAGATGCCATTTGAAGCCAGTGTGTGTCAGCACAGTCATGCCATTGGATTACTTAAAGCCCATTTTCCTTGACACAGATTAAGTTTTGTTCTTGAATTAAAAGGCTTTTTTTTACAAAAGGAAAATTTTTCCTGTGATATACTATTGTCTTCATCTGTCTGATGTAGATGTCATACATAAAATCCCAATCTAACAACCACCAAATACCAAGGTACATTCTGAAAGAAAAACCCTTGAAGGAATAGGTCACCCAAAAATAAAATTTCTCTCATCATTTATTCACCCTCATGCTGTCCCAGATGTGTATGTCTTTTTTCTGCAGAACACAAATGAAGATTTTTAAGAAAATATCTCAGCTCTGTAGGTCCATACAATGCAAGTGAATGGGGACCAAAACTTTGAAGCTGCAGAATGCACATAAAGGCAGCATAAATGTAATCCATAAGACTCCAGTGGTTATATCCATGTCTTCTGAAGCAATCTAACTGATTTTGGGTGAGAACAGACCAAAATATTACTCCTTTTCACGGTAAATCTAAACATCAGCAGTCTCTTTGGCGATCCTGATTTCAAGCTTGATTACACTTCCTATAGCACCATCTAGCGCTCTGCACATGCGTTAAGCACTAGTAAGTGTAATCAAGCTTGAAATTATAATATTAGAGACTGCAACGACTGTATGGCGAAAAGTGTTATATTTTGGTCTGTTCTCACCCAAAATAAATTAGATCAATTCTGAAGAAATGGATATAACCACTGGAGTCTTAGGGATTACTTTTAAACTGCCTTTATATGTTTTTTGATTTTCAAAGTATTGGTCACATTCACTTAAATTGCATGGACCTACAGAGCTGAGATATTCTTCAAAACATCTTTGTTCTGCAGAAGAAAAAGTCACACACATCTGGGATATCATGTGGGAGAGTTAATGATGAGAGGATTTATATTGCAAAATGTGATGGGCTGTCATGGTCCAAAATAATAGACATAATGCAGAAGTAAAAGACATATCATAAATGAGGTCCATTTGACTTGTAAGCTATATTTTTATATTTAGAGTCACCTAAAGCCATACAATAGCTTTGTAGGTAGAAAGGTCAGGGCTTAAATATTTATCCTAATCACTGAGCTTTAACCTTCTTCTTGAGAACATCTCTGATGGTGTTGCTGATCTCAGCTAGTCGCCCTGGAACCTGCAACGCCTCCCCCTGGCAGGATTTTATCACTGCATTCATAGACTCCAGAACGGCCATCACCACCTGCCTCTCCCTGTCCTGCCTCACTGCCTCCAGAAAACAAGGCAAAACCACATCCAACAACTAATGCAGCACTGTAGAAAAAAGGAGAGAGATACCCAGGAGTTGATCTAAGGTTTCTGAATAATTGAAACTTACAAGATCCTTCCCCTTCACATTGACTGAAGCTAATTTGACTAAAAGAGTGGAAGGAAAGGAATAAGGGCTGTAAGGCAGAGTTAAAAGTTAATCCTCTTGAAAAGAGAAGTTCCTCCTAATTATTTGTCTGGGATATGTCAATAATGAAACAAAGACAGAGAGTGAATTAAAAGAAGCAGAGATGGTGATGTGAATATGAAAAGGTGTGCAAATGAAAGAGTCAGAGAGGAGTAGAGGTGTGTGTGTGTGTGTGTGTGTGTGTGTGTGTGTGTGTGTGTGTGCGTGTGTGTGTGTACCCTGGTGGTTGGCCTCTGTTGGTTTTTCCTGCCATACTTTATGCTGCGCTCGGCAGAGCTGGCCCATTGCAATAAAGGCAGCTCTCCTCACGTCCTGATGTGGGAACTGATGGTTGCACATACACAAAATATCGCAAACATTACTAACACAAATGATCAAACCCAAAGGGAAGCAATTTAACACTCATGAAACACAAGAACCACTTACATCACGGAGCTCATACACCTGCTGAAAGCTGGACTCCAGGAAGGGCTGAAACGCAGCTCTATGACACAGAAAACAACCACATTAGCGGTAGTACTGTGCATGATATACGGTATGTAATACTGGAATAATGATATTTGGGCCTGTCTGCTGGCATGAAGCTTTCAGCATATTTAATAACATGTAATTGATGCATACATTTTTTTTAAAATCAACATCAGGATTTTAGGTTACAATTTATATGCAAGAATAAGAAAAAATGTGTCTTAAGGTGCCGTGACTGGTCAACATTTCTCTAAATTTTTTACAATTTGTAATCACCCTTTTGCTTTCATTAGTTAATTTTCTAAAGTCTGAATATTCAGTTTAGTTTCTCTATGAATATGGTAATATAATTGTAAAAGAATAAGCAAAATGCTGCTTGGAATCCTGATAAAATTACATCTCACCCTTTAGAAATTTACATATAGAAATGGAGCCGTATGCACATCCAATGTAAGCCTCTATGTTGTAAAAAGAAATGCATAAATTGTGTGCTTGTTTTCTTTAAAACATGACTCATTACCCTGTGTTGAAGGCAATTTCACCCAAAGCATCACAAGCATCTTCCTTCTCATCAATGTAAGCGTTTTCTACACTGAACCTGAGAAAATGGAAAGAACATTGATGAGTGCTCTTACATATGAGAAAACTAAACCTAGAGAGTCAAACAGAGAGACATACCCTGCAACATATGTGTCATCAACCTCTCCGTCATTCTCTCCATCCAAAACAGAATCACCCTCTTCACCTTCATCATCATCATCGTCGTCCAGGAGAACAAACTGTTTGTCCACCTCTAAATGAGCCTGCGAAATAGACCGAGTATAACAGTGTGGACAAAAAACTTTTTATTTCACTGTATGTGTAACATATTCCAAGACGTAACATTTAGTGTTGTATAAAATATGAATCTGGCACTTTTACATACTGAAAAATGTTTTAGGGCAAATAGGAACAGATTATATTTATTAAGACAAAATGCCCACTGCTGCCCTAACACCACCTTAGATTGAGTAAAACCCACAAGTCCCATGTTTGTGTAATTATATCTCTGCTATATACATGTGTGAGAATGTGCTGACCATCACTCCCTCAGTGGATCTCAGTGACAGCAGCATCACTGTGGTGATAGGGGTTAAGTGAGGGGTTAGACAATCCGGGCTTACTTCAGATACAGCAGATAGTAAAGCTATATCTGGAAAGAACAAAAAATAGAGATAATGAGTGGATGTTTGTGCCTGTTATGAGAAGGTGTGATTTTTTAGAGCAGAGGTGGAGAACTCTTGAGATCATACGTGCAGCGGCGCAGGTCTGGGTCATCCACTGCATCAGTGAGGTTCAGACCTAACTGCACACACTCTGCTGCCAAAGGACTGAAGACTTCCTTTCCAACAGTGCAAGCCAATACAGAGAGTGTGTCTGAACGATAAAAAAAATTGAGTGATGAAAGGAAAATTATGTTGTACTGGGGTCCAAATAGTGAAAATGATTCCATTTGCATTTCTCCATTACATTTGTATTTGAGTGCATGCACTTGAGCTGACATGGACTCCACAAGTTTGTACAAAACATGATCTGCATTATCCAGCATGATTTAAAAATGCTCCAATGAGCGTTTTTGTTCTTAAATGGAAGTAAGGTAATCTGACCTTATGCACAATAGTGACCTAAGTGACCTAAAAAACAGTGCATAATCTTAAATATTTTTCTTATAAGTTATAACATTTCTTTGTGTCAAATTATTCAAAATCATAAAGCTTAGTCTATTTACAGATTTTCAACCCTAGTCTTTTGAGATCACCAACACAGTATGTTGTTAAATTAACAGTATGCATTACATTAAAGGGGTCATGACATGAGGAATCAAATTTTCCTTGATCTTTTGACATATAAGAGGTCATTGTGCTATAAATACATACTTTAATTTTCAGAACTGAAAACTTCCTACTAGTTAGCATTTATTAAAAAATAGCATTTATTAAACCAGGCTGTAGAAACAGGCCGTTTGGAATTTGTGGAACTTGGACCAAATACATCTGCATATGTCTGCCTCCAGCAAGACATTAACACCCATTTTTCATCATTGCACCCTTGGCCCCGCCCACTAGTGCTCACAGTCAGTCACAAGTGAAAAGGAGAGGGGGGGGGAATTCATCTACAGCAAATGGGACTTACATAGGACACCTTCATCTGGATTTAAATGTTTTTCTACACTAGATGAACGGCTTTGACCATTAGCATGCATCTTGCACCACTTTTAGACAATATCAACTTCAAACATTACATAGGCGAACTTCATTGCATTTCATTGAGCTGCGCTGTTTCCTGTTGTTTTGAAGGCATCCTGGTCCATTTTTGCACCCATCTGTGTTATATGAAACTTTAAGCATGCACTATATGGACGTCTTTGTTTTTATGCTTTTTCAGTGATGTGCAGCACATTTTATGAGTGGTACAATCGCAACTTCTCATTCTGCTGCATCCACTGACTGGGACATTAACTCCTGTGTGTAAACAAACACGGAAGATGTTGCTTCTGTGAAGACCAGCGTCTCTGCTTTGGCCTGTTGAAGCACCCAACAACACCATGGACTGTATTACACTTGCATATTCAGAACATTTCAGCGTGGATTGTATGTGTTTTCAGCTCATATCATAGTGGATTGTTTGTGAAGCAGTCACAATATGATTCAAGCTTCGTAAAGGAACTGTTATGAAAGATGCAGCAGTTAAACACTACAAGACCTGGGAGTAGTTTAATTCACAAATGTTTCAAATGTCATGACTGTTTGATAGTTCCTGTGCTTGAGTGAATATTTTGATACATTCACATGAAATATGTTGGGTATATGTTATGTGTTAACTGAAATGTAGTCAGGGTTCCCACTTTGTTCAAGGTACAATTTTCCAGGACATTTTATGTGCCCAGCAAGGGTAATCTTTATGCAAAAACACATGCATCCATTTAAATCAAGCTTTTATTTTGGAGTTTGTGTGTTTTTGACGGTAGTTTCTCACCTCCAGATAAGAAGTTTGCTCCATGGCCCAGTATGATTATTAATCCCCATAAAGCTGTGATTCAATTAAATAAATATATAGTCTGTATGTGCTGCGCACTTCAGAATGCTCTCTGTCATCTCACACACACAAGAATGTGTTTGATGATCATGATGGTGTTTTCAGTGTATTAGCGACTCACGACACGTTCGTTTTGAAGTGCACAACACTTGCAGATAATTTATTTATTCAATTTAATCAGAGACTTTTTTTCATTTAATTATCACTAGGACATATCACTATTTTAATTTGATTTAATTTTACATTCAAACATTAATTTTGTCCAAATGTCATATTCCACGACATTCTGCTTTTTATTGCTAATGCCATTTTTTTGATAAAATTACATGTTTTCCAAATACCACATGTGGTAACCACGTTATAAGCTGACTCCGATCATTGAATTATTGAAAATTAATTATCCCGAGGTATTAAGGCTGAATCACCATGCCACAAACACAGTGTGAATTCATTAAAAAGAAAAGAAAAAAAATCAGTGGTCTGACTGTCATCATTGACTAAAGTGTATAACTCAAATGGATGCAAACTCATGAGGGGAGAAAAACACTGATCCAAAAACATGTTTCCTGTGGTTATTAATTTTTAAAGATTATGCACCAATTTAAGCTAATTTAATTATTCCAGTATAGCTGACTACAATCTGTACAATTGTGCAGAACTAGCAGCAAAAATAAAGGCTACTTTGTTGTAGCTTGCTTCTACTTCACAAATTTGTTCAGTTTCATTAATGTATTAGTTTAGTAACCACTTCTATAGATGCCACTAGGTGGCAACAAATGAGCATCTTATGTGTAATGAGTGAGCAATTGAATAATTTTTAGATGTTCACAACCGAATTCTGCCAAGAGACTTTATAGTATTTAAGCATTATAAGAAAAAAAATCAGATCTATAATTTCTGTTCAGTTTGTAAACTACCGAGCATGACTTTTCATCCAAAAAGACAACAAAAATAGTCTAATATTAATGAGTATCAATAACGTTTGAGAATAACCTCCTCCCCTACCCAGCGCATTTACCTTTCTGCCACAGAGAATCGAGTAATTTGCATAGGTATAATACTATTAGGTGGGGCATCTGTCGAAATTTGAGAAACTTTGGCATGTTACAACTTGTACTATAATAAAAAATACTTAAATTACCTTTTTTTCTCTCCGGGAAAGTAACTTGAATGACCGATTCACTTGTCCGAAGGACAAGCACTAGGGCTGTCAAATAAAAATTAGTATAGTCCTAGAATTTAAGAAAAATATGCACTTTCAAATGCTAAAACTGCGCATCAAAATTTTGGATGTGTGCCAAACACTGGCGATGACTTCAGACCAATCGCATTCTTGCACTAAAAAGTCTAGATGAATCGCAACAAATAACAGTTCATCAGAAACCAGGTGTCTTGAGACGCGTTTTAAAGTTCTTTTTAACTTGACATGGCATCTGAAAAAACAGTGCTCCTGCATGAGACGCTGAATAAACAAAGACAAAGCTAAACAAAGACGTTCGTCTAGTGCAATTAGGTAAAAAAAAAAAGACAAATGGTAAACCGTATGGTTGCAAAAGCTTTCAATGTGAAAAGCGTCTTTGTAACAGCTGGAATAATCAATTTGAATGTGAAGGGGCAGTGCATATTCACATCAGTTGATGGGTGTTGATGCTCTGCAGAGGGAACCCAGGGAAGAAAGAAAAAAAAAATCAATATAGCTGCAAGCAGCCATTACCGGGGCCAAGCGCAAAGAAGATGACAAGACATGCCAACATGGCTGGAATGGTCAGACCAACTGCAGCAAGTAGCAATTAAAGACATGTAAAGATGAATTTAGGCAAATGGATGAAAAATCATATACATTAACTAAAAATATGATTTAATTGATTATCACTTTCGACAAATAGGTGGTGCAGTTATGAAATTTATGTGGTGTGGTCAGAGTGAGGTGACAATGAGACATATAAAGTTTGGTGTCAAAATGTCAAGGCATTGCAGAGATAAAGCCTGAATGGTAATTTTGGCAGCATGCGTAGGCTTTGATCTGGCAGTTTACAAAAACAGTTTTGTCTATCGTCACAAAATCCATAAATTGTAGTTGGCATGGTCTGGAGATGATACGATTCGATTTTGGTGAAAACCATAACCCTAACGGTCTAGGAGGAGTTTGAAAAAGTAGGCATTGAATGAAAATCAAGATGGCGGACAGGAAGTTTGGCTGATTATGGGAAAAATGTTATCTATGTTTTTGGCAAAACACAAAGAATCAATTGAGAACAGTGTGATTACAATAGGTAAATTTATACAAATGTTATTAGCATTTTGGGAAATTTAGTTTTTACTTTTGACCAAAAGGTGGCGCTGTCTCAAAATATTTTGAGTACCTTCAGGACATGCTGCTGATGGCACATTCTGAGTTTAGTAATGTTACACCAATGTATTTGTTAAGTATAGCATTTTTATCACAATACTGTATTTAAGTCAATGGTAATTTCATGTTTTGTTCTTTTATAGCGCCACCAAGTGGCACAATACCACAATTTCCATATGTGTCCTCTGAGTGAGCCCATACATGTGTGTGTCAATTTTGGTGAAAATATCTCAATTTGCTTTGGAGTTATAGACATTTATGTAAAAAAACAGGTCAAAAATGACTGACACATGACTTTGATTGGATTTTACTACCCCTTACTATCCATATTTTGAGATTTGGGCATTGGCATATTGCCAGCGACCTATGTTTCCAAACTTCTGACGGTGGTTTCGTCTCGATCGGACTAGCAGTTTCGAAGATATCCGCAAATGTTTTTTTAAGAGCTAAATTACAACGCTGCACAAACCATATGCCGAAACCTGGCAAGTCTGGTATCGTTGGACTCGGCAAGGATTCAGGAGTCTAATAATATGACTCCCGTGAAAATAAGTCAACCCCAGCCAGAGTTATAAGCATTTGAAAATTTTATTTTACCACTAGGTGGCGCTGTTTCGAAACTTCTCTGGCTCCTTCAGGGCATCATACTGATGACCCATACAGAGTTTTGTAACAATTCCTTCATGCGTTCAAAAAATACATTATTTTAGCACATAATCCAAAATGGCCGATCTGGGAATATTGGATATCAGTCGACTCGGCATGATGCCCTGAATCTAACGAGACAAATTTTATCATTTTTGGACAAACCGTTCAGAAGTTATAAACAAAAATAGCCATTTTTTGTATCTCCGGACAAGTAGGTGGCGCTGCACCGAAACGCAGCATGTAGCCTCATGTCATGCTTGTGAATACAATTAAGCGTTGCTTAGATACAGCCTTACGTTTGTTTTTGCAAGTGCTACGTAAAAGTTGTTTGTGCGTTTATCGAAACGGTTTGACGAATCAACTTGAATTCCATAACTTTTTGTCGGCACTGCTTGAAGATGATCTGGTGCAATTTTGGTGTAAATCGGACAAGCCGTCTAGGACGAGTTCGCAAAAGTAGGTTTTTTGGACAATTCAAAATGGCGGACATATTTTTATGACGGAAAATGACGTTATAGGGTGCAATCGAATTGGCATGAGCTCAGGAATCAGAGGAAAAAAGAATTTTGTTGATAGGCCTTATGGTTCAAAAGTTATTAGCATAATATTTTTGAAAATTTGGACAGGTGGTGGCGCTAGAGGGAATGAGTTAGAGACACCAAAATTGGTGTATTTGATGTTGGGACTGTCCTCTATCAGAATGTCAGACCGTTACAACTTTCCCGCATACACTTCTATGGGCTGCCATAGACGCCCAGTCAGAAGAAGAATAACAATAATAACTAGATGGCGCTGTTTCGAAACTTCTCTGGCTCCTTCAGGGCATCGTACTGATGACCCATACCGAGTTTTGTAACAATTCATTCATGCGTTCAAAAAATACAACATTTTAGCACTTAATTCAAATTGGCCGACAGCCAAAATGGCCGATCTGAGAAAATTGGATATCAGTCGACTCGGCATGATGTCCTGAATGTAACAAGACCACTTTTATGATTTTTGGACAAACCGTTCAGAAGTTATAAACAAAAATAGCTATTTTTTGTATCTCCGGACCAGTAGGTGGTGCTGCGCCGAAACGCAGCATGTAGCCTCAGGTCATGCTTGTGATGACATGTACCAAGTTTGGTCTCAATACAATTAAGCGTTGCGGAGATACAGACTTACATTTATTTTTGCAAGCTCTACGTAAAATTTGATTGTCCGTTTTTCGAAAACGGTTTGACGAATCAACTTGATTTCCATAACTTTTTGTCGGCACTGCTTGAAGATGATCTGGTGCAATTTTGGTGAAAATCGGACAAGCCGTCTAGGACGAGTTCGCAAAAGTAGGTTTTTTGGACAATTCAAAATGGCGGACAAATTTTTATGACGGAAATGACGTCATAGGGTGCAATCAAATCGGCATGAGCTCAGGAATCAGAGGAAAAAAGAATTTTGTTGATAGGCCTTACGGTTCAAAAGTTATTAGCATAATATTTTTGAAAATTTGGACAGGTGGTGGCGCTAGAGGGAATGAGTTAGAGACACCAAAATTGGTGTATTTGATGTTGGGACTGTCCTCTATCAGAATGTCAGACCGTTACAACTTTCCCGCATACGCTTCTATGGGCTTCCATAGACGCACAGTCGGAAGAAGAAAAAGAATAATAACTAGTTGGCGCTGTTTTGAAACCTGGCAAGTCTGGTATTGTTGGACTCTGCAAGTATTCAGGAGTCTAATAATATGACTCCCGTGAAAATAAGTCAACCCCAGCCAGAGTTATAAGCATTTGAAAATTTAATTTTACCACTAGGTGGCGCTGTTTCGAAACTTCTCTGGCTCCTTCAGGGCATCGTACTGATGACCCATACAGAGTTTTGTAACAATTCATTCATGCGTTCAAAAAATACAACATTTTAGCACTTAATTCAAATTGGCCGACAGCCAAACTGGCCGATCTGAGAAAATTGGATATCAGTCGACTCGGCATGATGCCCTGAATGTAACAAGACCACTTTTATGATTTTTGGACAAACCGTTCAGAAGTTATAAACAAAAATAGCTATTTTTTGTATCTCCGGACCAGTAGGTGGCGCTGCGCCGAAACGCAGCATGTAGCCTCAGGTCATGCTTGTGATGACATGTACCAAGTTTGGTCTGAATACAATTAAGCGTTGCGGAGATACAGACTTACGTTTGTTTTTGCAAGCTCTACGTAAAATTTGATTGTGCGTTTTTCGAAAACGGTTTGACGAATCAACTTGATTTCCATAACTTTTTGTTGGCACTGCTTGAAGATGATCTGGTGCAATTTTGGTGAAAATCGGACAAACCGTCTAGGACGAGTTCACAAAAGTAGGTTTTTTGGACAATTCAAAATGGCGGAAAATTTTTTATGACGGAAAATGACGTCATAGGGTGCAATCGAATCGTCATGAGCTCAGGAATCAGAGGAAAAAAAGAATTTTGTTGATAGGCCTTACGGTTCAAAAGTTATTAGCATAATACTTTTGAAACTTTGGACAGGTGGTGGCGCTAGAGGGAATGAGTTAGAGACACCAAAATTTGTCAATTTGATGTTGGGACTGTCCTCTATCAGAATGTCAAACCGTTACAACTTTCCCGCATACGCTTCTATGGGCTGCCATAGACGCCCAGTCGGAAGAAGAAGAAGAATAAATATAGCTGCAAGCAGCCATTACCGGGGCCAAGCGCAAAGATGATGACAAGACATGCCAACATGGCTGGAATGGTCAGACCAACTGCAGCAAGTAGCACTTAAAGAGATGTAAAGATGAATTTAGGCAAATGGATGAAAAATCATAAACATTAACTAAAAATATGATTTAATTGATTAGCACTTTCGACAAATAGGTGGTGCAGTTGATGCGGTTTATGATTTTTGGACAAACCGTTCATAAGTTATAAACAAAAATAGCCATTTTTTGTATCTCCGGACCAGTAGGTGGCGCTGCACCGGAACGCAGCATGTAGCCTCATGTCATGCTTGTGATGACATGTACCAAGTTTGGTCTGAATACAATTAAGTCGTTGCGGAGATACAGCCTTACGTTTGTTTTTGCAAGCGCTATGTAAAATTTGATTGTGCGTTTTTCGAAAACAGTTTGACGAATCAACTTGAATTCCATAACTTTTTGTCGGCACTGCTTGAAGATGATGTGGTGCAATTTTGGTGAAAATCGGACAAACCGTCTAGGACGAGTTCGCAAAAGTAGGTTTTTTGGACAATTCAAAATGGCGGAAAATTTTTTATGACGGAAAATCACGTCATAGGGTGCAATCGAATCGTCATGAGCTCAGGAATCAGAGGGAAAAAGAATTTTGTTGATAGGCCTTACGGTTCAAAAGTTATTAGCATAATATTTTTGAAACTTTGGACAGGTGGTGGCGCTAGAGGGAATGAGTTAGAGACACCAAAATTGGTGTATTTGATGTTGGGACTGTCCTTTATCAGAATGTCAGACCGTTACAACTTTCCCGCATACGCTTCTATGGGCTGCCATAGACGCCCAGTCGGAAGAAGAAGAAGAAGAAGAAGAATAATAAGAACCGGAACAGACACAATAGGTGCCTCCGCACCTTCGGTGCTTGGCCCCTAATAAGAACCGGAACAAACACAATAGGTGCCTCCGCACCTTCGGTGCTTGGCCCCTAATAATAAGAACCGGAACAGACACAATAGGTGCCACCGCACCTTCGGTGCTTGGCCCCTAATAATATGAACCGGAACAGACACAATAGGTGCCTCCGCACCTTCGGTGCTTGGCCCCTAAAAATAATAATATGAACCGGAACAGACACAATAGGTGCCTCCGCACCTTCGGTGCTTGGCCCCTAATAAGAACCGGAACAGACACAATAGGTGCCTCCGCACCTTCGGTGCTTGGCCCCTAATAAGAACCGGAACAGACACAATAGGTGCCTCCGCACCTTCGGTGCTTGGCCCCTAATAATAAGAACCGGAACAGACACAATAGGTGCCTCCGCACCTTCGGTGCTTGGCCCCTAATAATAATAATATGAACCGGAACAGACACAATAGGTGCCTCCGCACCTTCGGTGCTTGGCCCCTAATAAGAACCGGAACAGACACAATAGGTGCCTCCGCACCTTCGGTGCTTGGCCCCTAATAAGAACCGGAACAGACACAATAGGTGCCTCCGCACCTTCGGTGCTTGGCCCCTAATAAGAACCGGAACAGACACAATAGGTGCCTCCGCACCTTCGGTGCTTGGCCCCTAATAAGAACCGGAACAGACACAATAGGTGCCTCCGCACCTTCGGTGCTTGGCCCCTAATAAGAACCGGAACAGACACAATAGGTGCCTCCGCACCTTCGGTGCTTGGCCCCTAATAAGAACCGGAACAGACACAATAGGTGCCTCCGCACCTTCGGTGCTTGGCCCCTAATAAGAACCGGAACAGACACAATAGGTGCCTCCGCACCTTCGGTGCTTGGCCCCTAATAATAAGAACCGGAACAGACACAATAGGTGCCTCCGCACCTTCGGTGCTTAGCCCCTAATAAGAACCGGAACAGACACAATAGGTGCCTCCGCACTTTCGGTGCTTGGCCCCTAATAATAAGAACCGGAACAGACACAATAGGGGCCTCCGCACCTTCGGTGCTTGGCCCCTAATAAGAACCGGAACAGATACAATAGGTGCCTCCGCACCTTCGGTGCTTGGCCCCTAATAAGAACCGGAACAGACACAATAGGTGCCTCCGCACCTTCGGTGCTTGGCCCCTAATAAGAACCGGAACAGACACAATAGGTGCCTCCGCACCTTCGGTGCTTGGCCCCTAATAAGAACCGGAACAGACACAATAGGTGCCTCCGCACCTTCGGTGCTTGGCCCCTAATAAGAACCGGAACAGACACAATAGGTGCCTCCGCACCTTCGGTGCTTGGCCCCTAATAAGAACCGGAACAGACACAATAGGTGCCTCCGCACCTTCGGTGCTTGGCCCCTAATAAGAACCGGAACAGACACAATAGGTGCCTCCGCACCTTCGGTGCTTGGCCCCTAATAATAAGAACCGGAACAGACACAATAGGTGCCTCCGCACCTTCGGTGCTTGGCCCCTAATAAGAACCGGAACAGACACAATAGGTGCCTCCGCACTTTCGGTGCTTGGCCCCTAATAATAAGAACCGGAACAGACACAATAGGGGCCTCCGCACCTTCGGTGCTTGGCCCCTATAAGAACCGGAACAGATACAATAGGTGCCTCCGCACCTTCGGTGCTTGGCCCCTAATAAGAACCGGAACAGACACAATAGGTGCCTCCGCACCTTTGGTGCTTGGCCCCTAATAATAAGAAGAACCGGAACAGATACAATAGGTGCCTCCGCACCGTCGGTGCTTGGCCCCTAATAAGAACCGGAACAGATACAATAGGTGCCTCCGCACCTTCGGTGCTTGGCCCCTAATAATAAGAACCGGAACAGATACAATAGGTGCCTCCGCACCTTCGGTGCTTGGCCCCTAATAATAATAATAATAATAAGAACCGGAACAGATACAATAGGTGCCTCCGCACCTTCGGTGCTTGGCCCCCTAATAAGAACCGGAACAGATACAATAGGTGCCTCCGCACCTTCGGTGCTTGGCCCCTAATAATAAGAACCGGAACAGATACAATAGGTGCCGCCGCACCTTCGGTGCTTGGCCCCTAATAATAATAAGAACCGGAACAGATACAATAGGTGCCTCCGCACCTTCGGTGCTTGGCCCCTAATAAGAACCGGAACAGATACAATAGGTGCCTCCGCACCTTCGGTGCTTGGCCCCTAAATATGCATCTGAGTGCCCTTGAATGAGATGACAGCTCATGAACAACCCTCTCCCATAGGACAACCCAGCAATGAAGCACTCAGTTTATTTAGAGAGAAAACACACTGTGCGCTGGTGCACCCAATCAACAATCAGCTCACCCATTTACCACACACCTGAGAGTGATTAAGAGAGAGGGAGAGAAAGAGAAAAAGACAACACAAACCAACAATATGGTCGAGAAGGCAATCACAATGGGGGACACCGAAAAGAGCATGAGCTGTGGCAAAACTGCTGATGCTAAACAACAAAGATAACAGCCGCAACGAACACACATACACAGATTAAATAGAAACTCCTACTCAAAAACTGGAGATGTTTCATCTGGATTATACACATACCTGACAACAGCTATTTCAAAAAGTGATGAGGACATGTCTCACCCATCTCATCCCATCCCATAACTGACAGCGATGTATCTAATAATCATTCAATGAATACTTGGAAAATACTCCACATATTTGTCAATGTGGTCATTGTTGTTGAGGAAATAAGCTCATCAACCTGTGAGAGCCCAAACACTGTACACACGTTGCAATATTAGATAGGCGATTGCTCGATGTTGTGATTGGCTGCTGCTGTAAAAAAGTATGGGTTTGTTGCTGCTGTAATTAATCTCCCTACGGGTCTGTAGTCATGTGTGCGTTCAGTGAGAGTTTAGGCAGTTTGACATGAATAAAACTCTACACAATGTCAAAATCAACCATAATATCCATACATTTTTAATTGATACATTTGGATACTTATGCTGGCGTGGCATACTCTGGTAGATCTGCCCCTGTAACAGTAGTTCAATAACTGGGGTCTCTGGATACTTAGAAACGATAAGGCAATAATTAATTTAAATAAATGAGACATTCAGTATCTCTTCATATATTTGGACCGTTTTAAAATATTTCTCGTAGCTTTGTACTCTCAAAGACATAATTCGTGTGAGACAAATGCGTGTGGGAAAAACACTTCGGTGTGAAATTGGAGCCGAGTTTGCACTGACGCTTCACATCATAGACTTCAATGTTTTCGGCAGAGCTGACGCAAGTCATGTGAAAGCCCCTCAATGTGTATAAACAACAGTCACATTTATGCATTAATAGCTCTTCCGTCCTTTTCTCTCCGTGATGAAAAAAGTAGACTCGCATGCCCCTCTCTCTGTCAGTTGGTCGGTACATGCATTTTAGGTATTTTTCTCATTTTCCGTGAATGGAAAACTGGATTGCAAAATTCCAGGTTTTCCAGGAAGTGTGGGAACCCTGGTAGTTTTATAAATTATAATGTGAAGCTTGTTCATTTTCTTCCGATTGAGTTTCAAATACGGCTCTATTTGAGGGACTGCATGAAGTTAGACAATCAGAATTTTTTTTCCTCTTTTCTCCCAATTTGGAATGCCCAATTCCCACTACTTTGTAGGTCTTCATGGTGGCGTGGTTACTCACATCAATCCGGGTGTTGGAGGACAAGTCTCAGTTGCCTCCACTTCTAAGACAGTCAATCCAAGCATTTTATCAAGTGGCTCGCTGTGCATGACACCGCGGATCTCTCTCCGCAATCCACGCACCCCATTGAGAGCAAGAACCCCTAATCACGACCACAAAGAGGTTACCCCAGGTGACTCTACCCTCCCTAGCAACTGGGCCAATTTGGTTGCTTAGAAGACCTGGCTGGAATCACACAGTATGCCCTGGATTCAAACTAACAACTCCAGGCCCCTACATTGAAGTCTTAAAGGGTCAGATAGCTTTAAACTGAGTTTTCAGACAGAGGGGCAGAGACAGGGTGGAAAAAGGATTATATATATTATTAAATTATGACTTTATAATTATAATTACTGTCATTGTAAGTGGACCTCAGGGAAAATAATACAATTATTAAAAAAAAAATTAAAAGAAAAGAAAATGTCATGACCCATTTAAAGGAAAATTTGCTGATAATTTACTCACCCTCAGGCAATCCAATATATATCAGAGTTTCCTTCTTTATCAAAACAGAATTTAAGATTTGTAGGATTTCATTTCAGGCCTCCTCCTTTAAACAATGCAAGTGAATGATGGTCCAAAATGCATATTTAGGGTGCATCAAAATAATCTGCACGACTCCTGTTGACAAATAAAGTTTTCTGAACCCAAACAATTTATTATTTTTAGAAACAAAACCATACATATATAATTTTTTAACTACAAATATTCGCTTCTGTACATCTCTGTGGTGCACGCTCATGAGAGGGATGTTGTAAGCTCGTTGGTAAGGTCACGCAACACGTAGAGGAGGAGGCTGGAAGTGTGTCATTGTTTACAAGAGGAGTGGACTTTAAACCCTGTGAATCCCTATTCAGTTTGTGAAGCTTCTCTTCTGTGTGATATCACCTGTACCATTGATCTCACTGTGTAAACACTGTAAATCTCAGTAAATGCTCACATTTGGTTTCACTAACTACAATTTGTGTGGCTTGAATTCCTATATATATCAGCTAAATAAAAAGCACAAGTTGTTAACGCAAATGCATTGCTCTGAAATAAAGGATGGTTATTTATTGCAGTAATGTTTTTTTGTTATTATTTGAAAAAAATAAAATAAAAGTTTTATATTGTTTTGAAATTGTTTTGGACTTTTTTGGTTTGTGAACGGCGCTTGGTCTGTGGTCCTGCCTCCTCCTCCACGTGACTTACCAACGAGCTTACGTCACCCCTCTCATGAACGTGCATCACAGAGGTGTATGGAAGTGAACAGTTGTAGTAAGAAGTATATAGGTATTGATTTGTTTCTAAAAAATAATCAATCATTTGGGTTCAGATTCGGAGTCGTGTGGATTATTTTGACCCACACTAAATATGTATTTTGGACCATCAAAAATGGAGGAGGCCTGAAATGAAATCCTAAAAATCTTAAATTCTGTTTTGATGAAGAAAGAATCTCAGATGCATCTTGGATGGCCTGAGGGTGAGTAAATAATCAGCAAATTTTAGTTTTTTGGGTAAACTATTCATTTAAATATGCATTCAGATGCACTGGTAACAGAATACTGAAATGTGGCCATTAGTTGATGCATAATTATTTTTACCCAGAGCCTGTGTCTGCAGAGCCCTCATCTCCTCTCTCGTGTCCATCAGGAATCCCTTCAGACTGTCAATCACTGGTGGGAAGTAAGGCACGAGCAGATCTTTGGCTGCATTTGCTGAGTGAGAGAAAGAGATTGTGTGAGATTGTATTCCACCCTATCAAACACCTACTCAGCATCAAGTGAATGCATGGCAGCAGTCAGTGTCTGATCAATCCCAACTGACCACATAACATTTATAAATCGTCTAATATTATAAGAAGATCTACAACCACAAATAAACCCCTCTTGATCTATATGTATAATAGATGGAATTACTCTGCTTAATCGATTAGCCAGAATTTTTGAAAATATTTGTACATCTAAATGGATCAGGTAATCTGGATGATAACTTTTACATTCATTTGGGTCCTTATCCTTTTAAAAAAAAATAGACTGATCAGGTCTTGCATCATGGTTGGCGGTAGGTCACCTTTCTTTAATGACTGTGTAAAATTCTAACATAAGTGCAGCCAGTTCTGTGACATAATATTGGCAAGGCTTTAATTACCCCAACAAGCTCCTCCAAAGTTATATCTGAGTAAAGAAAGTATTTTTGATCACTCGTCAATATAGGAAGTTCTAATGGCTCTACGAAGTTGCTAATAAAACTTGAAGCTATAAATATTCAAATAGAATTCTTTAAAGGCCTTATTAATATATGTGGCAGAAGTAAATATATTGCCTTCAGAAGAATTCACTGAAGGAATGGTGGAAAACAAATTCTCTCCATTTTATGTATCTGGCGAGAGCTTCCCTTCTTTGTCCCATGACTCAAAATATGTCTGTCTTGCCATGCCCGAATAACCAAAACTCAACCTTCTGTGACTGAATAGTATTGTACCTATATTTTAGCTGGGTCAACTCTAAGACCATTAGATGACATTCATTGCTTCAGCTCGGTTTCAGCACTTTTAATACTCTCTTCTAATTCTCTGAATTCTTGTGCTTTGATCTTTTTAATGAATGAGGCATACTGTATGATCCGCCCCCTAAGGACTGCCTTAAGTGCCTCCCATGCCACACCCACAGAGGACATTGAGGACCAGTTGGTTTCTACATAAACATAGACTTCTGTCTTTAACATTTGTTTAAATGCTGGGTCCTATAGAAGAGATGTATAAAAGAGCCATCTATATGATTTTCTTTTCTCTATATGTGGCAACATTTCTAAATACACAAAAGCATAATCTAAAACTAACATGCTCCCAATTGAGCAGTCAGATGTAGATGGAATAAGTGACTTGGATATATAAAAAAAAAATGTTTTGAGTAAATCTTATGAACTGATGAAAAAAAGGTGTAGTCCCTTCCAGATGGATTCAGAAGTCTCCAAAAATTTGTAAGACCAAGATTTCTACACATCCTCTGAAGTGTCAATGTTGGGTCATGCAAAGGGTCTACACATCTTTTCATCACCATGATCAAGGACTGGATCCATTAAAAAAATAAAGTCTACACTCAAACCATATAATGGAGGAACCCAGCTGCTTGTAGCGTTCCCTCAAAATCTATAAAAAAGTTCTAATCATCAGCATTGGGTGCATAAATATTATCCAAAATAAGGTTTTGCCCCTGTATTTCAGCCCTCTATTTCAGACTCTTCCTAAATTATCATTGATCTGTTTGAGACATTTGAATTGTAAATGCTCATCAATGTGATGACTCCCCTGCTCTTACTCAAACCAGCACTGCAAAACACATGCCCACCACCCCATGCCCTGCCAAGTTTTTCTGCTTCCTGTGAAGAAAGGTGCATTTCTTGAAGGAAAGCTATATTAGGGCTGCACGATTATAGCAAAAATCATAATTGGTGATTATTGCTCTTGATATTGTAATCGTGATTATTAATGTTGATTAAAATTTTCTGCACTCATATCCACCATTTTAAGCATCTTTTAAGTATTATATTGTATTTTATATTGTAATAATGTTTGTTAAGGTAAGGCAAATGACAATTATGTTAAATTGATATCTATGGTATCGAATAAATGTAATTAATTCTAAATTACTGGTTAAATTATTAGTACACATACAGTAAATAATACTGCATATTCAATATTCAAACTTATTAACAGCTGATTAAGTTGGCCAAGTTACTGTATTTAATAAATCCTTTGGTGGCTAGACAGGGGGCCATTTGCTATCGGAGTTTGTGCAATTCATGAAAATTTTAAATCTACCAATACAACTGTGTGGCAAATGGGTCTTATAAGAGCAGATGCAATAACAATGACGGTGATTCCTGAAATATGCTATTCATGCCATATTCTTTATGTTGACTAAACCTCCAAAACACACTTAGAACAGTTAAGCTGAATTCATTTATTGCTATTTTGTACAAATCAAATTCACATTGACCTATTATTAACAAGACAAAACAAAACCGTTATTACATTTTATAAATTGTACACAGAAATCCAGCAACGTGACAAACTCTCCCATTACAATGACTGCTGTCACTCACAGCAGGTTATACTGTTTGAGACCAGCATTTCGACGCAAGCTCAGTGAAGCTTCTGCACTCTCGCGAATGCTCTCATTAAAAACAAAAGCTGTCTAAATCAGCATAATAAATCAATTATTTACACCCTGTCTGTGCCTTGATTAGAACAGGATTGTTTTAGTTTTGTTATGTTGCTCATTTGCAGTGTATTTAACATCTATGTTCAAAGCGAGTGGTGCAATATGCAAAGAGTCAAAAATAATTACAAATTGCTTTTCGCTCTTGTTTTACAGCTTCTTTTCAAGTGTAAGGTGATGTTTTTTCAGTATTCATTTTCGTATGCTGTGCAAACAGAGCAAGAACATAAAGCAAACATCTGGGCATTCAGATGGTTTAAAACTTGCACATTAAGATCAGTTGTCATTAAAGATAGGACAGAGGACTTATATATGCGGCTCTGATTAGCCATTGACGTTGACATTTTAGTGATTGGTTAGAATACTCAACTGCTGCAAAACACGTTGTAAATAGAAACCATTGATGCAACAGGAGCAGACTTAAATTGAACACTGTAATCGTCAATTTTCACGATTACATAATCGTGGCAGCCATAATTGCGATTCGTTTTTCGATTAAATGTGCAGCCCTACACTATATAAAATTTTTATGGTTAAAGATACAACCTTACATTTTTTATAGGGTGCCCCAGCCCATTACCATTCCACATGGAAATTAAAGTGTGACATATTGACATGTAAAGATAAATTATGTACCCAAGGCAAAATTACATAGACCACTTTCCAACATTGATGTAACAATCAAATTCTGAACAACCTACAGAAAAAAAATGTGCTTCAACCCAGTGCAAAACTGTACTAATTGGCATCCATCCCCCAGGAATTCGACGGTCCAAGCACACTCACAAGATTTTCCGCAACACTCAAGTCCAGTGTTTTTTCCCCTTGTTTTTTTTTACATAAACCATGCTATTAAATTGCCCAAAAAATGTATTCCATAAAATAAGCCCCAGTAAAGAATCACATCGAACCCACAAAATTAACAAATTAACTCAACGATAAGTCAATAAAGGGAGGTAGAGAGAAAAAATAAAGAGTAGCGTGAGAGTCAGTGGGCAGCCAACAGAATAACATACCCTCTCAGGCTGCATCAGTAAAATGCACGATGTGTAGTCTGTAGTGTTGACCGATAAAATTAATCACTCACACAACTGATTTAATGAAGGCCATTGCTTATCTTGGGCATGTAAATGTCTTGCGACCAACCTTAGTGTCAATTCTCAGCTTAACAGGAAAAAGCAGTGCGAAGGCCACCTTCTGTTGGTTAAACAATTTTTTACACTATTTGAATCTGTCGCACTTCCCTTGTATCGCACAAGTCCAGAAAAACCATGATGTTGTGGTCCTCCCAGCACAACTTGCCTTTATTCCTCACTGCAAATAAAACAAAGTCTCTGTCAGCAGACCCCAATAATCTCTCAATAATCTTTCCTGGATAGACCGGGATATGTCACCCGCCATGGAAAGCGGACCAAAAACTCTGTGGGCGTGCTTTATTTTGAGCTGGCAGTCCGTTATGTTGATCAAATTCTGAAGGAGCCCATCCTAAAACGTCATATCTTTACTTTACTTTCCCTCAAGGATTTCAATGAAACAAACATTATTTCGCCTGCTCTGATTTACCATATCCTCTAGTTTTTCCCACATGCATTCCATATCATCCTTGGCAGCAGGTGGGTTAGTATGTAGCTCTTTCAGCTGACTCAGAAACTCAACCCATTTTTCAACATCGTCCATTCTTGTGATCAGGGTGGAAAGTTTCACCTCCATAGAAGTGATCGCTTTAAGTATTTCTGTGAGGCCCTCCAAGTCGGTCGAGATTTTCATCAGTGCTGCATAAATGTTCGAGATATCCTGACCTACTTCACGAAGCTAGCTGCCACCATCGACTGGACCTCCTCCATCCTGATCCTGCGAGGCATCTGACGGGTAAAACGCAAGTGCTTTTTAATGTCCCCACAGGCCGATGATTTCTTTTTTTTTTGACATCCAGCCCTCTCAGCATAGTTAGCAAATAAAACTATTCTCACCGGTTAATATTGCGTAAAAGGATAATTGTCCTTTTATATAAGCTCACCTCTAAGCGACCAACCTTCGCATAGCATCACGTGACTCCCCATAAAATTTAGTTTTAATGGAAAGGAAGAGTTACCTATCGCCCCTATTGCACTGACTGCCAGCTCTTTCAGTTTGAGGTTTTCTGCGTTGTTAAGGGCTGACAGCATGGTTTCCATTAGTGTGGGCAGGTATGACTCAATATCTTGACCTGATCGAGAACAAAAGAGAAAAAAAAACAGAGACAGAGAGAGTTGGATGCATGCAGGCCCATTATAATTTATTAATAATACAATATGTTAGTAGTGGGGAAAACATCTTGAATGATCCACTGTATTCTAACCCAAGTTCTCCAAAAAGTTCTCTAGAGCATAGAAAGCCTTGGTCATGTGTCCGATTTTGGTCTGGTTCACTGCAGACAAATATCCTTGCAACAATGGCATCAGTTCAGCATGGAATTTACTGATATCCGGCTATGAGATAAAATCAATCAATTAAATTCAGAAACTTTTCAAAAGCAAAGAAAACTAGGCCTTCACATGTATAACATATTAATCCAACCTGCAGGTGTTCAGAAAACTGTCCGAGGGCAAAGAGCCCTGCACTGCGGACCATTTGGTTACTGTCAGATAGACTTCGACACACCGTTTCAAGCACGGATGACAACATCCTAACACACACACACACACAAATAAAAAGCAGGGCACTGAACAGCTTGCTTTAACATGGATTAAGATGCATGTATGGATGTAAAGGAAGCCTTACTTGGTGCGGATATGATCTGCACAGCCCTCTGCCAACACTGCCAAACACATGAGCCCCCCCTTACGCTCATATGGGTTCTGACTGGCCAGACAATCTTGAGTAAAAGGCATCTACAGCATACCAAATGCAAACATTTCTAAAGATTAAGTCAGCTGTAAGTGCAAGTTCCTTTCCTGTCTCTATACTGACCAGCTGATTGAAGAGTTTTTCAGGTGGCATATGAAGAGCCATGGTGTCAATAACCTGCAGTAGAAACAGGTATTTGAGCAGAAAAGAGATGTGTTGTGGGATAATGAGGAAGAGATATAGCAGGTGAAGAGAACAACCTGAACAGCAAAGCGTTTGGGATTCTCACTGTTGCCCTCATTGTCATTCTCCACATCCTCTGGGTCCTCCACTCCAGGAGGGGGCACAGCACTCAGTATAGGAAACACAACCTGCAATATTGGTTGTAAAAGCTTATGCTTTAATACAGCCTGGAAAACAGAGAGAGTTATTGTTACAGATGAGACTTTAAATAGTGTTATATCATCACGGACAAAGCACTGCTGAAGTAATGAACAAGGATATGAAAAGAAAAACATGTCCATTAATCAATTATGAGAAGAAAAAAAAATTTATATATATATATATATATATATATATATATATATATATATATATATATATATATATATATATATATATATATATATATATATAAAAACAAACATAAAATATTAGCTTGCCAAATGCTTTAAAACTTTGCAATAATTAACACCAAATCATTATATCATATGTCCATGTGTAATATACACCCAAAGTTTATTCAGTTTATTGCTCTAGAAAAAAAAACACAGAAGTAAAACAATTGGGGTTACCTTGCTTTTTAATCTGATGAGAAAAGCAATACATGACAGAGCTTTTACACGAAGAGAATCACTTAGGGACACGTCTGCACCGATCTAGAAAGAAAAAGAAAATAAAATGTTTGTGTGTTTATGAGAACTCCAAACCAAATTTTGGCTTTGAAGACTTCACTGCAAACATAAACTGCTGTATAAATGTGTGGACAAACCTCCAGGCAAAACTGGACAATCTCAGAAATGTATGGGACAACGATGGACACTTCGCTCTCCAAAAGCTCATCAAACACCTCCATTGCCTCACTGGCCTGATCCTTAACAGAAAATCCCATTTCATAAGATTAAAAAGGAGAGACGGTTGGGAAAAGGAAAGCAATGTGTCAATATCTACGGATGAATGGTTAAATATATGCGAGTTTCAATGGAAATGTACAAACTCTCATATATGGCGTGAGTTTAACTGGAAATGTCTTATTCGTTTTTTTTATAACACCAAAGCAAAAAGCACATTTTGACCCAGGTGGTGCTAAATGCTGGAGGCTGTGTGGCGCTCGGGAGGCTGATCACTGGCATGTTTTTTGGGAATGCCAAAAAATCAAACCGTTTTGGGCAGAGTTTCACAAGATCTTAACTTCTATATTCAACAATAAAGTACCTTTACAGTTTTCCTCTCTGTTTTGGGGGAATTGTGAGTTCTTGCTCAGAATTGCTGATAAGTATTTATATGCCGTTCTTACATCTGCCTGCAAAAAAGCATTTACAAGGCGTTGGCTGCTTCCCGACCCCCCCACAGTCTCAGAATGGATAGATATTGTTAACGAGATATATTTAATGGAATCAATTACCTTTTCCATTCGTCTTAAGAAAAGTATATTTGTTAGTCGGTGGGCCAAATGGGTTAAATATGTAAGGCCCTTAAGACCAGACTTCGTAGAGGTGCTGATTTAATGATCCTGTGCTTTATTGTTCTGTCTTCTTATCTATCCTCCCCTAACATGGCTCTCACAAGGTGGTTATTTATATAATTTATATACTTTGTAATGCACAAGTTTATCTCTCCCTAATTGTTCAAAGTATGTATATGTACTGTTCTGAAAAAACAACAGCAAATGGACAGAAATCATCACCACTTTTATTCTGTAATTATTTCTTGCTGACTGAAAATAAAGAATTTAAAAAAAAAAAAAAAAAAAAAAAAAGGAGAGACGGAAGAATGGCCAAAGCCACTGCGCCACTTAACGGTTGTTCTGCATACAAATCAACCAGGTATTGCAGGCCTCACAGTGCTTAGCACACCACTTAGGAGCATGAAGTAAGCAATGATTGGAGCATTACCATACGAACACAACCAGAGTAGATCAAAGCATTCTCACCTGGTCTGCCTGAATGAGGTGTTTAAGAGCAATGAGCAGTTTGGGGACCAGTGATCACATCAAGTTCTGAATGAGACAAAAACAACATTATCATTTTGATGGCTTGATTTCTTTCTGTGGTACTCTACATACTTAACTAATTCTTTAAAGGTTTATTCCGGGTTAATTTCAAGTGAAGCTCAATCAACAGCATTTGTTGCATGATGTTGATTACCACAAAAATTATTTAAACTTTTCCCTCCTTTTCTTATATATATATATATATATATATATATATATATATATATATATATATATATATATATATATATATATATATACTTATAAAAAAAAAAATAAAAAAGCAATAAGGCACTTACAATTAAAGTGAATGGGGCCAATCCATAAACATTATAATACTCAAGGTTTGAAAAGTTTTGCCACATAAACAATATGCATGTTAACATGATTTTAGTGTGATAAAAGTGCTTACTAACCCTTTCTGTGTGACGTTATAGACAATTTTACAAGTGGTTGACATTACGACATAATGCTGTAAAGACTAAAACAAAAATGTAAACAACTTTACTGCTCAATAACAGTTTTAAAAGAAAAAAATATTTTAAGCTTCACATTTCTTTTAATCCCTCCAAAAATATGCCCCATTAATTTACCTTAAAGAAAGAGTGATGAGGCGAAATATTTTTTGTGGTAATCAAAATTATGCCATTTCATATTGTATACCTCTTGTATTGAAACCCCAAATATTTATTTAATTCTAGTAAAAACTGCAGCAGACAAAGCAGAACAGACCATCTCCTCTGTGCCAGTGTAGGCTGTGATGGCAGTGAGGGTAAGAATGCAGTAGTAGAGAGACGTAGGGTTGTTCAGGTCTTGTAATTCAGTTTCGAACAGCTGTAGTAGCTGCTTATAGTGGGGCTTAAAGGGCTCCGGGTTTGATCCCACCACCTTGCTGAGCAGTAACAGACCCACCTGGACAGGACAACATAAAGACCATGTTGATATGAGGGAACAGAACTTTATGTGCCAACATATTCACAGGGTTCTTTTATGCACCAAAGATTACAGCATTGTCATGATTAAAACTTCATTATTGGCATTTTTATTAACTAACAAAGAATCAAAAAGTATGGTTCTACCATGTTTTGTTTTTGGACATGGTACTATGGTAATGCCATGTTTTGGACATATCTCATGGCAGTACAAAGGTACTCTTTGAAGTTCACTGGAATACAATACCATGGTAAATGAATATGGTAATCACTCATCATCAAGGCATGCATCAAATTGTATTACTGTTGTATGCCATCACTGTGTCATAGCAACATCACACTACTTATTTGAAACAGGTTGATCATTAACTGGGTTTACCCATCTGTCCTGTGGGATGTTGCTTTTAGTTGACTGATTCAAAAGGAACAGAAGAGCAGGCCAGCGGTCGGGGGTCACATGTTTCACCAGGACTGCGCTCAAGTGAGAGAGAGAGAGTGAAGAACTGTGTCCCTGCACAGTGAAAGATAATCATAATATAACAGAATAAAAGTTTAAAACCTGTATAACACCTACAGCTAAATGCATAAGGCTCGTGATTTCTGGTTTATATTGAGTATTTCAGTGCAACTGATTACAGACTTACTCTGTTTCATGTTGGAAAGCTTGCAGCACCACTGCTTTCAGACTGAAAACAATATTATTATATTGAGTCACAATATAAATGTACAGTGCAACACAGAACAAATAATTATCTCAGTTTCTTGGTTTAAATGAGAAGTCTCTAACCTCTCCCTGTTGTCTGGGCTGATTTTTTTCCAGTGTTTTCTCACTCTCATTCTGAGCATCACTGCTGCAGACTGACGAATCTGAGGCATTAAATGCAGACCAAGACAACAGCACGTGGCTCATTATATCTTTATAGTATATAACGTTAGAGCTGACACTGAATTATAATTAATTGTGTGTTTACCTGTGGGTTTTGGGACCCTGTCATGACTGCACATAATGCAGGGACGATGGATGGATCTTTAAATGCCTGTTTTAACTGAGCTGTTGCCTGATAAGGAAATGACAAATCAATATCAACCATAACAAAATATTCTAAATATACAGACTCTGTCATTAATATTTTCCCAAGAAGGGACACGTTTGTTTGAGTGATTTTACGAATACAAATAAAACAGCCTGGAGCTAAAAACGACATTATAGAAAGTGATTTCACATATATCCAGCCTTTGGCACAGGATAACAGCTTAATTTAACCCTTGTGTGTCAATATGGACATTTTTGTCCTTTTCAGTTTTGTATTTTTGATAACTTTGCCTGTGTTAATGCTAACCGCATAAAATTTGCCACAGGTGTGTATTTTTATTGGAATTTTAATATTTCACCTTCATTTACTTTAAAAAATCTATTTTGCACTAGGTACAAAAAATACACCCACTCAGCGCCTTTTGGACAAAAATGTCCCCATTGAAACCCATTAAAACTGCGATTTTTAATCCCAGTGCCATTCAACTATAAAATGATGCAATCTTTCTTAACAGGCTTTCATTATGTTGGCAAGGCTTCAAAATTTACATTTTTACTATTTTTTATCAGATGGGTGCCATTTTTTCAGGTTTGGCATATAAAGCAAATTATCACTTTATTGTTGTTTTCTGCTGTTTTCAGCTTATGCATATTATAGAGCCAATTAGATAAATTATGAAGCTATAATTGTTAATCATTGACATATCCAAGGCTGTAATATTTAAAGAAAAAATCTGCTTAGAATTTAGTATATAGAAAATTATTATTATTATTATAATTTTTATAAACATCAACAGTGGCATTATGTAAAGAAACCGGTGTTTAAAGGGTTAAAATTCTGAAAATTAATGACTGTTTGGTAATTATGATTAGAACTGATGCTAGTAAAACATCTAAGTCAGTGAAAGTGGAGATTTATTATATTATAGATTAATTATAGATTAATATTTTTATGACACTTTTTTGACATGGACATTTTTGTCCTTTATGGACCTGAGTGGTAGTTTTTTTTTTTATCTGATACTGCATAAAAAAATATGATTGCATCCAAATTTTTATTGTTGTTAATCATTGACATATCCAAGGCTGTAATATTTAAAGAAAAAAAATTCTGCTTAGAATTTAGTATATAGAAAATTATTATTATTATTATAATTTGTATAAACATCAACAGTGGCATTATGTAAACAAACCAGCAAAGTCAGTGAAAGTGGAAAAAAATATTAATCTATAATATTTTTATGACACTTTTTTGACATGGACATTTTTGTCCTTTATGGACCTGAGTGGTAGTTTTTTTTTAAATCTGATACTGCATAAAAAATATTAATGCATCAAAATTAATGTTGTTGTTAATCATTGACATATCCAAGGCTGTAATAATCAAAGAAAAAAAATTCTGCTTAGCATTTAGTAAATTGAAAATATTACTATTTTTCTTTTTTCATAAAAAACAACAGTGACATTATGTAAACAAACCAGCATTTTAAGGGTTAAAATTCTGAAAATTAATGAATGTTTGGTCATTATGATTAGAGCTGATGCTGGTTAAAAAAATGATTTCAGTGAAAGTGGAAAAATATATAAATCTATAATATTTTTATGACAGTTTTTGGACACGGACATTTTCGTCCTTTATGTACCTATGTGTAACTTTTTTTAATTGACGCTCAAGGGTTAAGTATCTACCTGTTGAATGACAGCGTTATCTGGCAGTGTCATCTGCTCCAGGATACGCTCGAGCTCCTCAGACATGTTTTTAATGGCGTTTTAACAGTTAAATACGTTTATTTAAAAAATAATACAAAAAAACAGACCAAATAGGATGACAGGTACTGTTCTGAAAGAGATTTGACCATATAACGTTAATGAAAATAGCAGATGGTATTATTTTCTAAATTAAATGTCATGAGGAAAACGTTGAGTATCAGCTCGAGCGAATTTGCATTTTAATGAGTTTCCAAAACTAGACGCGGGAAAGAGGTAGGGAAAGTCGCGTGAGTTTGATGTTAAAGGGATAGCAGCACAAAACACATTTGATGATAAATGATACAGCGAGACCGTATGAATAGTACTAGTACAACAGCGCCCACTGTACTAATGGAGGACGAAATCCATTTTATCTCTCTATGGTGGTACAGAAATTGATAGACTGAGCATAAACCATATGTAAAGTGCTGTGCCATTCAAACAATAAAGTCAATACAAAAAGCTGTTTTCGTTTCTCCTTGTTTTTAAGTAGATAAAGTCGAAGCAGATGCTCAATAGAGACGATGAGGCGCTAAGTGGTCATTTGCATTTGAATCTCCATTGGAAACTGATTCACTGTACAGATGGAAAAACAACCATTATCATCATCACCATTGAAAATCAACAACGAACAACTGAAAAATAAGCCCAAAAAATCACACTTCTACTTCCTTTAAAGAGCATTTTCCTTTTAAAAAGTTTTACTTCTAAATAAATTAATTCTAATTTTAAAAGATAGAGATAAATTAAGTGTTCACGTAAGGTAAAGACTCTTTTTATTCTACATGGAGAGTGCACCCTAATGGGGGATGCCATGTTAGTATCACATGACCAGATTAAAATGTATCGCTTAGTTTCAGTAACCGCGCTGTTATTGGATACATTCATTTAAGGATTAAATAAATCCTGACTGAATACGAAGAGTGAATTTCTACAGAGGCATTAGTGACTAAAAACTATTACGTTTAAATGATGCTGGGTCTATGACCCTCTGTGTTAATGCAAATTCAAGACGACATATGAAAAAAAAAATTACTAAGTACACTTTTAACCATTTTTTGTGTTTAATAAAATAAAACATTACATAGTAAATAGTGATAACACTAAGATAAATCACTTAATACATAAAAATAAATGAATGATAATGCTGTAATTAAACTTTATTTAAAACACCATCATTGCAAAGTACAGGAACCTGGAAAATGTAACCAATGGACATGCAAATTAAATTCAAGGAGCAACATATTTTTTAAAGTTTCATTTGTGCAACAAGCGACCTGTCCAGGGTGTAACCCGCCTTTCGCCCAATGTTAGGCTCCAGCCCTCGCGACCCTGTATACAGGATAAGTGGTTGATGATGGATGGAGCAAACAAGGACAAAAGATGCTGTGACCACCTCCCCACCCTTTCACACCTCTGCCGTTTACACCTCATCCAGAAATATTTCCATTTTAAATTCAGCAGACTGGGTGTCTAAAACACAACCATTTAGATGGTAATTCTAAGGCATACAGGCTAACGGCAGTAAACAGTAGTCCAGTCAGTAAAAACCCCACAAACACAACCATTTTTAAAGTTACATAAGTTTAGATTAAGGGCACTTTTGACTGAACTTGTCCACATATGATTTTGTTTGACTTTTGTAAGATTGATCATGCCATTCTGAATAAATGATGGGTGATCCTTTTCCTCCTCTGAAAGAAATGCATATTTAAGTGCAAAAAGAAGACATATTAAGACACAGTTGTTTATAGGGGTAAAAAGGATCTGTAAAATTTTTTCCTATTTAACGTTGTAAAATGTAAATAAACGTTCAATAATCTAACCCTTACGGTTTATTGTCACCAATACGAAAACTTCATAGTTTAAATCAAACGATTAATTAATTTTATTTATTAATACTTGTGTACCCCCCACATTCAACTTGTCTTAAAATATGCAATAATATGCAATGTTATCTCATTAAACTGCTATGACAATTGCCAGATGTTAAGCTAATATGTAGCTGATATTGGATGTAAACAAATAATTAGTTCACTGTTTTTATATAGTTAAAAGATTGAATTTTATGTTTACATTTTTCCCTTTAATTACATTTTCATTAGACTTATTATTTAGTTGATTCTTCATCAAATTTTTACAGGATTTCCATTTCAAGATATATATATTTTTTTTAAAAAGTACTCCTGTAAACAGTATGTACCTTTTTTTATTTATTATATATTTTTTTTATTATTGAATCAATGAAAAATCAATGCCAGGGGTAAATACAATTGAGAGTACAATTACAAATTATAAAGTCAGGAGAATATCATCCAAATGACACAATGAGACAGTTTTAAGAGCTTTGGAGTTGCTGGATGTACTGAGAGTGTCCAGGTAGGATTTAAGTTCCTTACAAAAAATTAAAAAGTAGGGCTTACCACCCCGAAATGTACATTTGTATAAAACAAATTTCGCTAGAAAAATAAATAGGTTTATCAAAAAATATTGGTCCTTTACACCTTTGTCAAAGTTGTGCTGACCATAAACAGTAGGTACCTGGCTCAGGAAGCTGTGGAATGAGGGCGTAGTTCCCATCTGCCCCAATGAGCTTCTTCCACTTTCAAAAGGTGCATTTGATTGGTCCGAGCATCTCGTTCCAGCTCAACCCAACCCACGCCCACTCATCTGGCTTTATAAATCAGGTTCCCCACTCACCCCTTTTAAGGTTATGTTGCGGGGGTGTAACTTTGTTGATATTCGTTGAAGAGCGTTTGCTGAAAGCCTGTTTGGAGCGTCGTGGAGACCTTTTGGGTGTTTTGAATTAGATCAGTAAGGGCTAAGATCTGTGCAAGTTCATCGACTTTCTATCCCGCGTTCACCAGACACATCAAACAAGGGGATAGCGGATTGGAAAATGCCAGTAAACTACAATGTCAACCCCTCTTATGGGTATCCATACGAGCTCATGTACCCGGAGGGGTCTGAAGAAGGCCAACCGAATCAGACCTGGACAGAGGCCGCATACACTGACGCCGACGGGGTCACAACGAGTTTCTACTCCAATCAAGCCGCACAGCAGTCGCCAGCCTGGAGTCCGGAGAACATCGCTGCCAGCAATTATGGGCACTACCCAAGCCACACGCAGAACGGGCGATTGTTCCTGTCCTATAACAAGACTGAGGTCGACCCGAAGGCGATAGATGCAGAGCAGGCCGGGCGCGATACACCAAGTGATTCAGGGGCCCATACACCAGGTAAGCTAATCCTCATCTAACCACAAGCGTACACTATTAGTGAAAATTGGACCTCGTAGAAATGATTTAGTTTGAACGAGTAGTTTGACTTTAAGAATAAATGTAGCTTGCTACAAGATGTGCTGGAACACGTATACATAGTTGAAAGCAGAGGTTTGTATACACCATAGCCAAATACATTTAAACTCAGTTTTTCACAATTCCTGACATTTAATTGTAGAAAACATTCAATGTCTTTGGTCAGTTAGGATCACTACTTTATTTTAAGAATGTGAAATGGCAGAATAATAGTAGAGACAATTATTTATTTCAGCTTTTATTTCTTTCATCACATTCCCAGAGGGTCAGAAGTTTACAAGCACTTTGTTAGTATTTGGTAGCATTGCCTTTTAAATTGTTTAACTTGGGTCAAACATTTTCACAAGTTTCTCATAAGTTGCTGGAATTTTGGCCCATTCCTCCAGATGGGGAGTCTGGTTTAAAGGCCTCCTTGCTCGCGCACACACTTTTCAGTTTTTCAGCTTGAGTTCAGGTCTTTATGATAGCCACTCCAGTACCTTGAGTTTGTTGTCTTTAAGCCATTTTGTTACACCTTTGGAGTTATGCTTGGGGTCATTGTCCATTTGGAAGATCCATTTCTGACCAAGCTTTAACTTCATGGCTGATGTCTTGGTGTTGCTTCACTATATCTGCAGCAAAGCACCCCCACAACATGATGCTGCCACCCCTATGCTTCATGGTTGGGATAGTGTTCAGCTTGCAAGCCTCACCCTTCTTCAACAAACATTACAATAGTCAATTATGGCCAAAAGTTAAATTAGTTTCATAAGACCAGAGGACATTTCTCCAAAAAGGCAGATCTTTGTCCCCATGTGCAATTGCAAACTGTAGTCTGGCTTTTTTGTAGCAGTTTTGAAGCAGTGACGACTTCCTTCCCTGAGCAGTCTTTCAGGTTGTTGATATAGGGCTTGTTTTACTGTGGATATAGATGCTAGTCTATCTCTTTCCTCCATCACAAGGTCCTTTTTGCTGTTCTGGGATTGATTTGCACTTCGCACCACACCAAGTACACCTCTAGGAGACAAAATGTGTCTCCTTCCTGAGTGGTACGATGGCTGCGTGGTCCAATGGTGTTTATACCTGTTATGCATTGTTTGTACAGATGAACATGGTACCTTGGCATTGATGAACATGGCATTTGTAAATCGCTCCAGTGGATGAACCATAATTGTGGAGGTCCACTTTTTTTTAATTATTTATTTATTTTTTATTTTTTTATTTAGATTCTTGGAGTTCTGGGAGCACCGGAGAAGGGGCCACTCTGACCATCCTGAATCTCTCTTCCTGGAGGGATCAGCACTACAAAACCAACAGCGGCAGTCCTAATGTGACACAACTTGTCTCAAACTCCCATTCCGTGGTGGGAGCGGAGCCAGCAAGTGTGAATCTGGGTATGGATGTTTTGCCTCAAGTGTCGGCGAGTACATCTTCAAAGCAACCTCCAGTCCAACCCCGCAAGACCCGCACTACCTTTTCTGAGCAGCAAATGAATGCTCTTGTCCACCGGTTCAATGTCCAGAGATACTTGTCACCTGTAGAGATGAAGACTGTTGCTGCATTGACAGGACTAACATACAAGCAGGTTGGCAAAAATTAATCTGTAGAAAAATCTAAAGCGTTAAACGCTCAATGAAATGAAAACTTGGTGTTTTGAGTTTTAAATCCACCTGTATGCTAGTGTATATATATAATTTTTTTATTTTTTTCTCTTCCCTTCAAAGGTGAAAACTTGGTTCCAGAACCGCAGGATGAAACTCAAGCGGCACCAAAGAGATGGCAGTTGGAAGACTGAGAGACGCATCCTCAATGGCATGTCCAACACACCAGCTCCTCGCCCTCCGGTAAGCATGGCATCATTCTTTTGATCCATTATGGTTCATAATGTCCACGCTGTTGCTTGTTCGTTCTAATCCGTGTGGATACAGAGCATAATTGCCACCTACAGAGGAGGCATTTCAGTAGTTTAATGTCTTAGGCACAATGATACTATAGACCCATGGTGAACATGCCTGGTATGTCATTGGCACATTCTAACACAACTTTCTAGTTTCAGAGTGATGCCTCCCTACCAAACCGAGACCACTACAGTAACCCTCAGATGAGAGAAGCCATTTTTAAGAGTCCTCCAAACACACCCTTCTACCCCAGCTACCCACAGCCATGCTCTCCTTCCCAGGCCACCATGAGACCCCCGGGAAACTGGCCTCTGCCCCCAGCTGTGATGCACTACGAGTTCCCCAACCCTACTAGCTACATGCAGGCCCATGTCAACGCCAGCATCAACAATGATTGCGGCAATGCAGTGTACGAAGAAAGTCATTCTACTCCAATGCCAGATGCCTCTAGCACCACCCACTGGTCAACATAAGGAATTACTTTTCTGTGTGGTTCTGGCTGCTTGTGTATAACGTTTTTGTTTTTGTTTTTAATTTTTTTTTCTCTCCCCCCCCTTCAGCCACACAGCATATGATATTACCCATAATTGTAAATAGTTTTTTTTTTTTTTTTTAGCAAACCGTTGGCCAATACACTTTTTTTTTTTTTAATTTTTTTTTAAATTTTTTTTTTTTTTTTAGGCAATGACGTTGTCAATGAAGTTGATGCATGGTGGCCAAAGTGAGACATGTTTCAATTACTTTTTTTTTTTTTTTTTTTATCACCGTGTAAGGTTTGCCTTTTTAATCCCCGTGTGTTTTATACCGGAGATCTAGTTTTATAACTTCAATATACCTTTCAGAGTATTTAATATCTAGCTCCCTTGTTCTTCCAGGTGCTTTTACCTTTTTGATTCGCCAAGACCAGTTGATATTTTTTTTCTTTTTTTTTTTTTTTTTTACGTGCCATGAATTTGTATGCAAGGCACTGGTCTACATCTGATGTGTACTGAATAATGTTATCTGTATTGCACTGTTTTGTTCGGTTTCATTCCCTATTTTCACTGCTCGATGTGTATGCGATCAATGCTACATTTGTGTATTTGCTTGTATGTAGGAGTCTTCACTTGGCGATACATGGTCTGTCCTATTGGAACAACAATTAACAAGTTGTTATTGCCACTCAAGTATTCTTGCCCACACAAACTAGTCTTTGTTGTGAAATAAATGTTTTATCGGTTCCTAAATTTATGCCTGATGTGGTGCTTTTTCTACATGCTGCTTTCAGATGATTTGGTTTTGTTTGGGATTTATTGCAATAAATTGAACTAGAATTTAAACCAGTTAACTCTTGGCAAGATTTGAAAGGCTGCATTATCTACAATGGTAGCCTCAACTGCAATTCAGCTTTTTCTTTCATGAATGGCATTGGTGTTGGGAGACAAAAAGGTCATTTTAAAGTAATACCTGTATGTGACCCATTTAATTAAAAAATACTAAGTTAAACTGTAGACCTTATTCAGCAATAAATATTTCAAATTATAGTGTGGTACTATGTTACACAGTAACCTCTTTGAATATTGTTCATCTGGAACGTGTATGGATGCAATGAATTTGCACACTGCATAGTACATGCTACTGTAGGTACTGCATATACTCCCTAGTAAGAGTAGTATGCTGTCTTTAACAGAACCAAACAGTTAAGGGATAGTTCTCCCAAAATCACACTCCTGTTCTTACAAACCTTTATTTATCAAATTTTAGGCAGAATGTTGGGGACTGACTGCCTCAATCACCATTCACTTTCAATGCATCTTCCTTACAATGAAAGGAAAAGACTGAGACTGTCATTCTGCCTAGCGTCTCCGGTGTTGGCTTTGAATTATCATTTTGCCATTTTAGGTTTCACACATTGATAATATAAACCCAACTGTTGCTTTTCAAACACATTTATTTGTCTTACTGTAATAAAATAACTATTGAAAACCTATATTTACAATTTAACAGATCACAGTTTGAGACTTGAAGAGCATTGTATTGCTTCTGAAAACTAATCTTAATTTCTTCAGCCGCTCACTCATTAAAATTGTCCTTCAATATGCTCTTATGGTCAAAAATGTGTACATTGCACACAATATGGCATCTCTTTACCCCAAATATATTTCCCTTCAATAATCTGACATCAACATATATTCATCTGCAGTAAATTTGCCTGCAGTATAAGTGCTTTTAGTCCTCAATGATCTGGGTTGACCAATAGAGGATTTTATAATGTTAACTAAGGTGGTGGGAAAGGCCAATAACCTATTAATTGGCTGAGTTATTCAAATTGATTTATAGAATGTCTCAAAAAAAAAAAAAAAAACTTACTACAGCAGGCACAGAAAAAGAGTAAAAAATGTGGTGCATAACACGGGACTTCCAAGTATAAACAAGCCCGAAACACACCAGGGACTCTTATTTTGAAATTACGAAATGATGAGAAAAAAGATAAAGATTTCAGCCGATAACAAAAGTTCCAAAAAGCGACTATCGGCACCGATTAATCTGTAAAACCGATATATCGTCTACCTCTACCCCCAGTATTTGAATTTTACATGTAATAATTTTTGGATTCACAATATTCTCTAGAGTCTTTTTGGGCTTGGATATATTGTAGGCAATATATTTAAAGAATCCAACATTTTCCAGCTCAGCAAAACCTCAAATACTCAGGTATTTTATCTGGCAACTATGTATCTGTGTGCATTTCAAGTATTAGGGTGATAGTGAGGAAAATCAAATATTAAATTAGTCTTTTGTCTGCTCCCTATTAAAGGGATAGTGCACTCAACTATGAAAATGCTGTCAATATTTACTCACCTTCATAACTTTCTAGTGTAACATACAAAGGTAGTTCCCAGCAGAATTCCAAGCCACTGTTACTCATCCACTTTTATTGTACTGTATGAAGACATTGGAAATCCTGCGAAGTGTCTTCTTTTGTGTTCTACGTAGAAAGCAAGCCATATGGGTTGTAACAACATAAGGGTGAATAAATTATGACAGAATTATCATTTTGGGTGAACTCGCCCTTTAAATTGGCATCAGAAACAGTTTGATAGTTTAATATAAGTCATCACAAAACCTGCACACGCAGGGCTCCGTGAGTCTCTTGATCTTTCCCATTTGGGGCAGTTGAGAGGAAGTGATCAGCTTCCACCCATTAGTCCATCTTAAGGCTACGGTAGATATAACAGATAAAAGCCAGAGAAGCCCAGAAAGAGACTGTTCCCAACATGAGTGAGAAAACAAATGCGGTAAGCAAGGAATATCCAAAGAATTCAACGCTCTGTATAAGGCCGCTCATGTTAGAGTGATTGTGGTAGTAGAAGAGAGAGTAAACCATTATAAAGATGCCGGTGGAGCCGGTGCTCAGAACACTTCGCCACCACCAGCGATAGTCCTCGCCCGAGAGCAGGAAGTAGGTAAGGGCCACAGAGATGCAGGCGCCCACGGAGAGCAGGATGGCAAAGACACACAGCAGGATGCCATAGAGAGTGTAGTGCTCACGACCCCACACGGTGGCAAAGATGTAGTAAAGTTCTACTGAGATGGCACTGCAAAGATGAGATGAGAAGATTAGATGGGCAGGGAGATAAGAGTGATAATATCCTTCTAGACAATGGAGAAATGTCTGGCTCCAATAGCACAGTCACACCCACTACTGCTGCCAATCATTTGCATTATTCTATTCTAGTCTTTGTATAATATGTTACCCACAATGGAAAATTATTCATGAAACATGAGCAGAGCAAATTCCCGTGTACATTGTACAAAAAACTATTCTTAAATGAATCATCACATTCAATTCAGTGAGACAATCTACATACAAATAGATATGAATGACTTACACAGAAATTTGTTCTGCTTGTGTTACATGAAGAATGCCTATTAAATGCGTTTACACGCACAAGTTAACAAAATTATGCTTCATAAGCCAACAGCATGTAAGTTTATGAATGAATGAATATTACATTTATAAAGAGCTTTTCTGACACTACATTCAAAGTGACTCTCCTCAACCACCACTTGTGTGCAGCATCCACCTGGATGATGCAATGGCAGCCATAGTGTGCCAGTAACCTCACCACATACTAGCTATTGGTGGAGGAGAGAGTGACAATCAGTACATGCATGGAGATTATTAGAGGCCATGGTTGATAAAGGCCAATGTGGGGATTGGCCAGGACACCAGGATTACCCCTCTACTCTTTATGAGATTATTTTTTAATGGTATTTTAATGATCACAGAGAGTCAGGACCTTGGTTTAACATCTCATCCCAAGGATGGTGTCTTTTTACAGTATAGTGTCCCCATCACTATGCTAGAGCATTAGGACCCACACAGTCCACAGTGTGAGCACTGCCTGCTGGCCTCTCTAACACCATTTCAAGCAGCAACCTTAGTTTTCCCAGGATGTCTCCCATCCAGTTACTGATCAGGCTCAACCCTGCTTAGCTTCAGTGGGCAACCAGTTTTGAGCTACAGGGTGATATTGCTGCTTTTAAAGCAAAAAACACCTTTACCAGCACTCTGCAAGCTTATCAAATGTGCATATGACTGTTTACATTTTTATGTCAAGAGCTGAAAATAGCTGTATTAAAGGAATATGTCACCCAAAAATGTAAATTCTCTCATCAGTTACTCACTCTCATGCCATCCCAGATGTGCATGACTTTCCTTCTTCTGTTGAACACAAAGAATGATTTTTAGAAGAATGTTTCAGCTCTGTCAGTCCATTCAATGCAAGTCAACAGGGTCCAAAACTTTGAAGCTCAAACAAACACAAAGGCAGCATAAAAAGTAATCCATAAGACTCCAGTGGTTAAATCAATGTCTTCAGAAGCGATATGATAGGTGTGGGTGAGAAACAGATACATTTAAATAAAAAAGGACTTACATGTTATTCTGTTTCTCACCCACACCTATCATATCGCTTCAGAAGCTATGGATTTAACCACTGGAGTCATATGGATTACTTCTATACTTCCTTTATGGACTTTAGGAGCTTTGAAGTACTGGACCCTGTTGACTTGCATTGACTGGACCTTCAGAGTGGAGATATTCTTGTAAAAATCTTAATTTGTGTTCATCTGAAGAAAGAAAGTCATACACATCTGGGATGGCTTGAGAGTGAGCAAATCTCATTTTTGGTGGTGGTGTAGTGGACTAAAGCACTGAACTGTTAATCAGAAGGTCGCTGGTTCGATCCCCACAGCCACCACCATTGTGTCCTTGAGCAAGACACTTAACTCTAGGTTGCTCCGGGGGGATTGTCCCTGTAAGTCGCTTTGGATAAAAGCATCTGCCAAATGCATAAATGTAATGTAAATGATGTAATGTAACACATATTAAACAGCACACTTGTATTAATAGCAGAATCAATCTTAACTTCTTGAATACAACATCAGAGAGAGATAATTTATTTTTCAGCAGAGGGAAGTTTAAGATCCAAAATGAACCTTTCACTAAATTCATTAATCACCTGAACGGCAGGAACCCTCCGATGGCCATGTGCACGGCCGTATGTTTGTACCAGGGCTGCTTGGGGATCTGGCGGGGTATGTTGCGCGTGCGACACGGGGCCTGGAAGTCGCCTACTCTGTTCTTTCCGACGATTCCACCTATGACGGTGAGGGGGAAGCCCACCAGCACCCAGGCGCCTAGCAACAGAAGTACCGTGGTGGCAGGCAGGGCTTGAGTTGATCCGCTCCACCAATGAACAGAGTTCACCACACTCCAAGTGAAAAAGAGAGGAGCTAGAAGAGTGAAGGAAATGTCAGTTAATCACATCGGTTTAAATACTTTGTAATCATAACTATGACAGGGGCTTTATCTGGAATGTAATATAAGCGTAATGCAGAGTATATGCTGCATATATACAGTCTACTTTTTTCTAAAAATAGTATGTGAAACAGTATGCAGTAATCAAATATAAACATTTCAAACAATAGAATGTTACAATGTTGTCACACGACTTATGTTTAAGTCAGTGAGTGCCATTCAGTTATCATTTTGGAAATAAATTATTTTGCATTTGAATCCATTTTAGTGTAAAAATGTCTTTAAGGAAAATTCCGGGTTCAATACAAGTTAAACTCATTGACAGCATTTGTGGCCTAATATTTATTACCACGTTAAGTTTTTATTCTTTAAAATAAGCAAAAATCTGGTGAATGTGGCCAATCCGTAAACATAAAACTACTCACTGTTTCAGAAGAAAATGTAAACGATATGCATGTTAACATGATTTTAACTTGTTAAATTGAAACCAGAATATTCCTTTAACTTCTGGCAGTCTGATCAAATCACGAGTCAAGAAGGAAATGTTAAAAAGTAAGGTTGATATTGCTTCCAGGTCATAGGTCAGACTGGAAAGGATGCAGATGCAGTAGGTCGGACAAGTATTTTGTGCATACAGATAAGTCACATCCTATACACACTATTTATTCAGTGTAGGCAATTCTGAAAATATGCATGGTATATACACTCACTATATGTACAGATATACCTTCCCAATAGTAGACTGAAGTTTCTCACCAGAGAATAACACAGAAGTGAGGATAATGTTCCAGACCCAGCGCTGGCCCTGAATCTGTGTGTAGAAGCTACAGGAACAGTAACCTGACACACAGCTGGTCAGAGCGTACAATACAATTGCTGCCGAATTTATAGCACCATGACGATGGACGTTAAACATTCCCAGAAGTGCCATGATGATGATTCCTAATGCAACAAGAAAAGATCCAATGGACCATGGGTTAAGGGTAATCTGAAGACCAAATTCTTACTATTGGCAACTCTATTCTTCAACCCTGTTCACAGCTACTTCTCTTTCTCTTTTCAATTTGGCATGATTGTTTTACTCGCAATATTGACAAATCAAAAACAAAAAAAACGAAACCGAAACAAAAACACCCTTGTGCTTTGTTCTTTAGAATTTTCAAAAAAATGTGTCTTTAATGCAGATTTTCGCACCTGTGGCCAGAGTCAAAAACTGCGCACCGACCCCTAATATCGCACACAGCAGGCTCTTATATGGTGGGAAGCGAAATACATCTGTGTGGATGATTTTCCAGCCATAATCCCCCTGATCTAGGTCATCGCAGCCCCCATCCTCCTCCACATTATACCTGCAGGAACAGACAGTGGCAGCATTCAGTCAGTTCACCTTTCATTCTCTTCATGATCCCTCCCCATTCCTAATATCGACCATGAATGTGGGTCAAATACCATCAGTTTCATTGCTTTCACCTGAAATACTATGAGAGCCTTGCATGAAATATAAAATCAACAGAGAACAAAGGGCAAACGTTATACACAAGTGTCATAAATCATTTATCTCTGTTCATAGTTTACATTTTTCTTCAATCCTAGAGAATCAAATGTAATGTTTAAACACAGCACACCCCATACAGCTATAGAATCCCAGACTCGTTAAATGACGTCTTCCTGGTGACTTGTTTTGTGCAGTTGCTGATCAGAGAACAACAAAAACACATGTAACAGATGACAAATGCAAACACGTGCACTCGGGTGTACCACCTGGGCTGCTAATTGAATGCATATTAAACATGACATTTATTTCAGAATTTAATTAACCTAAATTAGAAAATTACCATTTAATTAAGCATACAGTGTTTTAATTCACCATGTATATGAAAACCTGCCAAAAATTCCACCTTTAATTGATTCTCTCCAAGTCAATATGCAGAGACAACTTTAAGAAATCCATTTGCAGCGCTCAAGGTTAAGAATTTTTTATACTGGCTCGGTTGGGCCAGTGCTTCAGATTGTTACTGGCCCAGCCAAAATTTTCACTGGCCCAAACACAAAAATGACAAATAGCTGTTTTTACCATGATGGCTTTAAAAAATATGTCCAAAGATAAATATTTTTTAGACATCTTATGTTTTCAATACAATGTCGCCCAGGGGCCTGGGTAGCTCAGCGAGTAAAGATGCTGACTACCGCCCCTGGAGTCGTGAGCTAAGTGACTCCAGCCAGGTCTCTTAAGCAACCAAATTGGCCCGGTTACTTGGGAGGGGAGAGTCACATGGGGTAACCTCCTTGTGGTCGCTATAATGTGTTGTTATCGCTCTCGGTGGGGAGCGTGGCGAGTTGTGTGTGGATGCCGTGGAGAATAGTGTGAAGCCTCCACATGCGGCAAGTCTTCCCGGAAACTCGCTCAACAAGCCACGTGATAAGATGCGTGAATTGACGGTGTGGCACGGTGGAGGGCGGGACCGGCACGTGATTATGCACGCCGGTCCCGTATTAGGCTAATTAAGCAGTCAAGAGGGATAAAGGCCACTCGCAGACGGCGATCGAGAGAGAGAGCTCAATAACGGACATGTCCGTCCTCTTATGTGTTTGTCTTTTGAGTTTTCCATTAAACCTCTTATTTATATGTCAAGCCGGTTTCTCGTCTCTTCCTTGCCCTTGACCTTGAACATCTTTACATTGGTGCCGAAACACGGGAAGGAAGAGGGATGCGCCGTAGCGGAGTTCTCGCCATTGCTCAGTGGAGCAGCCGCGGCCATCTGCCAGGGGACGGAGGAGCCCAGCCACCTGGACGCGGAGGAACGGCCGCCGACCGCGAGGGGAGGAGGGGCTCCTGGCCGACCGGCTGGAGTGGTTAGGGCCGCTGCCAGGGGCTGGGTGTCCCCTACTAGCCACTGGAACTCGGCGGGGTTGGAGACTGCCGACCGTGTGCGGGGAGGGGCTCGCCGCCGACCGCCTGGAGCGAGAGAACCGCTGCCAGGGGCGGGGGGAGGCCCCTTCGACACCCCGGGAACGCGGCGGGGCGTTCCGTCCGCCAGGGGCTGAGGACTGCCTCCGATCTGCCCGGAGAGGCGCGGCTGTCGTCCTGTAGAGGGTGGAGAAGTGGCTGAGGAACGAGCTACGGCGTATCAGAGAACCAGCGAGTAAGTTTTTTTTTTCCTTTAATCTCTCTCTCCTCTCTCTCTCTCTCTCGCTACCGCTCTGCGTTGGCCTTTTCCCTCTTTTTTAAATTATGGTGTTCGTGGGAGGGGAGGTACCGCCCAGTGCAGGAACCCCCCCCTATTTTTAATTGTTGTTGTTTCCCTCCCCTTGCCCCTCCCTCTTTTTAAATTTATGGTGTTTGTGGGAGGGGAGGTACTGCCCAGTGCAGGAACCCTCCCCCCCATTTTTAATTGTTGTTTATTGTTTCCCTCCCCTTGCCCCCTCCCTCATCCAGGTTGATGGGGATGACCTGCCGGCAGACCGCGCGGGAGGCGCCCCCCACCCCAGGGGATGTACGTCAGGCTGGGGGAGGAATGTGGCACGGTGGAGGGCTAATTAAGCGGTCAAGAGGGATAAAGGCCACTCGCAGACAGCGATCGAGAGAGAGCTCAATTACGGACATGTCCGTCCTCTTATGTGTTTGTCTTTTGAGTTTTCCATTAAACCTATTATTTATATGTCAAGCCGGTTTCTCGCCTCTTCCTTGCCCGTGACCTTGAACATCTTTACAGACGGCCTCAGACTTGGAGGCAACTGAGAATCGTCCTCCGCCACCCGGATTGAGGTGAGTCACTACGCCACCATGAGGACTTAGAGTGAATTGGGAATTGGCCATTCCAAATTGGGGAGAAAAATAAATAAATACATTGTCCCCCAAAATTTAATCACATTTATAATTTGCAAGATATGATTTATGCCTTATGTAATGCCATATATGCGCTTTCGGTCACCCGTTTAGTCATGCAACTTTTGCCCATGTTTAATGTTTTCACAAGAAGGATCAAAGATATAGTCACCGAGTTAAAGATTTGATTATTGGCTGAGAGAACAGAATTGCTACTAAATCGGTTGTGACGTGTAATATACAGTAGGTAGATATTAGGCCTAATCTGTGAATTAACAATGTGTATATAACATGAAATTAGACAACCCAAACAAGACCAACAAGAACAAAAATACCTGGTCCAGAAATGAGTCATGTAACAGGAGTTTTATGAGGATGATATGAAGTAGACTGTTTCAAATATTCATCTTCACCCTGCAGCTGAACAGCTCAGATAATAATAGCCCAATAGCCATAGTGATCTTGCTTCTTTTCATATCAAATGGCATTATCATGTCGAATTAATGTTTACGTTTTGAAACTAACCTAATTAAATATATACTTACATTTTGGATATTGAGCAGCTTGTGATTTCCAGACACGTGTATAACTGGGGTTTAACAAAGTTTATTATGTCTCATTCGGCGCTTCATCACTAAAGGCGAATTAATGAGAAAATGTGTTTGTTTTTTTACAGTGGGAATAAAACTAGCGCTCTGTCCCTTTACGAGAGCACATGCATGTTAAACAGACTACGCTGCATGGAGAGAGATGATCATGAGATATTATGCACAGAGAGACATGGATTTTCAGTCTTCGAATGAAACTGTTGATTTCTTCCGTTCCAATATTCACCAACATGTAAAAACAAAAAATGTGGGGATTTCGCGCACTGTGTACACGGAACGTGCGGGGATACATAAAATGTTGCACAAGACGTTAAATCCCACTACGAAGTTCATTAAGTGTGTTTTTTCCTATAAATTTCTACACTGATAAATATACTCGAGATAAACTTCGCTCCGTGTAATTTTTGTGCTCTCTCACTTGTTGTTTGCTTGCACTAATGTTATAAATGCAGTACTGGCCCGATCGGGCAAGTGACAGTTCTAGCAGCTGGCCCGAATCTTTCTCACACTGGCACCGGGCCATCCTTATTGTCGAGCTCTGATTTGTAGGTTGATTCCCTCGAAAAGTGTAACACTGTTGTGCTTTTGAAACATTGCTCTGTTTGTACAAGCATCCCAACCAGCTTGACAAACATACAGTACATTACAATTACATGAATTATTTTTAATTAATTGCAATGATTTAATCATCCAATGCATTTTTTTTAAATTACCATACAAGTGAGCAACCACCAAATAATCATTCTCAAAAATGTCACTTCTGAATGCTCCTCACCTGGCAAAATCATTCTTCAGCACCCTCATGAGAATGATGATGACGAATCCCAGCAGAAGAACCACCAGCACCAGAGAGTTAATTATGGACAGCCAATGGATCTCCAGAGTCTTAGGAAAAAAGGAATAGTCTCTAAGGCGCACCGCCCGGCGTGAGTGGGGCAACGAGGTCTCAAACCAGCGCACGCTGTAGGTGTGGGTGACTGATAGGCCACCACTGCCGCCACCAGCACCATGGCCTGGCCCTACACCACCTTCCTCTAATGGCATTGGTTTCACATCCTTCACAGACACGTTGGCAAAGATTACAGAGTCACCGTTGTACTCTATGTTAAAGTCCAAGTGGGTCCACAACCCCACCTGAAGTGCAAACAGTTTAAGTGAAGATAACAGTGACTCAACATTTTAGGACACATTGTCAAATACTATGAAGTAGTCAAACAGTATAAAGCAACCTGCATTCATGTTAACCTAAAAAAGGCCAGGACTAAGGAGCTACACAGTGGCCCCAAAAAGTACTAACCTCATGCCATCCCAGATGTATATGACTTACTTTCTTTGTGGAACACAAATGAAGATTTTTAGAAGAATATTTCAGCTCTGTAGGTCCATACAATGCAACCGGACAAAACTCAAGGTTCAAAAATCCCATAGTCAGCATAAAAGTAATCCATATGACTCCAGTGGTTAAATCCATGTCTTCAGAAGCGATATCATAGGTGTGGGTGAGAAACAGATCAATATTAAAGTCCTTTATTTACTATAAATCTCCACCTTTGACTAGCCCCAACCAGTCAGTGGCAATATGCATGAAGAAAGAAAATCGGCAAAAAAAAAGAAGAAGAAGAATGTGGAATTAAAAGCGGACAGAAGCTGTGACTCGTTTCGAAGGCTGTGTCCTTCAGAGGTCGCATTTGTCCGTCGCATGAGTCATCGAGGCTGTCTCGTTTCAGAAAAGCGAGTAGGGCACTTTGAATGTGACCTTCTTTCACGGATTCGGAAAAGGCATAAGGTGTATTCTTCGTGGGCACTCACAACCCACAATTCTTAGCTTCAACAGAAATCAACATAATTTGTCTAAAAAAAATGACACCAATTTGCCCGTAAATATGATGTTCAAATGCAAGTAATGTTAATTCCCAAGTTGAAGTACCTCAGTAGATGGGTGCAGAGTTTATATTATGTATAATTATATTAATATCTAATTAAAATAATGTATTATAAACTAAAGGTATACCTGTAAAATCTATTTTTTTTCTCTCTACATCATTATAACTCTCCAAACATTTACCTCATACATTCCCTTCCAGAGGGACTTTGTTCCCTTCTCACTGAAAGCACTCGTGCTTGTTAAAGAGTGCCGCGCTGTCATATCAACCATGTTACATTATGTTCCATTTCCGCTTGTCCTACGAAGGTCGTCTCGTATAAACAAGGCTTGTTTTAAGGAGGACACTGCCTACAAAGCACACATCCTAGCTAGCGTTCAGCCTTCGAAACTAGACACTGCAATTGATAGTATAAAAAAAAAAAAAGGATTAAATATTGATCATCTTCTCACCCACACCGATTATTAACCACTGGAGTTTTATGAATGACTTTTATACTAAATTTATGTGATTTTTGGACCTTTGGAACACCATTCACTTGCATAGTATGGACCTACAGTGCTGAAATATTCTTCTAAATATCTTTTTTAGAAGTCATACACATATGGGATGGCATGAGGGCTGAGAGTAACTGATGATAATTTTTTTTTATCCCCATCCCTTTAATACACACTAAAGAATGTTTGAATGACAATATTCACGGATTAGATAACAAAATTTAAAACCAAGTAGCATCTAAGCTCTTTTTGCAATGACTTTTAACCAACTGTTACCAGTGTTGATTTTAGTGGATGTCTGAATTAATTTCCCCTCAAGTTCACACAGGTTTCCATACAGAGAATCCAAAGGTGTAGTAGTTCATCACATTAACTGTGGGCCTGTTCCATTAATGTTTAACAACCAGAAAGTGTTTAAATACTTGGTCTTCATTTTGAACAGATTATCAATCATTTTAAAGTTTAAAACCCACCAAAAACAATTTTTGTTTTGCTTGAAAAGTGTGCTTGTGCTCCGTGTATTTATATACATGCCAATGACATTAATTCATTTTGAAGTGTGGTTTAAGCATCCAAACACTTTTTGGGGCCACTATATATAGGTTATATATATATATATATATATATATATATATATATATATATATATATATATATATATATATATATATATATATACACACACAGGTGAAACTCGAAAAATTAGAATATCGTGCAAAAGTTCATTAATTTCAGTAATTCAACTTAAAAGGTGAAACTAATATATTATATAGACTCATTACAAGCAAAGTAAGATATTTCAAGCCTTTATTTGATATAATTTTTATGATTATGGCTTACAGCTTATGAAAACCCCAAATTCAGAATCTCAGAAAATTAGATTATTACATGAAATCAATAAAAAAAAGGATTTTTAATACAGAAATGTCGGCCCTCTGAAAAGTATAATCATGCATATGTACTCCGTACTTGGTTTGGGCCCCTTTTGCATTAATTACTGCCTCAATGCGGCGTGGCATGGATGCTATCAGCCTGTGGCACTGCTGAGGTGTTATGGAAGACCAAGATGCTTCAATAGCGGCCTTCAGCTCTTCTGCATTGTTTGGTCTCATGTCTCTCATCTTTCTCTTGGCAATGCCCCATAGATTCTCTATGGGGTTCAGGTCAGGCGAGTTTACTGGCCAATCAAGCAAAGTAATACCATGGTCATTGAACCAGGTTTTGGTACTTTTGGCAGTGTGGGCAGGTGCCAAGTCCTGCTGGAAAATGAAGTCAGCATCTCCATAACGCTTGTCTGCTAAAGGAAGCATGAAGTGCTCTAAAATGTCCCGGTAGACGGCTGCGTTGACTCTGGACTTAATAAAGCACAGTGGACCAACACCAGCCGATGACATGGCTCCCCAAACCAACACAGACTGTGGAAACTTCACACTGGACTTCAAGCATCTTGGATTGTGTGCCTCTCCATTCTTCCTCCAGATTCTGGGACCTTGGTTTCCAAATGAGATGCAAAATTTGCTCTCAAATTTGGAATTTGAGAGCGCTTGAGACGCTTCTGACGTTGTTTGTTGTTCAGGAGTGGCTTGACAAGAGGAATACGACATTTGAAGCCCATGTCCAGGACCCGTCTGTGTGTGGTGGCTCTTGATGCAGTAACTCCAGCCTCAGTCCACTCCTTGTGAAACACCCCCACACATTTGAATGGCCTTTTCCTGACAATCCTCTCAAGGCTACGGTCATCCCTGCTGCTTGTGCACCTTTTTCTTCCACACTTTTCCCTTCCACTTAACTTTCTATTAATGTGCTTTGATACAGCACTTTGAGAACATCCAACTTCTTTTGCAATTACCTTTTGAGGCTTTCCCTCCTTGTGGAGGGTGTCAATGATGGTTTTCTGCACAACTGTCAGGTCAGCAGTCTTCCCCATGATTGTGAATTCAACTGAACCAGACTGAGAGACCATTTAAAGGCTCAGGAACCCTTTGCAGGTGTTTTGGATTAATTAGCTGATTAGAGTGTGACACTTTGAGCCTACAATACTGAACCTTTTCACAATATTCTAATTTTCTGAGATTCTGAATTTGGGGTTTTCATAAGCTGTAAGCCATAATCATAAAAATTATATCAAATAAAGGCTTGAAATATCTTACTTTGCTTGTAATGAGTCTATATAATATATTAGTTTCACCTTTTAAGTTGAATTACTGAAATTAATGAACTTTTGCACGATATTCTAATTTTTCGAGTTTCACCTGTATATATATATATATATATATATATATATATATATATAAATAAAAGAGATAAGATATATTTAAGTTTCTCAAAGGTGCAAAACAAAAAGGGGTTAGTGTAAATTTGTGTGTGACGAAGACCTTGTGGCTATGAGGCAGGAATCCACTCTCTTCCATGTATCCCACAAAACCCCAGATGGGAATGTCATCTAGGACAAACTCAAAGTAATACAGCTCCTCAATCGCCTCTCGTAACTGATCCACCTGTAATTTCACAGATAAATAGAAGACATCTGAAGTAATTCCATTTCCCCTGCAATGACATTCAACTAATCCTGCTCCTGAAGATCAGCCTTCCTGCAGTTTACTTGTAACAATGCTGGATCACACCCGTCACTGTCATTTTCAATTGAACCTGAAAAGCTTGACTACCTGGTTCAGATATGTTTGATTAGAGTAGGAACTGAACTCCACAGGATGGATTATCTCTGCCACGGAGCATGACAAATAATTCACTGGATCAAACAAACTGCACAGCAAAACATCTTTCAGGCTCTAAGCAAGTTTACAATTTATTTCTCAATTGTATACCTTGAATATGATAGCACTATTGAAACAGTACCTCTTTCTCAGAGAGAGTGAGCTTGCACAGTGTCTGTCGCTCAGTGTTTTCCCCGAAGCGGATGTTATAAAGAGATTCCGCCATACGATCTCCATCCAACACCTCTCCCAGACTCAAGGGTTTATGACGGACCTGCAAACAAACCAAAACTCAGGCCATAAACTCATGAGAACATATGTCAAAATACCACCGACATACAACTGAAACCTTAGAGGGATAGTTCACCCAAAAATTAAAATACTCTCATGTTGTTTCAAACCCATATGATGTTCTTTCTTGCATTGAACACAAAAAATTGCTAAGATTTTCTTTCTAACATCTTTGTGTGTGTGTGTGTGTGTGTGTCAGAAGACAGAATGTCATATGAGTTTGAAACATCAACATGCTGGGTAAACAATGGCAGAATTTTAATTTCTATTTAAACCATCACTTTAATACAACACATCATTTATAGTATGTTAATCTTGCACTCACCTCTTTAGGTCTACATACTGGCAGAGTGTAATAGTGATAGGTTTCCTGGGGGTTGTGATATGGACCAACTTTATTAACATAAAGGATCACTGGATCGCCTTGCTTGTAACTGACTGCCCAGCCAAAGTGAGGCAGCAGGCACAGAACCAGCACACAGAGACTCATGGATCGACCAGCAACTCGCGGGCCTGAACATTCCAGTCTCGTTGTCATGACAACACCTGTACAACAGCAAACCAAAATAGTTAAAAGGTTAAGTTCACACACAAATTTGAATTCTCTTATTCAAATCTCCTGACTGCACAAATATTCCCTCTGTCCTCCCCTAGATTCATTCAGATCAGGGTCAATAGACCGATCCCTCGTTCATCGGTTCAGGAATGGTTCATCGCAAGCACAAACAAATGAGAAACAAATCGAGGTACTATCTTGCTTTGAATACTTCTGAATCAGAGAAATGCACCAAACCTGTTTCCATGTGCTTTTCTCGGATTCCTCAGAATCGCTGCTTTCTTTTCTAAATCTAGTCCACAACACGCGCGTGTGTGTTTGTAGTATCATATCTGGACATTGCTGGGAAGGATGCACAGGGAGAATCAGATCTTTGCTTTTTAATCGAAGAAATTGCCGAAAGGTTACGAGCAGCAGCACTACAGACGAATCCACGTCACCTTAAAATAAACATTTCTTCATTTACAATTTTCAGGGGTGGGCGGGGCTACAACATAACATTTGGGCCTGCTTCAGCTTTTCCCCTTAAGTATGTAATGCACATCTTTAAGTTCAAGTTCAATCACACCAAATATTTCGCAATCGTTCGAACACCTAGAAAACAGCACTAGCACAATCTGTCATTCACTCACTTTCACTGATGTCTCTCCAGCCTTGACGAATCGCTTCTAATCGATCGATTTGAGAATAACACAAAACACTTTTTTATTTTCTTATAAAGGCCTCAAGATTTACATGTAAACTATTTTAAAATATTTTAGAACCGAACCATAAAACCGTATTTTTTTTTAAAACGGCTTACGTTTTTCAAAATGTATTTATTATTATTATATTTTTTTTTCATTCATTTTATATATCTTCTCGTTATGAATGCGTTTTGTAGTCGCTCTTTCCACTCATGATTTGTAAATTCATAAAAATAAAATTGAGGGATACAAAAATCGATCCGATCGACATGCGTTTCTGTTATTCTTCCTCGCGAAGTCTAAACTGAATGATTTGAGAAATCGATTCGTTCGCGTTCCAAAGGTCGTCATGATTCATTCGTTTATTAATGCCTGTTGGTGGATTTCGCGCGAAATAAGCGCTGTCCTTCGCGCATGCGAACACCAATGTATCACTATACAGAGTAGCCCACATTTTCATTGGTAAGGTTTCTATTATGTCAGTTATTTACAATTTATTAGAAACGCACGACGTTGAAGCAGAAATGCGACATATGGATAACCCGCTTATTGAAGAACTTTAGGGGTTTCAAAGCTTTAGAATAACTGTTGGTCCATTCTCTATTATCGCTGGTGCGTGATTTGCGGTTCGTATTGGTCGCAGTTTCAAATGTCGGGTCTTATCGATTAACAACGCTTTCATGTGTCATATTGACTACAAGTTGTTTTATTATATTATTTAGGTGTTTGGAAGTCACACAGTTAATCGCTATGGGAATTCACGGGCTTGCGAAGCTGATTGCAGATCACGCGCCTTCAGCCATCAAGGAACAAGACATCAAAAACTATTTTGGTGAGCCATTCTTTGTGTGTTTTCTGGGTGAATCCTCGAAGACGAGGTCATATTTCACTTAACTTAAAGTACATCTCCGCAAAATACAAATTAAATGTGTTTTCTGACTGTTTAGAATGTTTTATTTGTGACGTCATTTTCATAACAATAAAGCACATTATAATTTCTAATGTATTTGGATATTTTGCTTTTGAGTAATAATTATTCACATTTCTGCTTCTTTGTTATAAATAATATATTTTTTTATTTAAATTCAGTGTAAATCTAAGGAAGTGTAGCAAATTCCACAGTGATCTATGGTTATTTGAGTTTTATTTTATTAAATTAAAACAATTTTATTAATTGTTAAAAATAATTTTGAAAGTAAATTGCTTTTAGTTTCTTTTTTATTTGTAGTACGTTGACAGTAATGTGTCCATGCAAAAAAAAAAAAAAGGTCCCAATAGGCCTCATTTGAGACTTAATCAAATGAAAGAAAAATGTAGTTTATTCTTTTGATTACATTGTCTTGCCATTATGTTTGTTTATATGGGTAGTATTTTTTAAAACACTGAATGTTCTTATTTTGATATGGATATAGGAAGGAAAATCGCCATTGATGCATCCATGTGCATCTATCAGTTTTTGATTGCGGTCAGACAGGACGGTAATGTTTTGCAGAATGAAGATGGAGAGACCACCAGGTGTGTCCAGTTGTCTTCTACCACATGTCCATGTTTAGAAGTTAGTACGACACATTATGGTATTTATTCTGCAATAAAACGTGTTGTTTTGGTCAAAGCTGTTGTGCTGAGAGTAATGGATGTAATCATAACATAAAACGGTTTCCTCATGGTGGATCCTGGTTCAGGTCTAGCTTGTGTCTTATCCCAATCCAATTCCTAACCAACTTAACCTTCACCTCTCAATCTGTCCGCTCTACCTCTACTATCCTATAAATAAAAAGGGCTAAAAGTAGTATTTATTTATTTATTTATTCATTTTTATTTTTTTAAACTTCTAACGTTTCATAAACCACATGCCAATTTACATTTTAACATTAAGTCCATATTTGCCCGCTTGTCTCCCTAGCCACCTCATGGGCATGTTCTATAGGACCATCCGAATGCTGGAAAGTGGCATCAAGCCAGTATATGTGTTTGATGGGAAACCTCCTCAGCTGAAGTCAGGAGAGGTGATTCAGTTTCATAATCACTTTAGCAATAAAGCATTGGGGAGTGACGAATGGTATAGGTATGTTAACTATGCAGGACAGCATTCAATTGTTTTAAGTTATTCCCTTTTTTTTCCCCATGCAGCTGGAGAAGAGAGGAGAAAGAAGAGTGGAGGCCGAGAAACTTTTAGCTCAGGCTCAAGAAGCAGGTACAGACACTCTCAAAACAGCACTTTCTAAAAATAATAATAATAATCTTGTATTTTTTGTCCTGACAAGATGCTCCTTTCTCACAGGTGAACAGGAGAACATTGAAAAGTTTAGCAAGCGCTTAGTAAAGGTCACCAAACAACACAACGATGAGTGCAAGAAACTTCTCACTCTAATGGGAGTGCCATACATTGAGGTACCTCTTCAGCTGCCTGTGGTCATTTATATACAATAAAAAAAAAAACACCATACATACTTCAAGCAATTGATGCATAGCTCCCCTTTACACAGTAATACAGAAAATGAGATGAACTTGTAATTGTTTATGTTTGAGAAATGTGTGCGCTCACGTCAGAGCTAAATGTGATGTTTAATTTTAAGGCTCCATGTGAGGCTGAGGCTAGTTGTGCTGCTCTGGTAAAAGCAGGCAAGGTGTACGGAACAGCAACAGAAGATATGGATGGTCTGACATTTGGAACATCAGTCCTGTTGAGGCATTTAACTGCCAGTGAAGCAAAGTATGAACACATGCGCATTAAACTTTATGTAGATGCACATATGTTATTTATCTGCCTTGATATGGAGCCATTTGGACATGCACAGGCAGATTTAAAATCTGAGATGTAACTTTTTTTTTTTCTTTTCCAAATTTAAGAAAGCTCCCTATTCAGGAGTTTCATTTTAGTCGTATTCTGCAAGAAATGGGTCTGACACACCAGCAGGTAAGACATGCCTTATTTCAATTACTACTGAGGCAGTTCTTCTCTTAAGTTCTGTTCATTAATAGATCTGCCCTGTGTAGATATTACAATTAGTTCTAATTGCTGGTATATTTCAATGTCTTCTTCAGTTCATAGACCTATGTATCCTGCTGGGATGTGACTACTGTGGCACTATAAAAGGAATTGGACCCAAGAGAGCCATTGACCTCATTAAACAGCACGGTTCTATTGAAGAGATTCTTGATAACATTGACCCCAATGTAAGTCTATTTGCAGAGTTCGTATGTGTGAGGAACGGCAGCCAGTGGAGTTCTGGTGCCCCGGAGGTAGTAGGTGCACTTTGCAGACTGTGTAATATGCGTATAGGGAGCAGCGGTACCATAATACTACAGTAACGGTAGTAATACTACATTGAAGATGAATAATAACAAGAAACTGACTGTGTATTCAAATGGTCCCTTACCACAGCATTCACAGTTTTAGCAATAAAGGCTTTTTGAATTATAAATAAAAAAAAGTGCATATCCTTTCTTATATGCTGAGAACTTTCCTGACACACAAAAAATATAACAGCCCTCTACGTTGCGAGTAAATTTCACACTATGCGACCAAAAAACTAGCCACTGTGACAAGTAAATATTACCATTTCACTAGCTCTCTTGAGATCGTGTGAAGATGAACCACATCTCAAGTGCTCTGATGTGCATGCTGTCTACAGTAGCTTGCGCCAGACTCCCACGAAAATATAAACAAGGTATAAACGTATTAATTTTGTGAATGCAAAGCGCTCCAGTTTCACATAATGGCAAATGTCTGTGGTCATTGTGGGTTTATTCACGTAGTGTTAATAACATAAAGTGAGTTGGAGGAGATGCCATGCTCTTTCTGTGGAGATGATAAAATGCATGAAACAGAATGTCAAAGTCTTCCTTCACAAGAAATAAGGGTTTGTGAGTTTATCAGAGCCTTAAAATAATGTGTGAAAGTGAAGAATTTAAGGCAGAAATATTTTACTATTGCATAATATAATATAATAGCTGTACAGGTTGGCTGGGTTACAAAAGAAAACAAGACATTGAAAGTACAATGGATCAACAGTAAATCAGACAAATAAGAGCGATATATTTTAGTTATTTAGACATATTTCGATTTTTGAATATATCAAAATATGTCTAAATTTGAATAAATGACTTAGTTTGTATGGTAATTAATCGTCATATTTGTGTAACAACAGGAAAATTAATCATCATAATTGCATTTATTTGTTTAACAATTAATTGTCAGCCAGATTTCACAATCGTGACCCCTAATTTTCATTATTAGGTTCCTACCTTGTGAAGCGTTTTGTTAAAAATGTGTACGAAATTTCAAACAGTGACAACAGCTTGTATCATTATTCAAAATGTGATTTATATAAATCATAGTGATCATATAAATTGATAGAATATAAAATTTTTACATTTTTAAAAATCTAAAATGTGACTTAAATCAAAGAAAAATGTAATTGGGTTTTTTTTTTTTTTTTTTTTACAATATACTATATTGTGTGAATATATATGAAGAGGCCCCCTCTCTCAGTTTGCATAATATCTTTTTTAGTTGCATTATGCTTACATGTCATCAAAAGTCTGGCAAGTAAAAACAAAACTAGAACATTATCATAGAGGATTGTATAATACATTTTATTTCTTCGAATATATATATATATATATATATATATATATATATATATATATATATATATGTATATATGTATACATCTGTGTTGGTTTATATGTTTTTTTTTTTTCATTATTTTATTTTTTCTCTTCACTTGTACTTGTCTTTATGACTCAGTGTCTGTATTCGTACATTGTTGGATCTGTGTAATTTTGTACATCTTATTAAACATTTATATCGAACCTTCTGTTTTTCAATAACACAACTTTTGGCACCCTAGATAAACCACTACTACCTTCAATCTACATCTTTTATCAAGGCTGGGTGTCTTTAAAATATTGTGTGTCTTTTGTTTGTCCTGCAGAAACACCCAGCTCCAGAGGATTGGCTGTATAAAGAGGCTCGGGGTCTCTTCTTGGAGCCTGAGGTCGTGGACGGCAGCTCTGTCGAGCTCAAGTGGAATGAACCTGACGAGGAGGGACTGATTCAGTTCATGTGTGCTGATAAACAGTTCAGGTATGTATTGTATTAAACATCTCTAATCTTCACAAATAAGCCTGTTGTGCAGACAGACAGAAATATTTCCATTCTATGTGTAAACAGCTGTATTAATGCCAACTTAAAGGGGAGTCACACAGATAATATAATACAAATAAATTTGGTGAAATAAAGCAAATTTAACCTTTATTAAGAGAAACAAGGATCTCTATGGGTTGAAAAACAAAATAAACCAATATTTTCACATGACGGTGCAATGCTAATAATAACAAAGGAGAGGTGAAACACACCCCCAATCATATAATTTAAACAATCCTTTCAACTGATCAAAATGGTCCTATACTGCCACTAGACCACAGGGAGAGAAAAAGGGGTTGTAATGTGATGTCTGTAATAAATGTTTGAAAAAAGTTGTCCCAGATGTGTAAAGTGTTTAACTTATTTGTCGTCAGTGAGGACCGCATCCGAAATGGCTGCAGGAAGATTATGAAGAGTAGACAAGGAAGCACCCAGGGCAGACTCGACACATTCTTTTCTGTTACTGGATCAATCTCCTCTAAACGCAAGGTAAGTGGACATAATGTATGCTTGTTATTGATTGTGTAGAGCCAGGTTCAGCAACTTTGTGTGCCACTATCAGCAAATGGAAGATTCATTGGTAGCAAAAATTAGAAAGCAAAAAACTAAATTATAATAAAAAAATTATATGTAAAGTTTAAATGTATTTAAATGAGGGTCGGACGTGTGAACGACGAGCTCTGCGCACTTTGCTAGTTTAATTCTTTTTGTATCATAAACTGGTAAGATACGATACACCCTGTTATATAACTGTTCTAAGTCAACGTGTCAAAGAATTCACAATCCTCGGGCTCTGAAGATATTAAAAGACACTTGCATGCTCAAGATGATACCTCAGAAAGGCCTGCAGACTCCGTTTGGACAGTGCGACAAGAGAATTCTGTGGCAACTGGCGAGCATGTCTGTGATACTGACGAAAGTCATAGGGGACCTGGAGGATCTTGCTGTAATATGTCGATCAATAACAAGTTTGTTACAAGAATCGGGATCGTTGAGAGACTGATCGATTATCTTGAGTCATCGGAGAGTGTATTAGCTGCTTTGGGGAAAAACTGGAGGATTTGGAGAATCGTAATCGGCGAAACAATGTCTGAATTGTTGGAATTCCTGAGCATGAAGTAGGCTGAGATATGGTGAAATTCCTAGATGAGCTCTTTCTGAGTCTGATCGACATAACAGGCCATAAGCTGGAAATCGAGCAAGCTCGCAGATCCGCTGAGGGAAAAACCACAGCATTTTCTTGTTCCCAGACTTGCGAAATCGATGAGAGAAACGTGGTCGATTCAAGGAATGCATGAAACTCTTACATCAACAGAAGATCGCTTTTGCACTGATGTTTCCGGCCAAACTGAGAATAGATACCAAGTATGGCCACAAAGTATTTACCTGCCTACAGCAAGCTATGCCTTTCATAGAGACAATGGTGTGAGTAAGCCATTTGGTGGTTTTTCATGGTGCCTCCAAGCGAGCTTGTCTTGCTAAACATACACTTGACTGTCTGAAGAAGCTGGGTGCCTTATTGTTTCTTTTTGTTTTGGTTCCGCCTAGTGGCTGGAGTTTGTTTTGTGGAGTGACACTCCTTCGTGACAGTTGTGGATAAATCTGCATGTGCCTTGTGTTTGTGCCTTTTTTTATCGTTGATTATTTTTTACAGAATATTAGAAGACTGTTTGAGATTGGAGGGATGGACGCTGGTTGGTGCTGTCATGCACAGGGTTAATCTGCACATTTTTCCTTTTTCTGTTTGTTCTGAGGGAAGTTCAGGGGTTGATTGTTGCACCTAGTGGTGCACCGAAATGAAAATTCTGGGCCGAAACCGAAAATTTAGGATGCACTTGGCCGAAAACCGAAACTGAAGCCGAAAATGGTTTCTTTTAAAAACTTATACTAATATATATATATATATATATATATATATATATATATATATATATATATATATATATATATATATATATATATATATATATATATATATTTAAATTGCTTGAATTTAATGGATCTGAAATGAAAAATCACAAACCAATTGAATAATCAAAATTTTATTAACAGTTACATAACAAAACCTAAAATATTTTTAACAATAAATAATAATACCAAATAATATTATTCTTCAAGTTGTATGTTCCATCAAATAAAATTGTTTTTAAACAGTTGTGCAAAAAAAGATCCACAATTATCTGAATAACTGCACACGAAATCACAGAATGGCAGTGGGCCTCTATTCTGCTGCTGCATGTAAACAATTGTTTACATACATTTTAAATTGCTGTGCAAAACAACAGTGCAAAAACAGCAATAGAACTTAATCCAAACTCAAATTGTAAACAACATTTAAGCCTATGTAGCCTTAGGAAACAGTTGTGCAGTGCTACGCAAATTTTAATGTAACTGCTATACACAGAAAATTGTACTACTGTTTATTTAAGCAAACGTGGCAGGTTTCTCTTTAAGAACAAAAGTTGCTCAGCTTTTTGACAGGCAAGACGGTTCCTCTTCTCATTAAGAACATGAGATGCTGCACTGAATAGTCTCTCACTGTCTGTGCTGATGTCGTGATTTCAGGTGGTGTATCAAACCTGTTGTCGAAAAGTTCTTTGGCACCGCATCCCCTCTTGAGATTTTTGCAGAACAAATGTTACATATTGCAACTTTGGCGTCCTCATCTGAAACTTTAAAATACTTCCATACCGCTGACATGTTAATCTTTGATTGGCAGACGCGTGATAACAGCTCAACCGTGAGTGAAACCTAAGCGCTTGCGCACGGATGGGAGGGGCGGGTGACATTCATTGTCGATTTGTTTTCGGCTGTTTTTTTTTTTTCGGCCCGAAACCGATAATGCCATTTTCGGCCGAACATTTTCGCCTACCGAAATTTCGGTGCACCCCTAGTTGCACCAATGTGGAATGTAGTCTATATAATTTTAGTTTTTGACACACAATCAAATTTTTCTAATGTTAATATGAGTGGATTAACTCTCCACGTGGAATGGGTTGGGGGCACCCCATAAAAGAAGGAAGGTTTTTTCTTTTCTTAAACGTAAGAAATATGATTGTGTTTCTTCAAGAAACCCCAGATTGATTCCATCTTGACTGCAAGATATCATGATGACGGTTATGCCCTCTCATCGTCTCTAGTGAGCAGCGCAACAAAACAACAGTGCCGGTTACATCATATCTGATCTTTCTGCGCTGTATTCTTGAATATTTTTCTCTAGCACTAAAACACGCTTCACTGATCCCCTGTCCCGGTACCACCCACTTCCTCTTTTCCCCACATGTGCGTAAACATGAGGTGCGTGTTTCCAGAGCGCCTTTAGACCATAATGTTTTTTCTTTCTAAATTTAGTTTTATTAATCAGCATGTTACACGCCTTTAATAATAAACAAATAGATTTCTGTTCTAATTTTGTGAAATTATTCAGATGTTATAATAATGTTATCATCTCTGACATGGATGAAAGACAAAACAATTACTAGTTCGTAGCCAAGTCTTTCTCACTTTAATGAAAATAGAAAAATGGTCCATTCAGACTTTTACATTTTCAAAAGTTTCTCTTTGGACAATGATACAATATCATTCATCAGTCACAAGGGACTATGCCCCCATACTTGGATATCTGTATGCAAAGAAATATGAAAATTATTTTAATGTAAAAAAAAAAAAAAAATGTATTTATGTGTGTGTGTCTAAAATATATATATATATATATATATATATATATATATATATATATATATATATACACACTTTCATTATGGTTCAAAATGAACAGCTAATCTTATAATATTCATATTCAACTGCACTCAATTGATAAACTATTTATTGTAATATTTTCATGTAAGATCCCTCAGACACCACTGCGTTGGCTGTGTCTGGGCCCCCAATTTTGTAAAGTTTTGTAAAGACTTTTTAGGATTTTGTTTTCTCATGTGCAAATGTGATTCAATATCGTGATAAATATCGAATGATATGAAAAAGAATATCGTGATAATATTTTTTGCCATATCGCCCAGCTCTTCTGATAACATTAGGCGTTCCATCAATATCATGTGGTCAGTGGCGAATGATCAGACTCTGATCGCTGCCATCTCACTTGACTCCAAAAAGGCTTTGATATGGTAGAATGGGATTATCTTTTTAAGATTTTGGAAATTGTGAGGGTTAAATGTTGATTCTGTTTTTTATTGTTTAATAGTTGAATCAATAAAAAATGTTAATCACAAAAAAAAGAAATGCAATAAATATAGATGTATTTCTCAGACCATGATTAATTAATTGCACAACTGAAAAAGGATAATAAAATAATTACTTCACTAAACATTTTTGCAAAGTTTCTCACCTCTGCATGTCAAACTTGTATGTTTTGCACATGTATTGTTTAGATCATTGCATACTTATCATTACAGAATTGTCAAAATACTTTTAGAACTGTGACATTATATTTTGGCACATGCCTATTTTTGTAATTTAATCTATGAATTCCTTCATTATAAAAATGTCTATTTACTAATGATTTTATTTTGTATGCTAATTTTGTCACGTTCCTTATTTTCACAGGAGCCGGAAATAAAGGGCTCTGCCAAGAAGAAGCAGAAGACAAGTGCAACACCAGGCAAATTCAAAAAGGGCAAATAAAAGAGATTTCATTCAGATGAGAAGTTCAGAGTCATACTGAGAATTAAAATATAATATTGCATTTGAAAATATTTAATGAACTTTTAGGATTTTTTTTAAATACCCTGTTTTCTGCTTACATTATATCTTGAATAAAGAAAACTAATGAATTACAATGTGTTTTATTTATTTTGTTTATTTGGCATACATACTGTCACAGTTTTAAGAACAAATATTTTTTTTTTCTTTTTGGGTACAATGCCACATTATTCTAGTGGTATTAATAAATAACTCCATTTGCAAAGTCACTTTGCTGTTGAGATGAAAAGCAGATTTGCAAATGAGGAAGGAAACCGACCATTCTTCTTTATGTACAATAAACAGTGCTACATGATATTTAATATTATACCTGTCATTTTAATTTTATTTAGATGCATAAATTGAAGATTGTTTTACACATTGTAGACTTGTTGGGTGGTTCATTTCTATTTATTTATTTGTTGATTTTAACTGCTATACTTGTTGATCCCACAGTCCAGGAAAGGGTTAACCTCCATATCAGAAATCATTTGCTTAATACTAAAGTTACAGGAGATCATTCTCGACTTCTGCTTTTCTTTGAATGACAGACTAATGCTGTAGGTAAGCCTTCTCTGTCAAATACAGTTTTTGTATTCAGTTGATTAAAAAACGCTCCCCTTATAGTTAATAGATGAGAATGCATTTATAAAAATCAAATTAGGGTACATAAACATTTAAGTGTCTAAAAATGTGTAGCATCTGCGTGTTACTCTAGAATGCGTTCATATGTTGAGAACTGAAGTGTTTTTTATGTGTTCTTAGAAATCTTGAGATGTCCGTCTTTACATTCATGTTTTTTCTGTTCACATTGAAACTGCTACATTCATCCTCGGGTGAGTTTTTAGTGTCAAACTGAAACTAAAGTGATCAGAAAGCTTAAGGCTATTAATAATTCTTATTGCATGGTTTGTGTTACATCACAATCATTTAGTAAAAATAAATGAAATGAAATGCCTTAAAAGGTGCCTTACAAATGATGTGTGCATTATTTTCTGTTTTCAGAAACGCCTACATATAAAACAGTATTACCCAAGAATGTAAAAGCACTGAGCGGTTCTTGTGTGCAGATCCCTTGTAAATTCGACGTGTCTGATTTTGAAAGCAAATTGAAGGCTGCAAACAGTGTATTTGCTTGCTGGCTAAAGAATACTGAACATTTCGACCTAAACAAACCAGACAACATAGTTTTCAATGGTAGTCAAAACATCATCAGAGGATTTAGTCATATAGATTTGCTTGGAAATGTTAGTCAGCGTGAATGCACCACTGTTTTCTATGACATCAGGAAGAATCATTCAGACAATTACTACTTCAGACTGCAAATGGAGCCAAATGTTTTCAAAGCAACATTTAGAGACCGTCCAGTCAACATTGATGTCTCAGGTAAAATTCTAATTAAAAATATCTTTTGCTTTTATGATATCTTAAAAACTAATTTCTAGCCATGTCTGTATAATAGATGAGGACGCTGAATATTTCATGAGATTTATCACAAATATAGGAAATATATTCTTGAAATGAAATGTGGATACATTTTGTAATTTTTGTTCTTTGTATTGTTATTTATCTTTGTTATATGCCTGGAAATTGTATTAACCCTGACCTTGTTTACATAAAAAATTGTTACATTAAATGATCCATTAAAAGGATGTTGTTGTTTTTTTACAGTAAAAACAGTGAATTGGATTATCACTGGCAATTTACTGTGAAAACTTTATAATATTTAAAAAGACGGCACATTATTTTTTTTTTTGTTGTTATTATTACTTCCATATGAAATAGGCTGTGAATTGCTGCGAAGAACTATACGACAATTGTAGATGTACCCGTCTGACCCATTTGCTACTTATGCTTAAGATTTTAATTTAAAATAACTGTTTCTTATTTTCGTTATCAGTTATGTATGTACATCAGGTCATTGTTTATGTGTTCTAAGTGTTATGTATGATTCCTTTCATTTAACAGTACATTTTACAGTGTTCTCTTTGTTCCGTAGATGTGCCACAGCCACCTGAACTTAAACCCAATGATCTTCAGGAAGTGATGGAGGGCACAATGGTCAATGTAAGCTGCTCTGCTGAAGCCCCCTGTCCCAAACATCCTCCTTCATTATCCTGGTCAAACATCCCCAATTCTGCCATCATTACCAGAGAGTTACAGGAGAAACCTGATAAAACCCAGTCAATGTTTTCCCAAATGATCTTCAATGCTTCTTACATGGATCACAGAAAGAACATCTCGTGCACTGTTACATATCCAAGAAATACATCTAATGACACAACTGTCAAGACCAGCATGATGCTGCGAGTACTGTGTAAGAGATTTGGAGTAATTTTGCTCTTTCATAATCTCATTATTAACACCGGATCTGTAATGTTACATGTATGATGTTACTTAGTCAAAATATTTACGTATGAATGACCTACAAAGAAATGTTTCTCCTTTTGCCCCCAAAGTTCCTCCAAAGGAAACTCATATCATCTTTGAGCCATCTGCTTCAGTCTCTGTTGGCACTAATGTGACTTTGACCTGCAGAAGCAAAGCCAGTCCATCAAATGACATGAACTACACCTGGTACAAACATGGAGAGCAGAAACATCTAGATTTTGGAGAGCAAATTACCTTAAATGCAAGTAGAACCAGTGGAGGCTGGTACTTCTGCATGGCAAAGAACAAACATGGATCCCAGAAGTCACAATATGTCCAGCTGATCGTGGAAGGTCAGTTTAAAAAAGACATTTGACACTTAGTTTTAATGGTTGGTATGTAGATGAGGGGTGCTGCTTGCTTTCATATTACTAAATTAAAAAACAACACCACTTTTATTGTATTGTTTGCTAAGCATTACCTAAGGATTATGAGTAGCCCCCACTGTACGATTGGACCTCATTTGACATTGTTTGCAATGGCTACTGAACCAAGCTAAATCATTTTTAACCATTATTTCAACTGGTTTATTTTAGGACCATCCGACTTCTTTGTACCTTTGATCGCAGGCTGTGTCGGAGGAGTTTCAGCTTTAATAGTGTTGTTTTTACTGGCAATGATTTTCAGAAGGTACGTAGAGTTAGAGACTGCCACATTGTTTCAAAAGTGATTGTTTTGTTTACTGTCATTTTTAGAGTGTAAAGAAAAGGCATCAAATCTTAAAGTTGTTCATTTCCTTAAAAAAAAACTTTGTACAATTGGAGCTATCAAGTTTCAATTTCCAACAAAAATAAATACGTTGTCCATTGTAGTATTATATGGATTTCTTATTGACAGATTACTTCGAGCAAAGGCATCCAATAAATCCATTGTTTTGGAATCTGACCTCTCAGATCAGGTATGTTCAACACTCATTCAGCAGATTGCATTTTTGCCATTACTACAGTAATAGTAACTGTCATTTGCAGATATCAATACTCTAATTTGCATTTTGTACTATTAGAGGAACATAGTGTATTATTTACAGAAAGTGAGAACTGTGGATCCAGAGTAATGATCATGTGACTTTTTGCTTTTTTGGGACCAGAAAAAACAAGTGCAGATCAGCTCGATTTATGCTAATGGTGCTTTCGTGACAAGTGAGGAGCCAAAAGATGAGAATGAGGAAATCCACTATGGAGAGATTGAATTTCCAAACTTCAAAACCAACTGCACCGCAGTGAAAAACTCAGATGAAGAGACTGTATATGCCTTGGTTTGTAGGACAGAGAAAGAGATTAACCAGAATTAGTCTGCATCAGTTAAACACAGGTTACGAATGAACAGTAGTATGTTCTGTCAGATTACAATTGTCTAATATGAATTTTGTGCAAGTGTATTGTAGGAAGATAATATTTAGCAACTTTAGTTTAAAATCAGAATTTAAATGTGATTTTAAAAGTATAGCACAACTTTTATTCTGTATTTCCTATCTGTGTATTATTGTTTGTTATATGTCTCGCTGGGCTGATATTCATTATATCCTTCTCTAGACAGATTGTCACATAGTTTGTGAAGCTAGTTTATGAAGGCATAATTTTTGTGGTTTGGAACGCAGTGCCTGTCAAAAACAAAATTCTTCCCATTCAACCGGTTGTGTTCAACATTAAGGCACACATCAGACTTAAAGTGTGCATTGATACATGGCAATCATTAAAATCACTCCTGATATTACATTTCTTGCTGAAACAAATGCAGACACTCCCAGTAAAGACATGACAAGAAATTACATGTAATTTGATTTGTTTAAAAATTGTCTTTCCATGAATGCAGGGTTGTACTTCTGTTCAATTCAAATTTGTTTGCATGTATATGGTTTGATATGTAAAATCATATCGGTTTTATATCTACATGAGTTTTTGGATTTTATTATAGATGTAAAACTTATAAAGCTTGTTTTAAACCTTCTCCACTAATCCTTTAATTTTCGTTCTCTATCTAATTTGTTCTTCATTTATTCCACTGCTACTGTATTTCCTGACACAGTCAGCATCTGAGTGATGTGGCCCTGCATGTCTTTTCACTGTATTTAGTGCATAGTCATAGATGAACAAAATCATTACATACCATGAAGAGTAATAAATGTAAATTTACAATCGTTTAGAACAATGTCAGCGTTATAGAAAATATTGTGATTTATAGAAATATGATTGATTAATTTTTATTTTTCATATTATATTGGAGGCAGAAACTAAGGGCTCTGGCAAAAAAAAGAAGAAAAAAAAGGGCTAATGGAAGAGATTTCAGCCAGAGCTGATTGTGCACTACTGATTGTGCACTACTGATTGTGTTTGCTCCTAATTTTACAGTCAAGTTATTTGACATTGAGGAACACACAATGTGAACAATATTGCCCTTGTAATTGACATGCTGCAAACTTTTATTGGTGTATATTGTATTTGCTGCACTGTCATAAATAAAGACCATTTGCTCATAAAAACAGAGTGTGTTCTGTTTTTGTTGGATTGTTTTGCTCATGTGCTGCCTTGATTCGACGGAACACTGTAGTTTTTAGAATTCTGAAATGAGAGAAACAGCAGACATGATTATACATATATACAGTATATACACATATACACATTATATATATATATATATATATATATATATATATATATATACATACAGTATATACACACATGTATACATTATATATATATACAGTATATACACACACATGTATACATTATATATATATATATATATATATATATATATATATATATATATATATATATATATATGTATAATGTTTTTTTTTTTTGTATAGCCTGTTATGGAATTGTATTGTCTTTGTTGTCAATTTATATTGATATTAAATGGTTAATTATTATCTTAGGTGATGCTTTGGAAGTGACAGACCCTAGGTTTTAGGCATAACCAGCTTTAACTGATTTTCTAGTACTGAAATTTTGAATTATTGCCATATTTTACATTGAATAAAGATGTTTGCATTGAAAATTTCTTTATTTTATTATTTATTTATTTTGACTAGGGTGGTTTAAGTTTTCTTTTTATTTGTTAATATTAAATGCATTACCTGATGAAGCCACAAAGTGGAACTGCTGGAAAAAGTTAATCTCCTATACTTCTGTGTCTGAACATTTTTGCATACTGATTGTAAAAGGTACAAGAAGTCTGCAACAAAACCATTATGCACTTCTGCTTTCCCTTGAGTGACAGACCATACTGATTGTTTGATTATACATGCAGAAGAATTTAAATGACATGATTTTGAATCTAGGATTTATCCAATCATAGTCCTGAAATTCCACAATGTCATAAATAGAAAGACGTTGGTGCCAGTGAGTCTAACAAAGAGACATGTCTAGATCCCATATGACTTGAAAACCTCTCTGCAAAGAGGCCTTAAGTTCAAAGGTCAAAGCAATAAAAGACAGAACACACACTCTGGGAGTTCCCGAGAGACTCGGGACACACAAGATTCTGTGCTCCGATATAAACCAATTTGCTACACTTATCAGATCACGTGACCATGGTTGAGCAATCGGCATCTTAAAAGGGACATTCCTTAATCCAGAAACATCTCACACAAAGTCACAGTACTTTGCTGAATCGACCTTCTAAAATGTACAGAATGCATTTAAATCCACAGTACATACAATACCTAGTCTTGCTAGGAATTTCTGACAATTGCTTTGAACTGTGGTAACATTATGATTATAGTCTGATGTACCTCTTTAAAATGTGTGTAATGTTTCATACATGTTGTATAACCCATGAATTAAATGAAGTATTATTTTATAACCAGGGATTTTCACGTTTTGTTACCTACACATAAAACATCCATGAAAAAAATGTCATGTTTAGTATGTAAGCGTTCGCTGGCATATGCAGAGGAAGCTGATGACAACGAATATCATGTCTCTTGTACTATTCTCAAGATATGAAAGTTCAGGATTAAATTTGCACTATTTTTAAGCAGGAGATTTATAAGAATCCAAAACAAAGGACCATAACTCAACTGTCGGAAAAGTTAGCCCATGTGCCTCTGAAAAGTCACTTCTGATTGGCGCAGGACACCTTTGGGGATGCGGCCAATTTCAATTTCAGTTCGTTCTTGCCTCATCTCTCTTCTCGTGGCTCTTGAGGCTCTTCTGCCTGCACGTGCTTCATCTGGTCGCTCCACTGACGGCCAGGTCCTCGCCATGTGAGGTCCAAGGAAGCTCGGGAATCTACATCCCAAGAAAACTCATCACACTCTATGGCCTCGATTCAAAGCGAACCCATAATTCATACAGACAAAATCAACATTCATACAGAGATCCAAAATATTGATGAAACAAACTTTCGACCAAGAACCAAGTAACAAAGTATGCAAGGAAGCACCAAAGACACGAAAGTACATGTCCAATATTGTGCTCAAAGTGCTGGTGTATTAGTTAAATAATTTGGGTAATCCGGTAGCAAATCGATGTCGATTCAAAGAAGGATAAATAGTTCTTAAGGCATTGTGAACAGACTCAATAAAGTTCATTTTCACTGTACTGATCATTTATTTCACATTCTGTCACTATGTTCACCAACCTGTCTCATGTATATATGTGTTAGATTAAATGTATGTTTAGAACAGCAATACAATTTGTATGTATTCAAAGATGATTTGACTTTGGTATATTTTGATAAATAATCTCATCCCTGTTTCTACAAGATTTCACTTCAAATCTGTACCTAAATACATGTGATATTATTTTCAATAAGCCATGAGAATAATATTACTATTAATCATAAATTCACTTATTAAAGCTAATTCCTTGCAGTAGAAATTGTGAGCGGACACAACGAAATGTTGTATTACTATTTTAATGGTGGAGAATCTATTAAAACAAATAATCTAGTTATTTGTCATTTATCTAATTTATAATGGTTGTCGAACACAACTTATTCCGTATACATTTAATTGCCTAATAAAGGTACAATAAGGACAATTTCATTTAGTCCATAGCTCACATACTTTAAGACCCTAAATTCCTTTCTAAATTTAGCATACCAAATATCCTTACATATAATGCTGATAGAATGAGGGCAATTTAATGTTCATTTCTAAATGTCGCATTTACTTTATTCCCTACATGATGTAGGTATCCTGTTAAATTTCACCAAATGTAAAAATATTAATGTTGTATAACAAATAGTAATAAAAATGCTTAATTAAAAACATTATTAATTATTAAAAAACATAATAGGGGACATGTCAGAAAATGTAAGCCTTTTTAGAGGTACAAATAAAATTTGTAACATCCATTCCATGTGTCACTCTAGAATGCATTCACATTATTTTCTGTTTTCAGAAATGACTAAATATAAAACAGTATTACCCAAGAATGTAAAAGCGCTGAGCGGTTCTTGTGTGCAGATCCCTTGTAAATTTGTTGTGTCTGTCTGCATTCTTCAATTTGCTTTCAAAACCAGTGTATTTGCTTGCTGGCTAAAGAATACTGAACATTTCGACCTAAACAAACCAGACAACATAGTTTTCAATGGTAGTCAAAACATCGTCAGAGGATTTAGTCATATAGATTTGCTTGGAAATGTTAGTCAGCGTGAATGCACCACTGTTTTCTATGACATCAGGAAGAATCATTCAGACAATTACTACTTCAGACTGCAAATGGAGCCAAATGTTTTCAAAGCAACATTTAGAGACAGTCCAGTCAACATTGTTGTCTCAGGTAAGTGGGATCTTAACTGGAACTGTGTATGACATCAATGATTCACTCCCCAGGACTGAAAAAGTGACTGAATGGTTTCATTTTTCATTGTATTTTTACACTGTTCTCTTTGTTCCGTAGATGTGCCACAGCCACCTGAACTTAAACCCAATGATCTTCAGGAAGTGATGGAGGGCACAATGGTCAATGTAAGCTGCTCTGCTGAAGCCCCCTGTCCCAAACATCCTCCTTCATTATCCTGGTCAAACAGTCCCAATTCTGCCATCATTACCAGAGAGTTACAGGAGAAACCTGATAAAACCCAGTCAATGTTTTCCCAAATGATCTTCAATGCTTCTTACATGGATCACAGAAAGAACATCATCTGCACTGTTACATACCCAAGAAATACATCTAATGACACAACTGTCAAGAGGTCCATGATATTTGAGATGTGGCAGTTAATTTTCTTTAACATAATGTTTTTTTTTGTATACAAAAATGTCTCATAAACAGGTTCAGTAATTTAATTTATCTGTGTTTTCAATCAAATTGCTCCAAAGGAAACTCATATCTTCAATGAGCCATCTGCTTCAGTCTCTGTTGGCACTAATGTGACATTGACCTGCAGAAGCAAAGTCAGTCCATCAAATGACGTGAACTACACCTGGTACAAACATGGACATGACTCAACACTAGCTTGGAAAAAGAGGATTTCCTTCATTGCAACACACACTGGGCAGTATTTCTGTGTGGCACAGAATAAACAAGGCAACCAATCCTCAACAGTGGTCAAGCTGGAAATTAAATATAAGTTTGGCACAGGCATTTGACATATTGTTTTGTTTCTGGTTAGGTTGATATGGATGCAGATTAAGCTTGCATTGAGTTTTTATATGCCAACCTCAATTCTGAGTATTTGAAGCACCACCTTTCTGTACTGCTCACGGGTCTAAATGACATGGCATTTTTGTGGATTGCTGGTTGTGTGGGAGGAATTTTGGTTTTACTTCTGGTGTAGGCTGCTCACTTTACTTCTATGTAGGCTGCTACTTTTCATCATGAGATACAAAAAACAACAAACAGACAGCTTTATTTGCCTAGTTTTTCATGTCATTCTAAAAATCTGATTTTTCAAAGTTTGTGTTTGATTGCAATTTGAACAACATTTTCATGGTAGAAAGGTCCCAGTAAAAGCACTGGTGGCAGAAGCTTTTATCAAAGTTCAACGACGGAGACTTGTGCGTTCTAAAATGTGGTAGATTACATTTGGTGGTCAAGTGAAGTGTTTTCATATTTTGCTGCGGAAAAATTTATATTTTGCTGAATTTCAGTGAAATCTGAATATAGTTTCCGTTCTTTTTTCCTAGCACATGCGTTTTAAAACAAATTTGTAGCTGATGAATGCTACTGTGTTGACCCCTGTTTACACCTATTTTTCAGACACCATAAACACATCTAGTGGAGGACACCAAAGTTGGGTTTAGTGGAGGACTTATTTTGGGCACTAACTGGACAGGCTGATATGTATGACTAGATGTCAGCCTCCATGGTTGGCCACCAGAACTGCAGGTGTAGAAAGGCTAGTGTTCGGATTATTCCTGGATGGTAGGAGTGGGCCCACTGGAGAACCTGGAAGCGGACAGAGGCGGGGACAAAAAGACTGTTAGCGGGACCATTACCTCTGTCAGGCTAATGGTCCTGGCCCTTATTTACCAATGATTCAGGTGATGGCTGCAGGATGGGTTTAGGATTGGAAACCATCAGTTGTATTTTTATGTTAAACAGGTAAAATAGAAAGAAAAATGGCACCCACCTCTCTACCGCTTCTGTAAACCAATGGGTGGAAATGGTTCCACACCCAACAAAAGAATTTCTAATGTTTAAAGTGGGGAAAACAGTTTAACATAAAAATACAACTGATGGCTTCCAATTAACAACAGCACTGAAACACACAGTCTATCAATGCTGGGGCAAGACGAAAGAGTCTCCTAGCAGACTTTCAACCTCCGCTTTATTCTAATGTTCTTCTGGTAGTGCACCAATCAGTGGGGCTCAGCACTTGATCTTAATTACTTGCAGCTGATGTAAATTAATCTGGTTGGGATGACAGAGAACACAAGGGAGACAACAGAAAACAGACTGGAGACCAATCTTTCACATTAAAGGAATTTGTGGCCCAGTTTTCTTTGCAGAATTGCTGTAATCCAGCAACATTGGAGGGTTTTCTGTCATGAACTGCTCAGTTAAGATCCTGCCACAGCATCTCAAATGGGTTCAAGTCAGGATTGTGACTTCTTTCTCTCGAGCCATTCTGACAGGGACTTAAAATATTCCAGGTTCAATACTAGTTAAGCTCAATCGGCATGCATTTGATGTTGATTACCACAAAAAGAATTTCAAATCTTCCCCGGGACATTATCAAAATATGGTGACAAAATGTGTCCCTTGAATTTACAGTCATGTAAGAAGATTTAAAAAAAAATAAAGAAACCCTATTTAAAAGGCATCATTCTTTTATCTATCCTTTTATTTAATAATATGAAATGGTTTTGGCTCTATATTGTTATATGCATTTTTTCCCTGAAAAACCTCTTGTCCATTTCATCTGGTACACCACTTCTATGACAAGTTTCTTTTTTACCTATTTTGCTTTCTCAGGTCAAGAAATAGTGCAAGGTCTAATAAGTGTGCAAAAAAGCAAAACAAAAGTAATTCATCATTTAAATAATTTAATGTTAAAGACTTTTATTTTGAAAATACAAAAAGTTGTGGAATAGAAGGCTTTTCAAATTTGCTTTTCCAACCATGACCAGCGATTTTCCCACCATGACCAGTGATTTGCCCACCATGTTGAAAAAGTTATTAATTTACGTTTTCATGTTTTTTTTTTTTTTTAGTTAATCCTTTCAACTGTTGTGAATATCAGGATCTGCCAGGGAGTTTATGATCTCAGGGACGGTCTGTGTCATGTTTGCTCAGATTGTTTCAGAGCATCACTCGAGTAGAGTCACCGGCAAACACAAATGTACATAATTCTGTAATAATGGTTAAATCTGCCGAAAATGTCCTGCCTGAACTGCATTTGTTTATCCTGAGGTGACCTGCAAGGCACTTGACTTAAAAATTGTTGTCAGTAATACTAACAAACATTTTTATCATCTTGTTTGTTTTCAGTGGATAAGAGAGTTAAATGCACATCTGCAAGAACACCATGGATGAAAGCTGAGGTCAATGCTGTGAGGTGACACTTCAAATCTCATATCATGAAAGGTCACTTGGCATCTAAGTGGGAATGTGAGGTGTGCAAAAAGTGTGAGCATCCAGCTCTACAAAACAGGACATGTCAAAATATCAGAGATTTTGTTCGAACCATTTAAAGGTCAGTTGAACTAAATTGATTTTGGATTTTAACTAAAACATTTTAGTCCAAGAGTTCTAAATCTCTGTAACATTTTCACTTGTGATTTTTATTGTGATGGTCTTTTTTTAGTAGTTTTGTTTTTATTATCATCACTGAGTGACCATATTTTATACCTTTGTTTCAAAACATGTTTTAACATGTTTTACCCTCTGAATGATGGATGCTGTTGAAGATTTTAATGTAGATGTTTATTCCAATGGACTAAATTTCTCTATATGACAATTTTTTTTCTCCAACTTGTTAGTTTTTTCAGTAAATAACAAGTCTCACAAGTTGATTTCAGTTGCATGCTGCTTTACTCAAGTCACTCACATCACAAAAGTCGTAACATAACTGTTACTATTTCAGTCAAAGTTGCTCTTCTATCAGCTTGAATCAGTCGGCCCATTCTCCTCTGACCTCTAGCATCAACAAGGCATTTTCGCCCACAGGACTGCCGCATACTGGATGTTTTTCCCTTTTCACACCATTCTTTGTAAACCCTAGAAATGGTTGTGCGTGAAAATCCCAGTAACTGAACAGATTGTGAAATACTCAGACCGGTCCGTCTGGAACCAACAACCATGCCACGCTCAAAATTGCTTAAATCACCTTTCTTTCCCATTCTGACATTCAGTTTGGAGTTCAGGAGATTGTCTTGACCAGGACCACACCCCTAAATGCATTGAAGCAACTGCCATGTGATTGGTTGATTAGATAATTGCATTAATGAGAAATTGAACAGGTGTTCCTAATAATCCTTTAGGTGAGTGTATATGATACATTCCTGATATTCAATATTTTAAACAATCATCTAATCTAAAGCATCACAACTGCATTATGTCCTGCATATTTCTCCATAAACTTTTAATGATGAACAGAACTTGATTATAACACAAAAATTAATTTTAGATGACAATGCAATTTACTGTTTCTAAAGAAGCTCAGTAAATGTGATCCGAGGTAAAGAGGGTTCAATTTAAAATATTTAAAAGTTTTAAAATGTTGAAAAGCTGGTTTTCTGAACGTGAACTCATTGGACAAATAGTTCTGATAGTTTATAGTCTTGATAAAAGTCTAGAACATTCTGAGAATGTCTTTCAGACTACTTTATTCATTTACAGAACAGGGTAAAGCTAAATTTAAATTTGTGTAAAGAAAAGGCATATATATATATATATATATATATATATATATATATATATATATATATATGTCTAAAGTAAATGTTTTTTAATTTAAAGTTTTTTAATTTAATAATTTATTGAATTGAATACAGGGAATTTTGCCGGCATTTTTTAAGCGTATAATCAATCATTTTATAGAACTGGGTTATGTTAGTGTTCCAAAACAGCACTGATATTTTTCTCCTAGTATTGTGTATTTATTTTTATTTTAAAACATCTTTGTGCACAGAAATATGTTTTTGTATTGTGGGCTAATTCCATGACTGCCGTCTATTATTTTGAATGACGGATGGCTACTATGATTAAATGAATCGCAAAGAGTGGCCATTCATTTGTTCAATGTGCACTTGTCGATGTGCATGATACAAGATATTTGTGTTGGCACTCCTGGAAGTGTCGTGATACAGAATTTTTTGCAGCATCAAATCTACCATTAAAATCAATCCATAATCATGTACAATCAACTGGCTTTTGAGGATGTATATCGTCGTCATTATTAACACATGCTAACGATTGGGGTAAACGTTACGTGACACTACATATTTGGGTTAATGCCAGTTTTCTCTACAAAAAGTGTTTCCAAACCGTGTTTTTGTGACCTTTGAAGTATTGACATAGAGTTTATGCCCTAGAGTTAAATGGAAAAATATTATGTCAACACTGAAATTTTTGCAATAATTTGCAAAACATCGGCATTATTTTGATGCGATAAAACTTTCTTCGTAAAAAATCCTTGGATGGAAACATACTTATTGTTTTTATAATTTTGTGTAATAATGCAGTACATAGACAACATGTATTAGTTATTAAACATTTATTTTATACTGAAATTTTCACCTAAATCTGTATGCCAAATAAAGAGGCTTGTCATTATTTAACTACATAGAATAAATATAAACTCGTGGTTGTTTTAGAACAAGAACCCTTTAAATTAGTAGAAATTGTATTTTTTTTCTAGAAATAAATATTTGGTACACTCCATATCTTGGAAAGGGTAATTTCTGTGATCACACAATCCAGCCACAATGGGTTTGCCTTACACGGGAAAAGAAATGGAGGTCCTGGCGCATTTGTGTCCATGTTATTCAGGTTTGAGTACAAGAACCGATCACTGGATTGTGCATAAATGTTAGCATAGCTATACCCCCTTCCAGGACCTGGCAGTGGGTTTTAAGAGGTTAAATATAATGTTATGTTTGTATAGACCTTGTAATGTTTGTCAGTCCCCATATACCAGGAAGGGGCTAGATTTGTGTGTTGTATGTAAACGGGCCTCATAATCCCCATTGGCTCCATAAACCATAATCTGTTCCTGACCCCATAAGACTGTGAAATGTCACATTTTTCATATATGTATGTTGTGAAAGTTACATTTTGTTTTTAAAGTGAGATTTGTCTTCTACCCCCAATGGGGATAAGGGCACACCTCAAGGAACCTCAAAACAGGTATAACTTTACAATGAATGATCTAAACAGGACAAAGTAATTGAGTCAGGGCAATGTGAGTTTAGTGTTCACACTGTGTTAAGAATTGTTTTAGAATATTTTTTAACATATCTATTTCTTCTAATCTTCTAAATAATTACAATTAGCCTCAGTTACTAGAGAGAAAACATCTCTTCAAACACCAGTTAATTCATTTTAGATCATATTTATTTTTAGACCAGATAAAGGTTTAACCTGCTTCTTTTCCTGAAGCTGTGGAGTAAACACATACAGGGTGACTACCACCCTCATGATCACCAAGAAGAGTGATATTTCAGATATTTCGGATCAGCTCTATTATGGAGAGACTGACTTCTCACAACTCCAGACCTACCACATGACAAAGAAAGACAATAGCAAAGGCCCAGAGACAGAGTATGCTGAGGTTCAAGTGTCAGAGAAATAAAGGCTAGACTAGATTAACTTTATGCTCAGGTCCAGAAAAAGTGACTTTTGCTCCTGTTAAATCTATTTTATGTATGAGGTGAGACTTGTCAGCTTTTCACAAATGCCATACTGACATCTCTTATGTGTAACGTTACATTTTACAAACAAAAGAAAAAAGAGAAATAATGTGTTATGAATGAATGAACACCATCTGACATGCAACAATGACCAGGATGAATGAAAACCTTCACAGACATTCTGACCTAATATTTACTGAAGGGGGAGGCATGTTTAAAATAAAACTTTGGATATGGATCTGCATACACTTTGGAAATACCAGAGTTTTGAATAGACCCTTTTCACAGACTGTGATGACTTAATGATTTCCACCTTATTTAGCAGTATAAATCTAGCAAACAGTTTTATATTTGATATTTTCGATGAAAGTTAATTTATGTACATTTATTAACAGTATGCTTTGTTTTATATTACCCTGGAAAATATTCAAGGTCTAACTTGTTTGCCATTGAGCTAGTCATGACATTGTGTTTGACAGTTCGCTTTTTTCATTGCACCACAAAGTCCTTACAGATTTTGATCAAATGTACCTATGAACGGCTTAGCTACAGTTGTCTCTGCATATTAATTTTGGATAGGAGAAAGTATTTTAACACAGAACAAGTTACACAATTCTTCTTTAAAAACAGCTGCTGAGGAAATGAAAGTTAATTTGAAATCTTCTCTCTTCTGAGTGTTATCCAGCAAGTTTTTGATGTAGTTTATTAGAAAATTCACTTGACATTGTTCATGAAAATAACCCCACTATCCTCACCTGTATACTGTATTTCAAACAGAACAAAAAACATCAATTTCATTCCGAATTATGACCCAGCAGAAACATGAACAATGTCAAAGGAGTCAGTCCCATTGGCTAGTGCTCACAGTTCACGATTCAGCAAATCAGTTCGTGTCAATGCAGATATTGTGATTAATATTAATGAGCAGAACAGCTTGCCAGCAGTGACAGACACTGAGCTGCAATCTACAGTACACAAGACCTGAGAAAACAGAGAAGTCATATTTGATTATTGTAATTTGATTTTGTCAGATGAAAACATTTTACATTTTAGTAACTTTCAGCGAGTTTTAAGCCTTTGACCTCTTTATTTTTAGTCTTTTTCACTGAAACACTGAATGACCAATAATGTCTCATGTACAACCACCAGCCAAAAAACTGAAGCCATGATCACACGTGAATTCGGAATGATGTTTCCGATAGTTCCGGTTCCATAGGATCAGTGACTGTATGCCGACACGCTGACATGCAGCATTAAACATGTTTGCAGTGGATGTGTTTACACATATATGCTTTTCTCTTCATTGTGGTCCTGTACAGCTGAACAACTTGCTTCACTAATAGCTTTTGGCGACCTCTCCTGGACTTAAATGGAGCTCACACATGCCCATATGCCCTACAACACTTACTGATTTGGCCACTGGGGGCAGTGTTTCGAAATGTCGATCAATTTGTACCGATTTTGACAAAAGAAAAGTCGGTCTACTCTTTCTGATTTCACTGTGAGATCAGGCGGAGGGGACACACATTCTGGATTTCTTTCAGAGAGCCATGTGTGTGACAATAATCTAATGCCATTCAGTGCTGGGTTGTAACTGATTACATGTAATACATGAATTGCAATTCAGATTACGAAAATCAAGCACTTGTAATTGGATAATATTACATTTTAAATTATCATTATCGGACTACAGTTACCTTCTTATGGATTACATGAGTGCATGTTTATTAGGCAATGGCAGTAATTTGTTCATTATAAGGATTTTTTTTCCAATAGACACTTCTAGTTTATACAGCATCATCGATTGTAATGGGTCCTATATGTCTTTTGATGTTGTTCAAAACCCATATGCTGTTACTTTTCCTTGGAACATAAAAATAGATATTTTAAGCAGCTCATAGCGAGGAGGAGGTGTCAAGCTTCAAAAAGGACAAATGCTATAAAGCACTATTAAAGGTTCAGTATAAAGACATCATAAAAGTGTCCATATTACTTGTGCACTATATTCCAAGCTTTCTGGGGCCATACAACAGCTTTGTGTTGTATGGACTACTTTTATGGTATTTTTATATTGATTTTTTTCCCCTTTGGACCTTGACAGGAGTGGTCAATATGTCAATATGTTTTTTCAGGGGAAAGAGAAGCTTTAGGGTTCTTGAAGAAAACATTGTGTTACGATTCTACCGGTGGGTAAACAAAAAGGAACATCTTGAGGGCAGTAAATAATTTTTGTATTTAATTTTTGCTTGCCAGCTGACACAATCATGTCATTTTATAGATGCATTAATAATGAAAAAATTCTAATTATATTTGTCTTTACTTTGAGACAGCACAAAAAATAATTAAAAGATAACCGAAACAATGCAAATTGTTAGCAATGCAGACACAGTGTTTGTCATGTTCTGTGTGAATTAAAAAAAACATGAATCTTTCAAAACCAAAAATAATATAAAAAATGACCTCCATCACAATTAATTTATTCTAAAAAAAATATTGCATTCACTGCCTTTAATATTTTAAAGGACCACAGAGTACCATTATATTTGTGACCTCAAAACAGATTTTGAGTTTTTTGTCTTCAAGTTGTCTTCAACACAAGTTTTCAAGTTGTCACATGTATAGCGTTTTGGCATTATGTCGAATCAAGGTGTCAATATATGTGGTGTATACATAGATCTCTTATATTACTTTTTGTGTATGTGCTTGTTTTCTATCAAAGTTCCTCCAAAAGAAACATACAGTACATCATTATTGAGCCATCTGCTTCAGTCTCTGTTGGCTGACTTTGTGTCTTTGATCTGCAAAAGCAAAGCCAGTCCATTAAAGGACTTGATCTACACCAGGTACAGACATGGTCAGGACTCACCACTAGTGTCAGAAAAGAAGATTTCCTTCATTGTAACTCAGAATAATAAAGTGTTATTGTTCTGCCCCACACAGAATAAACATGGCAGCCAGTCATCAGCAGAGATCCAGCTGATAATTGAAGGTGATTTTTGCACAAACATTTTACTTTAGACCATCTGCAGGCAGTCCATTAATGATTTGGAAACATTTTAAATATGATAAAATGTAATAAAACAACATTTATTAGACTAATATATAAATTTATGTCTTCAAAAAATGGCTAAAAGCACATCTTTTCCATGAGCACTTAACTAGTCACTAAAAAAACAAACAAAAAAAACAATTTCTTGCACTTTAATCTGTTTTGAATATTATTCTGATGCTAGTGAAACTTTGTAGTATGGCACTTTTTGTACCACTGTCTCCTTAAGATGATTAGCTATGTTTTCCTCTTTTGTAAGTCGCTTTGGATAAAAGCATCTGCCAAATGAATAAATGTAAAATCTAAATATTTTTTACTTTAAGGTTGAGCGATCTAGTTTGGTGACCCCCCCCCCCCCCCCCCCCCCTCTCTGAAAAACCTTTTGGGCATGAACAAAAAAAAAACGTACACAAATATTTAGAATTATTTTTTAATTCAGTCAGCTCAAGTAACAACATACAGTACATTCAGTGACTGAGACTCATCAGTACTCTTTGGTCCAGATCTGTCAACCTTGGTTCAAATGTAAGCTTGTCAATAATTAAAATTCAGCTTTCATTAAGTCACCAGCAAACGTTTAAAAAAAGATGTGGTATTGGTGCTTTCCTTAAAGACATATCTGATCATTTTGCCCCAAATAATTTTTTCCTGCAATGAAAGTAAATTGTGACATTCTGCCTAAAACCTCATTTTGTGTTCCACAGAAGAATCAGAGGGGTTGGAACAATATGAAACGGAGTAAATGATGGCAGCATTTTTATATTTGATTTGTTTTTTTCATATTGGGATTTGCTATGTATGTATCTTGTAAATTCATAAAGTTGTAAAAATATAATTTTTGGCAGACAAATTGTAAACATTAAATAGATTTGTTATCTTCTATTGTAAAATATAATAAGGCACTTTTGTATTGATATCACTGATAGTGATATAGACTTTGTGTCTTTCTCCAGTGCAGAGTGTACTGCAGTGCAACAATCATTCACAATAACACAGTTGCCTCCACCTCAGCACATTTCTATACCTGTTTACTCAGCATAAATGTAATGCAATATAGTGTCTATTTAATCCCTCACTCTCTCCTCCAGCGCTCTCAGCTCTCCCTCCACCTGTGCAGGTAGATCAGCCCCAACTTGCTGGGTGAAGTAGGTTCTGAGCTCCTGTGTCTCTTTCTGCCAGAAGGGTTTGGGCAGGTCAAAGAGGGCACCCATATCTATATTCCCACCCAGGCCTTCTGTGTGTATGGCACCCTTTTGTGGAATCCAACCAATAATGCTCTTGGAAGCAGCCTCATCTTCGCTGGTTCGGCCACATCGCTTGAAGATCCACTCGAGGACGCGAGCGTTCTCTCCAAATCCTGGCCACAGGAAGGAGCCGGTCTTCTGATCTTTTCGGAACCAGTTAACATGGAAGATCTTAGGGAGCTGGGTCGGCGCCTTCCGTGTCTCCATACTCAGCCAGTGGGCCAGGTAGTCGCCAAAGTTGTAGCCGAAGAAAGGACGCATGGCGAAGGGGTCATGCATGATAGCTTTACCTAAATATTATGAGTGAAAAATATTATACGTTATTAAAGAGTGTCAGTAACTTTCTGATCATGATGTGAGTCACAGTTTAAAGTAGCTAAATATTATATGTAAAGGATAATGTACAGTCAGCATTATCACAAAATAAACCCAGAGAGGGCGGTCAGGAACCTGACGTGGAGTAGAGGGGTCTAGTATCACCCTGAAGGGTTTTTTTTTTTTTTTTGCAGTAAAGACTAATTGTACATTATTACATGTTTATTACCTGCTTATTACATGGCTATCTACCAAATACCCTGTAAATAAATAAATGGACAAGAAATATTGATTTGAGTTGAAATTATGTTATTATGTGAAGAATGAGACTAGAATCTCAAGAAAAACTGAATTCTATCTACGTTTGCATCGTTTGGATGAACCTGTTGGGGTTTATTTTGCGACAACTACTGTCTGACTGCTTGTTATCCCACTTATTACATGAATATTTCCCAAATAAATAAATAAATGGACATGAAATACTGATATGAGATTAAATTATTTTATTAGTTTACTTGAAGAGATCACAGAGTGATACAAGAAGTAGGTAAGATGACTGGCAATACCCGGATGACCGGTTAAATATCATTTAAAGAAATATTCTGGGTTCAATACAAGTTAAACTGAGTTGATAGCGTTTGTGGAAATTTTTTTTATGGTAATCAACATTATGCCACAAATGCTGCTGATTGAGCTTAACTTGTATTCAACTCAGATTTTTCCTTTAATCCCCAGATGTGCAGGCATTGTTCAGAAATATAAGTGGATGGAGTGATTCACCAATTCGGTACTAAAGAGAGCTGGGTAATAATACTGTATAATACTGAATTTTATATTTATCATATAGGGGATTGAAAGTCAGATTGTACCTTTATGTTCAGCAGCAGCTGTAGATTCAGATCTCATGGAAGCGCCAACAAACACACCATGACGCCAGTTAAATGACTCATATACCAGAGGCACACCTGGGAAACAGACACAGGTACATTTAGAGAAAATGTAATCTGTATTATATATTTTTTTAAAGGATGTAATACATGACTAATACTAATACAAATAACTACTAGAGATAGTGTTAATAATGTGCAAATTGTGCTGAATTTGATTCAGTGACACCGACCCTCTGGTCTTCTACCACCAAATATGATGGCATCAATTGGAACGCCCTCATCACTCTCCCAGCGTGGGTCTATGATGGGGCACTGGCCAGCTGGGGTGCAAAACCTGGAGTTCGGATGGGCACACAGTGTAGAATCACCTGAGAAAAAGGAAAGACAGACATGTTTAAGGCTGTTTATTCAAAATGGAAGCCAACAGATTAAGCACATACCATATAGGGAATATGCTTTTCTCTACCATACATACCATACTTCCAGGATTTTCCATGCCAGTCGGTGAGCTTGATCCCAGGTGCTGGTGGTTCCAGACCCTCCCACCATATGCCCCCATCACTGGTCTCTCCCACATTAGTGAACACTGTGTTCCTGGAGATGGTTGCCATGGCATGAGGGTTGGTTTTTAGGGACGTTCCGGGAGCAACTCCAAAGAAACCATTCTCTGGATTTATAGCTCTAAGCTTACCTGAAGGAGAGATTAAAAACATCTATTTATATCCACAGAAAAAATACGATTACACCCTCTAATAGACCAATATGCATTAGCACACTAAACAGCAAAATGGTTTCTCAGCAACTGGTTTTACATACTTTATTATTATGTTTAGTTTAAATATAAGGCTCATTTTAGTGTTTAGTAGTGTGTGTTTTGCTTGCTGAGTCATGCACTAATTTTGGTTTTAATTACTTCTCTCTCTGTTACCTAATAAAACTACAAAATTATTGATTTAGTGGCCTCACTGTATACCCAACCATGTTTCAGTGTGATAATAATTGCATGGGTTCTGTAAGACAAGTCATGTTTCTCACCCTGACTGTCAAATTTCATCCAGGCAATGTCATCACCCACACACTCAACCTTCCAGCCTGGTATTGCTGGCTTCATCATGGCTAGGTTGGTTTTTCCACAAGCACTGGGAAAAGCTGCTGCAATGTAGCGCTTCACTCCCTGAGGATTCGTAATTCCAAGAATCTACAAGAAAGAGAAACATCTCTATCAATTGCATGTTTTTAAATCATGCCATTTCCCTAGCTAATAGTATAGGACTGCAAGAATAATTCAAGGTGCACAATCAAAAAGGCAATATTTTAGGTAAGGTTGTAAACTACACATAAGGTTGTAAATCATTTTAACTTTAATTTCATACAGTAGACATTATGCAGTAAAAAGAAAAGATCCTGGGGCCTGATTTTTAAACACCAAGTTCCATGGATCGTATGTTAAAATTTAAAAGGATCGGAGAGCTTTTTTTGAGCATGGATGTCTTACTAATTGTTTGCAGGAACATTTAGGAAATGAATGAACATTCACATTTAGGACGATTCTACACACGTCTTTATAAATGAGGCCCCTTTGTTTTTTTACCAGCATGTGTTCAGCCAACCAGCCCTCATCTTTGGCAATACGAGAGGCAATACGAAGAGCAAAGCACTTCTTTCCAAGTAGTGAGTTTCCACCATAACCGCTGCCAAAGGACATGATCTGTCTGGAGTCTGGAAGATGTGAGATCAATACTTTCTCTGGATTACAAGGCCAGCTGTTTACTAAAGGAGCTGGAAGGGAAGATTAGAGGACAAGAGGGAAGTTTTATTGACAAGAAAGGCAAGAATATTAGCCAAATAAAACCATTTACTCAATTTATAAATTGGAGGAAATGGACCTGGAAATTCATGATGGTCTAAGGGGATCTTTTCAGCAGGGTTGAAGCATTAATCACATTTAACATTAATCTGAACTAGATGACCTACCTTTGAGTGGTAGAGGTCTGCCCACAGAGTGTTGGCATCGCACAAACTCTGCTCCCTCTGCCAGTTTCTCCAGGACTGGAGTTCCCATCCGTGTCATGACACCCATGCTAGCCACCACATATGGAGAATCTGTCACCTGAACACCAAACTTAGCAAGACTAGAGTTCACCGGGCCCATACTGAAGGGGATCACATACATTGTACGTCCTGCGGGGGACAGACAGAATTTTTTTGAAACTTTTAAACACTACAAAAATTATTTATTCTATCTATGTTTTTGCAGACATTTTTAACCAGTGACTTTCATTCAAGGTACATTTTTAATCAGTTTGTCTGTTCTCTGTGAACTGAACCGATTACCACAGCGTTACCATTACCGTGCTCTAAGTTACTGATATTTTTTTCTTACAGGACTATAAAATGAACTTGTGGCTGTCTTAATATATACAATGCTGATTGAATACAACCTAGTCTTGAATATAGTCAAGTCAAGATAATCATTAAAACCAACACATTCTACAATTATCCCTTTAATGTATACTTCAGGTCTTTAAGATTAAGATTCAACATTATTGTTTTGCAGAGTAGAGGTACAGGGCCAATGAAATGCAGTTTTTTCACATATCCCAACTAAGTTGGGGTCAGAGCACAGGGTCAGCCATGAAACAGCACCCCTGGAGCAGATTGGGTCAAGGGCCTTGCTCAAGGACCCAACAGTAGTATCTTGGCGGTGCTGGGGCTTGAACCCCCAACCTTTCAGTCAGTAACCCAGGGCCTTAACCGCTGAGCAACCACTGGTCCCTTAGTGACCCAGGACCTCATTTCACCCCCTGTGCCTCATCTATTTTTTATATAGTTGTATAGTATAGCTAGTATAGTATAGCTGCTAAAGAAAATGTACATTGTTTTAAATTAGTTTTATATATGAATTATTGGAAAACAAGCCAAAACAAATCATAAACGTATTTTGTTGCAATGTATAATGGGGCGAAGACTACCCCTCACCTTTCTGTTCACGTCAATCCATCTTTAACTCTCCCACACACACACACAAATCTCTTATTAATAGAGCTGCGTATTGCCTTTTCTTCACGATAAGAAATGCATATTATGATTCAATAAGTCACGGGCCATCGCGTTATAATTTAGCTGCAACAAGTTCGGGCTCGAGGGACGAGCGTCCCCACGACAGATTGTGCATCAGCCGGGTGCAGTTTCAATCTCTCCTCCTTAGATTGGGACATTTGCGCAACTCATAAAAGAGGCGTTGACCAACAGTTTTGGAGTTTGTGGTTAATTACATGACCTGCTTCCATATTATTTGAACTTTAATAAAGCTATAACACATTGAAACTGCGTTTCCTTTAAAGAGCTCCGACTTATTCCACAATGAGAGCGCTTCTGTATTTACTTATTTTGTATTTTTGTATAATTCCCTTGTACTTTGCAATCTATATAAGATTAAGCTGTTAGAAAAGTTTAGAGTGCATCTGGATTGTGAACTGTGTAATTCTTCCTCTCCTAAGTCAGGTGGGAGCTGCAGTGCTGCTCTTGTGTGTCCTCATTAGAGTTTAATCTGATCTCATGTTACGTTAAATGACATCAAACGACTATTCGACAACGATGATTTTTGTTGACATTATTGTCGACTAATTGTTTCAGCCCTATTTGAAAGCAAAGAGCGCGAGATCTTGCTGATGAGTCGGCTGTCATCACTGCAGGTATTGCCGTTGAGAAAGAGATTCTTATGGATTTAAAACCCTAAGATGTTCTGCATGATCGTGCGATTGCTTAATTAAACAGGAAAGGATGACTGATTTCCACTTCAAGTAAATTGGTAAGTGCTTTTTGCATTGTTATAGCAACATCAGGAGTTTTCTAAATGCAAATTAGGCTGCTTGAGCATTCAGTGTCGGATACAATTTTGAAAAGTAACCGTGTACCCTGACGAAACAAAATTTATTGCAAGCAAAATTTAAATCACAAATATTATTAGAGAGCTTTTTCTTGGTATTAGACCTCCTTGGTTCTGGCTTTCGTGCATGGACGTGTTTTTAAAAATTTACATTTGTATTATTAGTTGACTACCACGTAATGTGTGATAGGCATACGGTGTCTTATTCATTGTGAAACTGTGTTTTCTTAATGGCATGAATCGCACTGAAGGCCTAGACTTAAATGCACGGGCTCCGGCTGAAGTAAACTATAGCAAGTGTAACACATGAACAAAATTATACGACTATTGTCATATAGGTGTGCTTCAAAAATGTTGTTGTAGTATGTTGTGCATCTATTTAGACTCAAAAAGTGCTTGAGAAAATACACATGTGCAGCTTATATATTATTTGAAGCTCAATAAGTGTTTGTCAGCCAGTTGCATCTCATGGAATTTCAGTGTGAAAGTCAGTGTTGCCAACTTAGTGACTTCGTCGCTAGATTTAGCGACTTTTCAGACCCCTTTAGTAATTTATTTCTAAAAAGCACTTATTGACAAATCTAGCGATATTTTGGACAAGCCTTAGCTACTTTCCGTAGAAGAGTCACCAGTATTGCCGAGCGAGCACAAGGTCTTGCTTCCCAACACAGGCACACCTCTCTGCATCTACTCTATACAGTGAGAAGCAGACAGAGCAGCACATTCAGTTCACTGCACGGCAGCTGACACAGACATGTAGTCTTAATGGGCGGTGTTTCAATCACTATTTCAAACTCGTTCCATTGTCTGACAACAGAAACAGAACAAATATGTAAATGAGAACATACTATATTAAAATGCAGTATGTGAGCACAGAAAGTAGGGGAGAAGCAAACAGATGTAAAGGACTGACAAAGGGCAGAATGCAAATACAACGCCATGATGTCATGAATATGCTAATTTACATTTAGCGACTTGTTGAGCAGGCTTTAGCTACTTTTCATTGAAAGACGTTGGCAACACTGGTGAAAGTAATGAATCCTGTTCTATATTTGTTGCATCATCTCTTTGATATATAAAAAAGTAAAACATAAAAATATATCTGAATACATTCTATTTTATTAATCTATTGATCAATAGTTTCAGGTAGCACACACACCTGCCATGCAGCCAGGAAAGCGATCTTCTCTGGCCTTCTGGAAGTCTCCTTCACTCATCCAGCTGCCCAGCTGGGACTTAGTGCCTCCAGTGGGGATGGGGATAGTGTCTCTCTGATTCTTAGTCACAATCACTGTCTTACTCTCCACACGAGCCACATCTTTAGGGTCAGTTCGTGCCAGCCAGCTACACAAAGCAATCAACAATTATTAAAAATCAAAACAGATCTACATCAAGATTGGTACAATGTCAAATCATTCATGTTGTAATTAGTATTGGGTTAAATGGTTCCAATATGAAAAGATACTTTGAAAAATAGTAGGAGAAAACATACTGTATGCCAAACAAACAAGATCAAGGACTTAGCAAAGAAGTGGCAAAACCAGCCCTGAAGCCGTCAGTAGCGACTCACCAGTTTTCATATTTGGTGAGTTTTTTCACCATGCCATCTTTCTCCAAGTTGGCCAGGATATCTGCCGTCTCCTCTGATGTGCCTGTGACCACGTGCACTTTAGCAGGTTTACATTCAGCCACGGCCCCTGAAACAAACTCAGCCACAGATGGTGGTAGAGAGGGGATGGAGGTGAGGGACCGGGCCCCCACTGAAGCTGTAGTGAAGGCATTTTGCCTGCAAGGACAAAATTCAATACACTTCATGGCATTTTCAGACATTAAACAAATGTAAAAAACATATCATAAAAACAACTCTTCACAACTCTTCACATTCTTAGTTAGTTTACATGTGAACACTGAAAAGGACACACACACAACATACTGAACAGAGTAACATTTCATTAGTGTCAGATCATCTAACTGCTAAATAGTCCTTCCTTTACACACAATAAACCACTGTCTAGCATTTATCACACCGCAAAGTGATACGATAACAGATGGTGACCGTGTCTGTAGGACATGTTCCTGGAGCGACATCATTGTTGGTCATGGAACAACATTCCTGTCAACCAATCAGATTTTAGGTTCAGGCTTAGGGTTCCCTTTGATTTCAGGAAATGAAAATGGTTCATGTTAAATTTAATGGATATGGTTAGGACTATGCTTGCTTGACAGGATCAACAAAAGATGTTAACAGTCACCAATGATAGAAGTCATTTCTTGAAAGTCTTGTGACCGAAGTTGGGGATGGGAGGGGGTGAATGCAAGGGAGCCTGTCCGATTGGTCAGTTCATGTGGGGTGTGACTAACTGCCTACGATAATTGATGGTGTAACGCTTAGCAATTATTGAGAGTATCAAGGGGGTAAAAATTATGATATACTGAGAGATTTATCTTTGTTCTAGCAAAGCTTGTATACATTTTATGAGCTTAGAAATCAATAGATTGGGAGTTTGGAGTAGAAAGTGTTGGAATGGGTGTTGGGACTTAAACAAAAACAATTTTTAAAAGTCAGATAACTGACCAAATCTATCAGGCAGAGGCAGACTGGCCATCGAGAGAACCGGGACTTTTCTTGGTGGGCCGCCCGCGAAATGGGGTCGCGTTATGCCAAAGTTTGCTGCGAAATGCCGAAGGGAGTCACGAAATGTTGCTGTTGACAAATTGACAATGCCCAAATCCCCACAACTACCAGGTCAAACCAAATCTGATGAATGATACAACAGCCTAACATCTAATGCTGTATCTGCATACATATTCACACACATGTAAACACAATTTACATTTAATAGGAAGGGCCTGATAGAGGTTCTTCAGGTTTGCAAACTGGTTTAGCCTGACATTCCACACCCAAGGTCAAAATCACATTCTGTCACTTCTGCTGCAGGCATTGTCAATTAATAAGGTACAAAGTTTCAGTGAAGGTAACATGGACATAAATAGTGGCAAAACCTGATCTCCAGGTGGAACATATCTACAGTAAACTCAAGTTATTTTAACCCAAGTCTAGTCTATAGACTTCAGCAGCACATAGATGGATCTACATGATCCATGACACATAAGATTAATTACTGTGTGTTATACATCTGCTGTTATTACTTTATTAGATACAGATATTAGACACAGATTTTTGTTAAGTTGAAAATGTTTTAATTTAGAAACTGTTTTAGAAACTGTATGACTTAATTTATTTTCTCATGATCTTAAAATCATTATTCTCCATCTAGATTTTTACATTTTGTCTCAAGACCAGAAACAGAAAAGGCAATAAGAATCATCATGGAGCCCAGTGGTTGTTCAGGAAAACTGAGGATACCTCAAAGTTTGAAATACGTTTTGCTGCCAAATATAAATTGTTCCAATGAAACATTGCAAAACTACAATGTTCAAAATATTTGACATTTTTAATTCCTTTAGAGGATATATATTGGACTCGGGAGTAAAGAAAAAGCCACCAGCAAGTGGACAGCATATATGGGAAAGCATCCCAAATGGCAAAGATTGTATCAAGGCAAAAGGAGAAACTAAAATATAAGATCGTTTTGATTTGTTTATCCCAATTAAATATGCAGCAACAACTATAACTAAGGCATTTATAGGTTGATTTCCATTAAAAGACTGTGTCTTAGTGGTGCTATCAAAACATTGCTCAATTTGTTTGAGTATAATGACATCTAACATTGACTAATGCTCCCTTCAAGTTGACCTGGGAAGCTCCGACCTCCAAATCAGACATTTATTATTACAACATGTCACACACAGTGAAGTGAAATAAAATACAGAAGACGGAAAACGTAAAAAAATACGCAATGAACAACAGTAAAATGGTACTCCTTTTTGTTATACCTGTAAATAAGCATAACTGAACACCTATTAATCAGATCTATATATCAGTCATTAGTTGAGTGTCATATACTGTAACATATTAATATTATTGAAATAAAGCACTGAAATTGAAATAAATTTGCTAAATCATTGCTTTCCATCATCTTTCATGTTGATGTATCTTTCAACATCACTGCTTGTTTGTAAGTATATCATGTAAATAAACTGTTAAAAATGTGTCATTTTTCAGTATTTGCAGCTTTCATGTTGACGTATCTTTCAACATCACAGTTTGGCAACTCGGTTATCAGCTAGAATTATAGAACTTGTAATTACAACATTTTTGACTCCACTTGAAGATTGGATAAACCAATGGCCAACAGTCATTTTTTTCCGTTTGGTGGCAGTAGTGGTGCAGAAATGACATGCTTCACCTTTATCTTTTTATTTGTCCGTGCTGCATGCATACTTCCCATTTCTCTGTGCTATTCCATAGTTTGGATGACTTTAATGTTGAATGACTGAATAACTTTATAACTCTAAAATATGAAAAAAGTACGACAAAGTACAAGTAGGTGTTTCCAAACTTTTGAATGGTTTTGTACTACAAATGAACATTGCTTGGCTTCACCAGATCATAAGCGCACAGGATAAACAAAAGACACACTAGGCAGAGACACAAAAATGGGAGGAGAGAATATCCTTTCTCTGCAACCCTTGTCCACAAGCAAGCACAGAAAGAATCAGAGAGAAACGGAGAGAGCAAAAGAAAATTGGCATATTCAGTGAACAAACAATAAACAAAAACAGAACAAAGGTTACATGCCAGAGAAGGGCTGACTTTTCAAATCTAGGCTTTCTGAGCCTTTAGACAGGTCAAGAATCATTTGAGACCAGCCCTCCTTGTCATTCTTTAACAATGTGTGCTGATCGCCGAAAGCATTTTCAACTAAGATGACTCGTGACTGGAAAGTCTGGTTACTAAAATTAGGAGGATATCAAAAGGGTAGCAAGAAATGGTCAATTCTCTGTCTTTTAAACTTTTTTTTTTTTTTTAGCTCAAGTCCCAACCCCCACTCCAACACTTTCTACTCAAAACTCCCAATCTTGTTTTCTAAAGTCAGAAAATGAATACAAGCTTTGCTTTGCTAGAACAAAAATAAGTCTTCCAGTGTATCATCATTTTGACCCACTTGAGCTCTTTCACTCATTTACAACATCAATTATCGTAGGCAGTTAGTCACACCCCCACATGAACTGACCAATAGGACAGGCTCCTTTGCATTCACTCCCCTCCCCTCCCCTCAGAGCCTGGTTGAACTGGTCATGGACTCTAACAAAAGCACAGCACTCTATGTTCATGCGTGCCCACATAACAGACGTTTTATAAATAAAAACGATAGCAGCAATTACATTTTGCCAAAAAAAAAAGTGCTTTTCCATTCTGAAACATATGCATGCACTAGAGTAGCAGTAGCTACTTGTCCTTGCATGGGCGCTTCAGTGAAAATTCATCTTGTTAAAAAAGTTAGTAGACAATTTAACTAAAAATACGCACACACGTACATTAATAGTACGTGCAACAATCTGTCCTGGTATCATGCATGCGTAGGGTAAAGTTTAGCTAGTATGTTCACACTGTGCATATTTACTTGAAGTCTTCCATTGATGTAATCACTCAGTCTGGTGAGAGAGTGACAGAGCAGATATTGATGCAAAAAAAATATTTTTTAACAGGGATATGCAATGATATCTGCCAAGACTTTCTTTAAACCAAAATCTACATTCTTGCTATCTCTCAAATCTACATTCTTGCTATCTCTCTCTCTCTCTCTCTCTCTCTCTCTCTCTCTCTCTCTCTCTCTCTACAGCAAATTCTTGCTTTGAATGGCAAAAAGAGTGTCTGTAATGTGTGACTGCTCATTCATAACACACCTTTCTTGGTTATAGAAAAGAAATTATCTAAATTAACCAGTTTTTCAGATGCATTGTGGTATTGCAGATTCCAATTCACAGTAAAGGTGACGTATCTCTATATGTTCAAACCTGTATAACCTCTAAAGAGAAAAACTAGTTATCTTTGTGACTTACGTTTCTGCATTCCTTACAGTAGAGTACTAACAATGACATGTATATATACTATGTGGCAAAAGTCTTTATTTGGCAATACCAGAGCTATAACGCTTTGGGGAATATAACCCCATCAAGATCATTCTGTTTTGTAATATACAATTCTCTACCCCCCTCAAAAAGGGAGTTCAACCCGTAATTCCACATTGTGGTGGCAACTGTGCCTTTCTGCTTCTAATCAAGTAACTATACATCAAGGATGTTTACTTTGGAGTTCAGCCAAATGCAATATATTGAATGGGACTACCAGTAAATAAACTCATGCACGGTATACCTTTAATTCCTAAGGTTCCACAGCTCTTTGGCTACTGGTACCAGAAAGTATAGACATTCAATGAACCATTTCTAACAATTTCTTATTTCACACAATTGATTGACCAGCTAGTTAATCACAGAGATATGAAACACCATGTAAGATGACGTGCGACACTTTGCATGGTGCTCCATGCAAATACTAGGCAGATATTTAGAAATTATAACCATGTTATAAGGTTTTTGATACAATACAATGATAATACTATTGTAATTTATTGTAATAATAAAAGATATCTCAACAAAAAAGACACTTACCTCCGTAGTACCCCTAAAAGCAACCAGGACATCTTAGGTGCTAAACAAATGACGCAATAACGAACTCAAATGATGGATTTTGAAAATGAAATAATATGAGAAGGGTGACTTGGTCCTAAGCAATCCTGGGCACATCTCATATCAGCCTGTGATAAAGTCCAGCTCTTGAGGTAGAGATGATTTAGGCACTTGCACTTTAACACGTAACTTATCATCAGCTGATCCCACCCTCAGATCTTACTCTAATAACAAGCTCTTCCCCCGAGTGCAAGCAAACCTGAGATCCTCGTATGAGTCGGTACTAAATAAAGACTGTTGTATTGGCAAACTTCCTAGTCTATTAACATATTTAAAAGTTCAGCATTTCAATAGAATAGACGCGCGCTTTCAATAAAACACGACAAAGTGGGAAAACTAAAAGTGTAGTTTCATTCCTTTGAATGATTTGAGTGTTGTTTTAAAGTGATTTGTTTTAAAATATTAAGTCGATCCGATGTGCACAGGCACGATGCTGAATCACGGCCGAACGAGGACTTCTGCCGGCTGATGTAAGCACACTAATTCCTGTGTATTCGATGCCGTAACGACTCAATGTGCTCGTGCCGCACGTCCCGCGCTGCTGCTCGACTCTGGCTGTGAAAACACAATTGAGCAAAGTTCCGTAGCCTAGATGTGAATCGTATTCGTATATATCAAGCTTCTCTGAGGTCGTGCTCGTGCCGAGTCAGCAGATGTTGATAAAAGTTGACGGTGTGTGTGAATGTAGTGACGCGGAAGCTCGTTGGCTCGGTGTGACGTCGTTCCATTCATTATGACAGCTGTATAGAGCTCGAGACACCTTTAAATGGGGAAGGTAAATTATACTGGAACTTTATTACAATATACACCGATCAGCCTCAACATTAAAACCACCTGCCCAATATCGTGTAGGTCCTCCTCGTGCGGCCAAAACAGTGTTCTGAGATGCTATATATTCTTCTCGCCACAATTGTACAGAGTGGTTATCTGATTTACTGTAGACATTGTCATTTCGAACAAGTCTGGCCATTCTCTATTTACCTCTTTCATCAACAAGGCATTTTCGTCTACAGAACTGCCACTGACTGGATGTTTTTTTTTGGCACCATTCTGATTAAATTCTAGAGACAGATGTGCTTGAAAATCAGGAGATGTGAACATTAACTGAAGCTCCTGACCCATATCTGCATGATTTTATTCACTGCACTGCTGGCACACGATTGGCTGATTAGATAAACGCATGGATGATTGTTGGTGTCAGACGGGCTGGTTTAAGTATTTCTGTAAAATTGAGTAATTTTGGAATTCCCTGATTCCGAACATGCCCAAATTTCCATTGAATTCAAGGTGTGAAAACTTTTTCTTACAATAACTCCTTTAGAGGATTCAAGCTACATCCACCGAGTTCATCACACATCTTCAGACTGTTCTGACTTATGAGAGAATGAGAATGAGCTTTATTGCCAAGCTTAAACAAACAAAACAGCAACAAGACATGGATAATAATACAAAATAATAAAAACAAATTAAAAATATAAATAAATAACAATTTTATAGAAAATAAAGTATATATAGAATACACAATAAGGCAATATATATATAGCTCAATGGGGCAGTTTTAACTGTTCATGAGCTGGTTTGTCTGAGGGAAAAATGTTTTCCCGTGCCTGATGGTTCTGGTGCTCATTGCTCTGAAGCACTGTCAGAAGGCAACCTTTCAAAAAGGTAATGGGCAGGGTGAGTGGGGTCCAGAGTGATTTTTCCATCCTTTTTCCTCACTCTGGAAGTGTATAGTTCTTGAAGGGAGGGCAGGGGGCAACCAGTAATCCTCTCAGCAGTCCGAACTGTCCTTTGTAGTCTTCTAATATCTGATTTCGTAGCTGAAACAAACCAGACAGTTATTATGCTGTAAAATAACATGCTAAGAAATACTAACATGCCTTGTAACATGCTAAGACATACTGGGAACATACTAACAACACCTAGGAACATACTAGCAACATACTAAGTCATGCCAGGAACATGCTAGCAATATGCTAAAACATGCTAACAACACCAAGCTAAGAGCTAAATCATGCTAACAACATGATAGCAACATGCTAAAACATGTTATCAATGCCTAGATAAGTGCTAAAACATGCTAGACTCATGATAGAAACACAATAGAAACATGCTAACACATGCTAGTAACATGCTAGTGTTGCTGAGTGCAAAAAGATGCTAACAACATGTTAGTAATGCCTACTTAAGTCTTAAACATGCTAAGAATGCCTAGCAAAGTGCTAAAACATGCTAACATATGCTAGCAACACCTAGCTAAGGGTTAAAACATGCTAAAACATACTAATGCATGCTAGCAACACCTAGCTAAGTGCTAAAATATGCTAATAACGCCTAGGTAAGAGCTTTAGCACATTACTAATGCCTAGCTAAGTGCTAACATATATTAACAACACCTAAAGTGTTAATAAATGCGAGCAACATGTTAAAACATGTTAGCAATGTCTAACTAAGTGTTAAAACATAATAGATTCATTCTATCAACATGTTAACACATACTAGCAACACATAGCTACATGCAAACAGATGTTAAAACACAATACCAACAAACTAACACATGCTAGCAACACCTAGCTAAGTGCTAAAACATGCTATCAACACCTAGCTACGTGCTAATACATATGATCATTTCCTAGCTAGGTGTTAAAACATGTTAGCACCATGCTAACATGCTAGCAATGCCTAGTTAAGTCTTAAAACATGCTAGCAAAATGCTAGCAACTTGTTAACACATGTTAACAACACCTTGCAAAGTATTAAAACATTCTAACAACATGCTAGCAACATGCTAAAACATGCTAACAATACCTAGCTAAGTGCTAAAATCACTCCTAGTCTCCTAGTAAAACTAAAACTCCAAGTAAGATAATGTTTCTTTCTAGACAGATAGACCATGAAAATTATCCAGCCAAGCACTTTAGGACATAGAGTAACATGTATAAACAATTAATATGTGACAACATATATTGTATTATATATTCTTATAGCAATACTTGCTATTTGTATGCTTCAGGTAAATATATTTAATTAAAAATCTTAAAGTTTGTACATTCATTTGATAAATTATGCTTATGATGCCAAAGATGATTTACACACACACAAACACACACACACACACACACACACACACACGCGCGCACACACGCACACACACACACACAATATGGTGTCTGGATGTCACCAGCTAATTTGAATGTGTTGTTGTTTGTAATACTGTGGTGTATACAATTTTTAATTTAGTAAATATTGCTAAATGTTGGTCTACCTATCATTATGAGGACTTTCCATAGACATAATTATTTTTATACTGTACAAACTATATATTCTATCCCCTAAACCTAACACAACCCCTAAACCTAACCCTCACAAAAAACTTTCTGCACTTTTACATTTTCAATGAAACATTGTTTAATATGTTTTTTAAGCTATTTCAATTATGGGGATACTAGAAATGTCTTCATAAACCACATTTATTGCATAATACCCTTGTAATTGCCAGTTTGTAACCTAAAAAATGGTCCTCGTAAACCACACACACACACACACACACACACACACACACACACACACACACACACACACACACACACATATGTGCTACTTTTGATGACATAAAAGGACTTTACAATTTGGACTATGCAGTAAGGCAAAAACAAAAACTCTTGCATATGTCATGTCAACCAAAGACAACTCCCCTTAGAGTTTTAACCCATTTGCAATTAGTTATTGTTTGAATCTAGATTAATTTTAAATGACTTTGAACACTTATGCACAAAAAAAATAAATATATATTTTAGTTCAATTTGACAACATCAAGGAGATGAGTAGGGTGTTGAATAATCTTCTTTGATATGTAAACCCCCAATGTAACATTGTAAACAGAGGTATACTGTTTCATCAGTAGATATCTGACAGTGGATCGAAAGAGAGTAAACTGTTCAGAGGTTGAACGGAAAGCCAAAAAATAAACAACTTCTCTATTCTTGTCTCTTTTAATCTTGATTTTATTGATTAGATCTGTTTGGCTGCACACAATTTCTGTGTACTCTGATATTTGTACTGTGGGAAATTAGCACACAGCATTCTCTATATTTCCTTATAGAGAATATATTTATGTGTGGTCTGTGTCCATTATTGGTAGCAATACAAGCAACCTTAAGCAATAAATCAGGGATTTAAGATTCTCTTGCATAACAAAGTACAGCACACATTATAGTACTGTTGTCTTTTGTATGTCAGTTATTAACAAATGAAGAGGTGTTGACCTTGTCTCCATAGGCCTTATAAAGTCATGTGAAGTGTCTGACCAGAATGCAGTACATTTTGTTAGCCTTTTTTTGTATATTACAACACATGTGCATGATGAGTTTATTATATCTATGTTCCATATGTACGTTATATATAAATGATGAACATATCTAAATTATACCCTAGAGCAACACCAGGTTGTGCTTTAGATAAAAGCATCTCCAAAATGACTACTTCAAAATTTGGTACATTTTTACACTTTTCTGTTGTGTTGTGGATTTATTTAATTGTGTTGTGGTTTATTTCTGTTGTTTTGTGGCTTCATTTCATTGTTTTGTGGCTTCATTTCGTTGTTTTGTGACTTATTTATGTTGTTTTGTGGCTTCATTTAGTTGTGTTGTGGCTTATTTTGTTTTGTGGCTTTATTTCATTGTGCTTCAGCTTATTTCAGTTGTGGGTTTCTTAATTTAGTTGATTTGTGGCTTATTTCTGTTGTGTTGTGACTTCATTTCATTGTGTTGTGGCTTCATTTTGTTGTATGGCTTATTTATGTTGTGTTGTGGCTTCATTTCATTGTGTTGTGGCTTATTTATTTTGCTTTGTGCCTTCATTTCATTTTGTTGTGGCTTATTTCCATTCTGTTGTGGCTTCATAACATTGTGTTGTGGCCTCTATTATGTTTTCAGCTTTCATTTGCTTTGCTAATTTTGTTGTGTTACCAACCCCTGGGCCACTACTGTATTTTTGTATACTGTTGTATACTTTATTGTGGTAATATAATAAGGCAAAGAAAAAACTGTTCAAACCTAAAAACATTTTTTTAGTATTTTTTAGTTAGACTTTTATTCTAGTTCGCATACACAACGCCTGCTTCCGTTGGGATGTTGTCGCCTCCTTCTGGTCATATCGTGAAATATTTATTGAACACTAAATTCACTTTCATTTTCATTCTTTGTGCTGAGTAACAGTGGCTTCTCATGTTGTCGATAATAACTGGATATTTACTTTTCTGTCGCATTTAGATCCCAAGTCATCTAGTGGGATAAATACATTAAATAAGAGTTTATTTGCATAGAGGTTTTATAAAGTTTTGCACTGAGGTAAATCGACTCGATTTTCTGCAGCAATGACTTCCTTAGACATGAGTCCCGCGTCTAAAAAACAGGTAATTCACGCATTAAAGGCATGAAAACTGCTTTATAATTATTTCTGACTGTCGTTTGGGTGAGAATATTTGATTGTGAGTCGACCATCTATCAACATGAAACTTGTGGTGCTTGTGTTTTAAGTGTGTGTGATAAGTTTGACTAACACGTATTATCCAATTTACAGGTGGATGGATTTGCCCTAAAAATTACCAAGGAGGTAAATACAGATTTCTTCAGTTACCTCTCTCATACTTTGCAAAATATTTACCATGGTAATCATAATTTCTTCAAAAATACCATAGTTATTTATTATTACTTCAGTTAAAGTTTAAACTTGTCATTAGCCACCACTGTCATGTCATCAATAAACAAACAAACAAACAGAAATGGCAGACTTTCACACTGTTTTGAAGGAAACTCCATATTAATTTATTATGGTTTTACAATAACTGTAATAACTATGGTATGTTAGTGGAAACTATGGTTACTATGGTAAATATTTTTAAGGGGTGTCCATGTCATGGTTATTGTTTGTATTGTTGTTCTGGTAAAGACACAATTTCAATCCCTTTCAACAGGCTGAACAGATGGTCTCGAGCCTCTTCCCAGAGAAGATTGCAGAGATGGACAACCTGTTGCAGGTGAAGTCACCCCTATAATGAGAGAGCAACTGTCAACGTTCAGTCACAATTACTTTACAGAGACAGATTATAAGGGATGTGAGAGGAAACTGCTCTTGGTGTTTGTATTTATATTTTATTATTATTATTATTATTATTATTATTATTATTATTATTTTTCTTTAGGGTTCCTTTAGTCTGAAGGATCTATCTGTCATCAAGGCTCCTCTGGAAATCCCAATCCCAGACCCTGCTAAAGAAGAGCTCAAGAGGAAGAAGAAAGAAGAGGCAATAATAAGACTTTTATTATTGACAAAGCTGTATAATTCACCTTAAAACATTATGAGTTCGGTGATTCTTTATTTACTGTATTGCGCATCAACACCTGCTTGGGTTTTGATGAAGTTACCGACTAGACATAAGCTCATTAATGACATATTATTCACACAGAAAGAGGCCAAAGAGGGAAAGAAGGATGGGGCTAAAGAAGAAGAGGATGAAGGTAAATAAATCCTCCACCCATGATGTGTAGAATGAATATGGAATATGAAACTGAAAATGTTATTTTCTCTGTTCTTTTTTTACTTGGTAGAGAATTCCCCTAAATATAAACTCAGTAGGTGTAATTCTCAACTTGAACACTGTTGCCTTTTTAATTATTGGAATAGATTTTGAATTTCTATGTTGTATTGTATTCATATCTGTCCTAAGAAAATAAAGTGAATTGCAATGTAAGATGATGCTGGAGCACACATTTAAAGTAATGGTGTTAATTCTGATTTGAAAGGCCCTCCCTGTGGTCCCATCGCCTGCAATGAGTCAGTACAGAAACTCATCAAACAGATCAAGCCTGAAATTCAGACTGTACAGGAGTGTCTTAACACGGTGAGGTTTAAACACTATAACTGGAACATTACAACATTAGTGTCACCTATTGGACACAAGGATTTAGATGGCTCAGTTTCAAACTGCAAGTATGTTATTTGTGATACTGCAAGATAAAATTAGTTTTTAAAACTATATATCGTCTGTTTTTAAGATTTGCACATTTGTATAAATTTTTCTTATAATTTTATGAATTGTTATGAATTGAACAATGTAAAGCATTTAATCAAAGTTAATTACTTAACATTTATGTTTAATTTATAAAATAATGTAGATTATTTAAAGATTACTCAATTTGGGGGGCTTGGGTAGCTCAGCGAGTATTGACGCTGACTACCACCCCTGGAGCTGCGAGTTCGAATCCAGGTCGTGCTGAGTGACTCCAGCCAGGTCTCCTAAACAAACAAATTAGCCCGCTAGTGAGGGGAGAGTCACATAGGGTAACCTCCTCGTGGTCACTGTAATGTGGTTCTCTCTCAGTGGGATGCGTGGTGAGTTGTGCGTGGATGGCGCGGAGAATAGTGTGAAGCCACCACACACGCTACGTCTCAACAAGCCACTTGATAAGATGCGTGGATTGACGGTCTCGGATGTGGAGGTAACTGAGATTTTTCCTCCGCCACCCAGATTGAGGCGAGTCACAACACCACCATGAGGACTTGGAGTGCATTGGGAATTGGGCATTCCAAATTGGGGAGAAAAGAGGAGAAACAAAAATATTTTACTCAGTTTCGGTTGTCATACAACAAAAATGTGTAAATCTTAAAAATAGACTGAAATATATTTTTTTTAAGTGCACAACCTGGAAGCAATTTTATTTTGAACATTTTTATAGTTAAACTAAACAAACTATTGATTTGATTTGTTCTTAGAAGCCCCTGTGACAGGTGCATGTTTAAGACTTTTAGAGTGTTGTGAGAATGTTTTAGCATAGTTTAATACAGTATATGTGCTCAACCTATGTGCAGGTGTCGATGTGGATACAGTTACAGGTCCCCAAAATTGAAGATGGGAACAATTTTGGAGTTGCTGTACAGGTCAGTCAGCAGTAGCTTATGTTAAGGACATTTGCGAAAAAAAAGATTTTACAGTAAATTTAGATTAAATTAGAGATAATCTTATTTTATTTCATTTTATACTTTTAAAAAATATATAATGTTTCCACAGGAAAAAGTTTTTGAATTGCTTACCAATACTCGTACCAAGATCGAGGGATTCCAGACACAGATTTCTAAGTAAGAGACCAGACAGCATCACAACCCTTAAAGGTATAGTTCACCCAAAAATGAAAATTATCTCATTATTTACTCACCCTCACGCCATCCCAGGTGTGTATGACTTTCTTTCTTCACCAGAACACATTTGATGAAAAATATATTAGCTCAGTAGTTCTTTAAAATGCAAGTAAATGGAGATTTCTCTTTAAACATCATCCATACGACTAAATCATGCTTCCGGTTGGCAGTGGTACACGTGTTTGATGTAATCGCATTGACATTTGATACACGAGAACTGGCCCATGTGCATCACAGCCGGAAGATCAGCACTGTTTACAAGTGAGAAGGATGAATGCTGTACAGTAGCTTGGTTGGTTTTGGTTTGGATCTGTATTTATCTGTTTCTTTACTCACAATGATTTGTTTGTGTGCTCATCCTGGATGTCTCAACCGAGTGGAGAACATAAGATTACAGCTGTATCTATGGCAACGTGAATACATCAACAAAGAGACCACTTGGACTCCACCCTTGTGAAGCGTTGTATTAGTTAAAAAGTACTTAAATATTTCATGTCACTTTATAAGACATTCATTTAACTTCTGGAGTCGTATGGATGATATTTATGGTGACTGTGTGTGCTTGTTGGAGTTTCAAAAGAGAAATCTCCATTCATTTGCTAAGTTATTTGTCTGTTTTTCTTCAAATGTGTTCTGGTGAAGAAAGAACATCATACACACCTGGGATATCATGAGGGTGAGTAAATAATCAGATAATTTACATTTTTGGGTGAACAATCCCTTTAAAACCGGCATTAACAGCCATGTTTTTATTCAAAAATACTTTTCAGATTTGTTAACCTAATCAACATGTAAATATGTGGATTGTTGGCAGCGCTGTGATTCATTTGTCACTGTATTTCTGTTATAATCAGGTACTACAGTGAGAGGGGAGATGCTGTAGCCAAGGCTTCCAAACAGCCACATGTGGTCAGTTTATTTTGTGTGTGCTAATAATAATAAGATTTTGCATTTGCTGCCAACAAAAAATACTGAAACCTTTGAACAATACTTTCAGTATCATGAAAACACACAGAAATATCGTGGAATTTTAAATGGTGTTTTCCAGGCCTGAAACGTCATTTGAATGAATAAAATCTCAGTGGTCAGGGAAAAGAAATGGAGATTTCTTGAGTGAATATATATATATATGTAGAGAACTTAATCATATTTCATAGTGTTATCAGATTGGTCAGTGATTCATTCTGTTTAGTCTGATCTTTTAAATGAATTAGTCAAAACTGTTCACAAATTACTCTAAATGATTCATTATCAAATTGGTATGAATTCAAATTATTAAAAAAAAAACATCCACAAATAATTACAAATTCCATTCCATGGAAATGAATTGGTCAGAAAGGGTGGGAACCCTGTTTGTCAGAATCTACAATTACAGATTTTACCCTAAAACTAGTGAAAAATATTTAAAATATCTGTAGAATCCATTGAACAATTCTTCATAAGATTCAATTGATCAGTGCTTTTAAACCTTTTTTTTATTAAAAGTTCTCAAGAAATGTTTGAATGATGCCTTAGAGTCTTCTGATTTGATTCTTTTGATTTATTGGTAATGTGTTGTTTTGCTGCATGACATCAGGGAGATTTCAGGCAGCTTGTCCATGAACTGGATAAGAACCAGTACTGTGAAATACGCATCGCAGTCCTGGAGATTCGCAACACTTACGTGAGTATTTATGCATCTTATGGTACAAAGTATGGGCTTTTCTATAACTTTAAATTAATTAAAGTTGATACTTATATATCTGGTAAAAGGCCTGGAATTGTAATTCACCTGTAATTCTCTTTCCAATTTTAGGCTGTCTTGTATGATGTTATCACCAAGAATCTTGACAAGATTAAGAAACCCAGAGGAGACTTATCATCTAAAGCACTTATTTACTGAGACCCCAGCCAACCTGTACTGAATAGTCACAGACACACATACACACATTTGCTGAAAGTGAAACATGTCATATTGAATTTCACATCTACAGTCACAGTGCATTGACTAGAGCTTCAATTTCATTCATCTGAGAAAAAAAAATCTACTGTATTATAATGTTTTTACACAATAAAGTTGTGATACAGAGTGTAACATCGCTCATGTTTCATGTTGAATCTAACATAGAACATAGTCTTTTCATAATCTTAGTCATGCATTAGGGTATTTTACAAGACAACAGTGTTTTTAATAAGAGAAGAACTCTTAGGGTGTTTGCCAAGACAAAAAAGAAACAGCTCAAATTAAACACTAAAATTAAGCCACACTTAAAACATATGCATATCTTTATAAATATAAAGCAAAATATCAAACCATGACCCATTATTGTAAAGAATTACAGCAAAACACTTTTCAAGCTAAATATTTTGCGTGATGCTCAAAAGCAAGGCAAAATTATTTGGACACATCCTTGTAGTCTTTGTGGAACATGTTCATAGTAATTGTGAAGAACTTTCCCTGTTTTAACTGCTAGGATCACTTAAAAGGATAGTTAAACCAAAAAAGAAATTTCTGTCATCATTTTGTACCTCATCATAGAAGCATAATTAGCCTATGACATTTTAAAGACCCCCATTATGACATCATAAAGGCAAAATTATGACATCATGAAAACCCCATTGTGACATCCTAGAGGCCCAATTATGACATGAAAATACCCTGTTAAGACATCATAAACAGTAAGAATCTCATGTTGTTCCAAATGCATATGATTCTCTTGCATGGAACACAGAAGATGTTAGGCAGAATGTTAGCGACTGACAGCCCCAATAACACCACTTTAATTGTATGGAAAAAATAAATAAAATATGCAATGAAAGTAAATGGTGACTGGGGTTAATATTCTGCCTAGTTCACCTTTAGTGTTCCACTGAAGAGAGTCATATAGTTTTGGAACAATTTAAAGGGGAGTGAAAAACGACAGAATTTATATTTTTTGATAACTATTCCTAAAAGTGTCTAAATACCTTTTATGCACACTGTAGACCCTCTCTCAAAAGTATCTGAAATTAAGATTTTGTGCCCATTTGATGGAGTATTACATGTGTACACATACAAAGCTCCTGGTCTTCCAAAACACTGGCAGCACCAGTCTGGCTTCAAAGTGTACCAGCCCATAGAAAGTCCCTTCCACCCCAGATACCCTAGAGCTCCTCCAACCAACTGGGAGGGGAACTCTGGAAAGTGTGCCAGCAAGCAGAGAATCAGGAAAATCCAGAGACTTAACAACAACACACACAGCAGGAACAGTATCCTCAGTGGCAACCCTAGAGGCTTCCCTAGAGCCAAGCATGGTTTGAAAACACCAATTTCCTCTGCAAGAATCAAACAACACAAGCACAGAATCAAGATATCATCAGATACCTCACATCCCTGCCACTGAAGCCCTGCTTTAAGGCAGGCTGCTTTGCCCTTTTCCTGTCTGAGTAGCAACAAAGGGCCTCTAATGGCTGTTTCTGACTCTAGGAGCTTCGTGGGGTTCCCATGGACTTTTGTGGTGGTATGGAGTGTCTCAAAGCAGCTTCCTGAGGCATCCACTAGAAAGGAGAGTACACTGCGTAACAGAGACCAGAGAATGCCAGCCACAGCAAGCCGAGAGAGATGGCGAATAGATTGAATTAGGGAGTTACTGATGCAGTATGACAGAAGAAAGACGAAGGAGCCACACAATACACAGGTCCAGCCCCAGCATGAATGCAGGAATACCCTAATTATCACAACAATCATAATGAACAAGAAATCAATCAGATTGCAAAGGCACATGCACTGAACACAATTTTATATAAATAGGATATTTTACAATACATGAATGTAACAGTTGATGGAAATAAAAAGATCAACTTCACACTCAACAAATGTAATAACATCTTTATAAGCAGCAACTCAGGTATAAAGTTGCAGTAACTGTTAAAATAAGAGTTGTATCTTGCCTGTACAGGTAGTGGTTCTTGTTGCCAAATATGCTGTACTTGGAGACCCAGAGACTCAGAACAGGTCCAAACAATACAATCACAGAAAGAAAGAAATGAAAATGCTGTCTGAATAACAAATGACCAAGTACTCCAGCAGTGAGATCAGTAACCACCACCAGAGCTGAATGTAGAAGTTTGTTGCTCGAGTTTTGAATCCTCCGTAGTATCTCCATCAGCCCACATAGATCCATCTGTTTTTGCTCTGGGCAGTTCTTCAAATGCATTTCCAACAAATAGTCTAACAGTATAAATTCAGAAAGAGACCAATTAGATTGGTCTCTGCTCTAGGGGTGTTATTGGCCCTGTTGTTTTTACAGCTGAGCACGACCTGCTGGATTGTCAGTTTTCATCGTTTACCCTCTCACCCAGGGTCCCTGACAACATTTTGGCCCCAAACACCTCAACACATTCCCTTCTTATCAGCTTGCTCTACCCCATGCCCCTGTGTTTATGATATAAAGCAGACCAGCAGCATTCCCTTTGTGGTTAAAATGGTTTGTTTAATTACAAAGTTGTCTCTTAAGATGCATATAAATGATGCGTCTGTATTACAACCAAGTTTTCTTTTAAATAAATCTAACAAAAAAAGGGGGAGAAAAATACACATTTTAAAACCATGGATTTCCACGATTTAGTGAATGCATTGTTGTTGCTTTTTTTAATGGTTTCTTTGACATTGTTCAGGTTATGAGAGATTGGCTCTTTTAGTCATGCAGGGGCATAGATTCCAGGGAGGATGGGGTCCCCCTCCCCATATTTATACCATGATCAATGAAAATATGTACTTTCACCCCATTTTGACCTACAGTTACAGTAATGAAGATGCTTTTTCTCATTTAGGGTGTTTTTTTCACCCTTTTATCTTGTCCATGTAATAAAATGTATATAAACTTTGATCTTGTCACAAATTGCTTGACAAACACTGTCAATTGCAATTTTCAATTCACCTTAAAGGAATGATCTGGGTTCAATAAAAGTTAAGCTCAATCGACAACATTAGTAACATAATGTTGATTACAACAAAAATGTATTTTGACTTGCTAATTTTCTTTAAAAAAATTAAATAAATCTTGATTTTAGTGAGGCACTTTCAATGGAAGTGAATGGAGGCCAATTTGTATATGTTAAAATATTCACTGTTTCAAAAGTATACCCAAGACATACACAATATCGGTGTTAACATGATTTGAATGTGATAAATACACTTACTAACCTTTTCTGTGTGAATTTACTACTTCATTGATATGACGATGTAGTCAAGAAACACTAAAATAACTAAAACAAATTATGATTTAAACAACTTTACAGCTCAGCTAATACAGCTTTAAAAGAATTAATGTTTAGTGCTTTTATAAAATGATAACCTTCTTATTCTGCCTTTAAATCCTCCAAAATATTGGCCCCCATTTACTTCCATTGAAAGTGCCTCACTACAATCCTGATATTTGCTTTTTTTTTTTTTTTTTTTTTTTTTTTTTAAAGATAAGGAGGGATGAGTCTAAATTAATGTTTGTGGTATTCAACATTATGCCACAAATGATGTTGATTGGGCTTAACTTGTATTAAACCCAGAATATTCCTTTAAAATACAAATGGACTTTTGAGATATGATTTAGTTAAAACATATATAAAGTTGAGCATAAGTTTAATTCTTCTTGTAAAACAATTTAGTGAGTATCTTAAAGAATTCTAAATACACTTAATCACTCACAAATCAAATCTGTCAATAGAAACATATTTGCGAACACTCTCACACATACACAAAAAAACTCACTTCCGCACCCATGAAACATGACAAAGTGTCCAGCCACACTTACACCACACATCCAGATTTTTCACAAAGAATTTTTTTTCCTTTACATTGAACTACAAAATCAAATCCTGGACAATAATAGCAATACAATATCTTACAATATTTAGAATTATTCCTGAAATTTCTGCAATTTTAGAAAATTATCCATCATATCTAAATTGTTTTGCTATATTTACTTAAAGCAAGTACTGCTTTTTTTGGTAAAGCAACATTGTTAACATACAGTAAGATTTCAAGCAACGCATTTGTGTCGAGCCTTTCTGAAATAATGCGCCCTTATGATTTGTGAAATCTTTCACTTCAGCTTAAAACTGTTTTAAACCATCACCAATGAGTTTAGAAAGAGGTGTGACAGCAGACATAAAAGAGAATTCATAAACCTCCAAGTCTCCATTTCCTGTATGTCACTGCACCTTTATGTTGAAACTTCAGTATTTGTATGATGAGTTTCGTTTTGCAGACAGACAGAGCAACGTGGAATCAGACAAAAACACTTCTGAAAAACCCTGCCTAATACAACATCGATGTGATTTTACAACTCTCTTCCCAAAATTTGTTCTCTTTAGTATTTTTTTTCTCCTTCATATTTCTCTTCTTAAATCAGCTGAGACAGCACCAAAATCCATCCATCTCCGGCATCATCAACATTTCGCTGTCATCTCCACGACTTCCACGCTCCTTCGTTCTCTGTCTTTGTCCAGAGGGTGATTCTGTGTGTGTTCCCACAAACGAATGGCACCATCCCACTGAGGACACATGGCAGGAAGAACAAATGTAAATTAGAGAAAACCGCCACGGGGAGCTGTAGGTCAGTATCAACAGACCAAAATTCATCCAGTCTGTTAAAAATACTGGTATAGTTTATTAGATCTGGATTGAAGAGAATTAAACCGATGTTTACTCACCGAACTGCTAACCATTTTGACTTGATACGGGTGCCAACTGACATCTCTCACACATGCGTCATGATTAGACAATTTGGTCACAACGCTTCCCGTCAATACATCATAGACTACATAAGGAGTTGAAGGAAAACAAGGAAATTAGGCAGATTAAAATTAAACACTTCACCTTTAAGGCACGATTCACTTTTGATGCTTCTTTAATATGTCAATGATATCTCTTAATTGCAAAGCTAATTAAACCACTCCACTGTTCGGACAGGTTTATGTGGACACACTTACTGACGATTTTGCCTGTTGAACAGCCCGTGTAAATGAACTTTTGTCCAGTGCTGAATTCAGGAGAAAAGCGACACCGAATGAGCGTGTGCAGAACCCCGTGACCCCTGTATGTCATTACAGAGGTGTCGCCAGTCAGCTTGTGCCTCTTCAGTGCTGCAGGGCAACAAGAAGAGATGAAATTAAAAAATTAAACAGGCCCATTATGTTTATGTGTAAAATCAAGGAGGAAAATATGTCTGACAGGTTTACTATACATAGACATCCTAATAAGCAACACAAACCTCTCTGGGGAACCTGCTGCCAGCGGTAGTCCCAGTTCTGTTGTGTGACGGCAAGTCGTGATGCAGCAAGTCCCTCTTTGGGGGAGAACTTCCTCACGTCCCACAGCTTAATGGATTGATCTTTGGAGTTACTGATCAAATACCGAGCATCGCCCTTCAGAACAACATACAATTACAACTCAGTGCACTACATGTCTAGTTATGAATCAGTTAACTCAAGATTTAGAGCAACTAATTACATTTAAAATTGGCATGAATCCACTATATATAATCTGGACAGTATGGCTTGTTAATATACCTTGCTGTGTATGAAGGTGATTCCATCTCTGTGTCCTGCCAGCTGACCCACAGGCTGTGGTCTGTCTTCTCTGAGTGTACGCCTGTCCCATACCTTACAGACAGCATCATCACTCCCTGAGAACAGCAGCTGTGATGAACTGTCTGCAAATGCTACAGCATTCACATCATCCTCATGAGCATCAATCTGAGAGAAAGAAAGAGAACAGTTATGCTTCTTTTGAGGGGAATTTCTTCTTAAATTACTGAATAATGTTCTCACTATATACAGCTTATCAATGATCTCAAAGAGCTCATTTAATTCAGAGTGATCTTCTGATCTACTGTAACCAGGAAACTATTGTGCAGGAGAACTCAATTAAAATTCCAAGAGGTCCAGTCTCTACATTTCCTTCCCAGAAAAGTAATCATCAGTAATCGGTATCTTACACGTATTATAACTTTACTGCAATTGCATCTTTTTTCCATTAAATTAAATGAAATTGAATTGAATGGTGACTGATGCTGTCAGTCCTTCACATCTGATTTCCATGAAAAGTCATATGGGGTTTTAAGGGTGAGTAAATGATGACAAAATGTTCATTTCTGCATGAACTATTCCTTTAAAAAGAACTATGGTCACAGTATCTAGTTCACACTTTCCCCAACATGTGATCCATACCTTTAGAGTTCTCTTGTTTTGTTCACGATCAAACACATACAGGCATCCATCGTTTGCACTGTTTAATAGAGATAAAGGAATGTCAGGAACAGTTAAACATGATCTTAAACATACACTTTTTTTTAACCATACAGCAGTGTCAGAAATTAACTTTTCCATTCGTGGTCAATTTGATTTAAGTTTTGATTTAGATTTGATTTACAGGGGCATTTCTTAACTTCATGGGGGAATGTGTTTTCTAATCATTTTAAAAATGTTAAATTCTTCAATTTTATCTATTTATTAAGATAAATTCTCTATTTGAGTCATTATATTGTACATTTCATGAAATCATATGTATACCAAGGCCTAAAAAAGAATAAAATAAAAATTCAGATATTACAAATAAAACAGAATTCATTATGTGGGCATTTGTTTAACCCCCATATTGTGAATTTTGGGTATGTTTTTGTCACTTTCAGTGGCATTATTGCCCCAAGCTCCAGAAAATTTCTGACCCTGCCATGTGGGTGATGCTCATGAAAACTGTCAAGAAAATGTCCTGTTCATATTTAAGACAAAATCAATACAAAAAATATGAAATTATATTTTGTATAAAGTAAATGAAACCAACATTTAGGACTATTAAGATAGTTTACATTATGACATTAATTTGCCCCCCAATTCTAATTATTGTAAAGCATCTGGGTGATTAGATTTTTCCCTTCCCGTTGTTTTAATGATGATTCTCATTACCTTAACAGTCATTTTTTTTACTGTATAATAGTACAAAATTTGGAATTGTACATTTTTTTTACAATTAAAATCAGCAAAAATGAAAAGCAGTACCAAGGGAGTACTACTATGATGTATAAATATTTAACAATTTAAATGATCATTTGTTTTTCACACTGCATCAATGAGAATATCAGAAAGACTTGCATTGAGGTTATAGCAATTTCAAATTCATATAACAATAAAATGTGCATAACTGCATATCACAATGTAAAAAAATCTAAATGGCCCTAAAAATAAGATTCATCTTTTATTTCCAAAACATAATTCTCTCTCTCTCTCTCTCTCTCTCTCTCTCTCTCTCTCTCTCTCTATATATATATATATATATATAGTGTGTGTGTGTTTATTTTGGAGTGAAATAGGACTAAAAATTTCAGATAACAGGTTTCATGAGAATCACTTATGTATGGTAAGTGGAATTTAACCAATCAAATAGTGCACTGATAATTGGAAACAAAAAAAAAAAGTTTAAAAAAATCCAAATGTACACAAAAGCTGGGTTAGTAATTGACTTTTCTTGGAATGAAGAACACAGAATAAGATACTGACCCGCCTAAAATCTCTTTTCCATCTGTGGATGCAGCCAGTGAGAAAACACAGAACCTCCGTTCATCTGGACTGAAAGAAGAAAAGACAACTGTCAGCATCAGTAACACTCTAAACAGAAATGACTACAGTCCATGACAATAACATTAAATACTTAAAGGTATAGTTCACCCAAATATTTTTAATTCTCTCATCATTTTCTCACCCTCATGATATCCCAGGTGTGTACATTATTTCTTCAGAAGAACACATTTGAAGGAAAATAGAAAAATATCTCAGCTCAGTAGGTTCTTAAAATAAAAGAGAATGGTGATCTGACTTTTGAAACTCCAAAAATCACAGACAGTCACCATAAACGTCATCCATAGGCACGCAGAGGTCAAATTAATGTCTTCTAACATGATAAGATCGCTTTTGGTGCAAAAACAGACTAGAAAAAAAACTTTATTTTTAACTAGAAACACTTTTTAACATCGCTTCCTGTCAGCAGCAGTAGAGAGCGCAGAGTTCACATGGTCCCTTGTGTGACACATTTGCATCTGCGTGTTACAGACGTAATCTTACGTTCTTCTCTAGGTTGAGACATCCAAGATGAGAACACAAACACACAATTGTGAGTAAAAAACAGATAAAAACACAGATCTAAACCAAAATCAACAAAGCTTCTGTACAGCGTTCCTCCTACTCAGTTGACAGCGCTGCTCTTCCGGGAGTGTCACACATGCCTCAGTTCTCGCGTGTCTCAAATGCCAACGTGATTACGTCACACACACATATTGCTGCTGACAGGAAGCAATGATTTATAGTTAAAATAACTTAAATATTGAGTGTGACAAAATTGACCTTATCGCTTTAGAAGACATTAATTTATCTGCTGGAGTCGTTTGGATGACATTTATACTTACTGTCTGTGATTTTTGAATCTTCAAAAGTTGGATGCCCATTCACTTGCATTATAAGGACCTACTGAGCTAAGATATTTTTCTATTTTCCTTCAAATGTGTTCTTCTGAAGAAATAATGTACACACCTGGGATATCAAGTTTCTTCAAATGTGTTCTGTTGAAGAAAAAAGTCATACACATCTGTGATGCCATGAGGGTGAGTAAATGATGAGAGAATTTTCATTTTTGGGTAACATAAACCTTTGAGCATGAACTAATTTCCATGTTCACAGCACTACTTTACATGTGGAACAGTGCAAAGACAAAATAACTAAAAGCAAAATATTACTGTTTGTTATTATAATGCAGCATGATCACTAAATATTATGCAATGAAGAGCAGCTGTGAAAACAGTGATGTGAATTTAATGGGAGAAGTTGGTCTTGAAAGACAGGTTGGCAAAGTCAGCTGCTGGCATTTTTAGCATAGAAGTGTTGCTGACCTAACATTTAATAAAAAAAACTAATGTTTATTTTTCATATTAATGCTTTATTTTTATATATATATTTCCCTCCCTTTATAATAAATATGGGTTATGTAATAAATCCACCAAAATACACAAACCTCACTTTGCCAACATGTTTCAGCTTGGTTAGATCACAGTTATGTTATGGATGCAGTAATGAATGGTTCTGATGATCTGTTCTACTATCTGCCATCCACATGAGAAAAAAGCGTCTGGGTGATTACCTGAGTTGTAATGCTATAATGTACTATGAGGGGAAACACTAACTTGAGGTCCAGAGCGGTGTGTGTTTCATTGTCCCCATCTACACTGCACACATGAACTACGGAGGGAAAACACAGACATACGTGCATCAGAAGAATCAGTACTCTCAACAAAATATTACGGATGAGTTGTCTCAGTCTTACTATAGTCAGACCAGCTGGAATAGAGCACACAACGAGCATCAGGGGTAAAACACACATCCAGAACGCTCCATCCCACATCTCTGGCCTTCACAGTCTTCTTCAGAGCAAAACGGCCTCTACTAGTGTCGTATAACCTGATATTCTGATCTAAAATAGAAGCAGAAATATCTGATTATCAAAGAGTTTCACTTACCGTGAATCAATTATAATGTTTAAGATTGCATTAAAAAAGTATAACATGCATGTGTAATTAAATTATTGCCTAAAATGAAAATAACCTTTATACAACATGACTTTAGTGAGACTTGCACTGTACTGATATTACTGACATTCTACTGACATCATTTACTCATCATCATGATTTCAAATCAAATTTAATCACTTTATTCCAGTTCCGAGCAACATAGCAGTCATGACATTGACGAGACAAATACCAATTTACAATAAAAAACATATTTACACAACACAATTTACATATCAAATGTACACATAATTACACAACACAATAATAATATACAATGTACAGTAATCAATACACACGGTATAGTATGCACACACAATAAAAAATTTAAAAAAGCATATAAAAATATATATACTGTAGTTGTATTGTTGAGAATATAATTATGACAGTCCAGTGTGAGATAATAAGATTAATAAATTGCAGTGCTGATTTGTATTGATTGTGAGAGATCAAGTGTTCAAAAGTCTGATTGCTTGTGGGAAGAAGCTGTCATGTAGTCGGCTGGTGTGGGTCTTGATGCTGCGATACCGCCTGCCTGATGGAAGCAGTGAAAACAGACCATGGCTCGGGTGGCTGGAGTCTCTGATGATCCTCTGAGCTTTTTTCACACACCGCCTGTTATAGATGTCCTGGAGGGAGGGAAGCTCACCTCTGATGATGTGTCTGGCAGTTCGCACCACCCTTTGCAGGTCTTTGCGGTTGTGGGCAGTGCTATTGCTGTACCAGGCGATGATGCAGCCAGTCAGGATGCTCTCTACAGTACTGGTGTAGAACCGTGTGAGGATGTGGTGGGTCATTCCGAACTTCCTCAGCCGTCTCAGGAAGAAGAGACGCTGGTGAGCCTTCTTCACAACGGCCTCAGTGTGGACGGACCATGTGAGTTCCTCAGTAATGTGGACACCGAGGAACTTGAAGCTGCTGACTTAATGATGGCATTGGAGCTATGTGTTGCCACACAGTCATGTGTGTACAGGGAATCCAGGAGTGAACGGAAAACACAGTGTTGAGGGTCAGTGATGAGGAGATGTTGCTGCCCATTCTAACCACCTTACGTCTGCCTGACAGGAAGTCCAGAATCCAGTTGCACAGCGAGCTGTTTAAGCCCAGAGCCTCACATCAAGCTTGGAGGGCACTATGGTGTTGAATGCTGAGCTGTAGTCTACAAACAGCATTCTCATATATGTGTTCCTTTTTCCAGGTGGGAGAGAGCAGTGTGTATTGTAGATGCAATGGCATCATCAGTGGAGCGGTTGTTGCGGTAGGCAAACTGCAATGGGTCCAGAGAGGTGGGCAGAACAGAGCAGATGTAATCTCTGATTAGCCTCTCAAGCATTTGCTGATGATGGGGGTCAGAGCAACAGGACGCCAGTCATTTAAACAAGTGATTTTTGATTGCTTTTGTACAGGCACAATGGTGGATGTTTTGAAGCATGTGGGGACTACAGACAAGGAGAGGGAAAGGTTGAAAATGTCCATCAAAACACCAGCTAGTTGGTTCGCGCACGCTCTGATGACGCGGCCGAAATGCCGTCTGGACCCGCGGCTTTACAGATGTTCACCCGTCGGAAGGATCGGGTTACATCCGCAACAGAGACGGAGAGTGAACCATCCTCTGTAGCGTATTCCAGATGTGTTTGACTTTTCTTTATTTATTTTTATTTAAATAATATATCAGCTCTGTGGGACCATACAATGCAAGTGAACGGTGATCAAAACTTTGAAGGTCATAAAAGCACAAAATGGCAGCATAAAAGTAATCCATATGACTCCAGTGTTTAAATCTATATATTCAGAAGTGATATGACAGGTGTGGGTGAGAAACAGATCAATATTCGAGTCCTTTTTTTACTATAAATTCTCCTGCCTGACCAGTTGGTGGTGTTATGCAAGAAGAATGTGAATTGCCAAAAACAAAATAAGTCGTAAAAAAGATCACCTATCATATCTCTTTTGAAGACATGGATTTAATCACTGGAGTCAGAGAGTAAGAGTCATGGATTACTTTTATGCTGCCATTTTGTGCTTTTTGGACCTTCTGAGTTCTGGTCACCATTCACTTGCATTGTATGGACCTACAGAGCTGAGATATTCTTCTAAAAATCTTCATTTGTGTTCAGCAGAAGAAAGAAAGCCATACACATCTGGGATGGCATGAGGGTGAGTAAATGCTGAGAGACTTTTTGAGAGAAGTTTTAAATGCCTAATCTAATTCACCACTAACTACATAATGTACATATTCCTTTAAAACATTGTTTTGTAAATAAAAATATATTAACATTTTGCACACTGAATTATGATTGGTCTTGTGTTCCCTGCATTTCTTTAACCATACTCTAGATTCCTTAACACAGCACAGTGACTTCTGTGCCACCGACTGAAAATTAGACTGCTGAGTGTCATCACAATGTCAAAGCAGCTCTGATCTAGCATTTCATTTATGTAGAACCTAAGCTTAAAAAAACCCTAAGCTTATCTACATTAAAGCGTTAACACAATAATTTTGCTGCTTTGCAAGCACTGGCATTTCCTTCAGGAAATGCAAAGCTAGCTGTGATAGTCTTTTGTTATACATTTTTGTGTGTCTCATGTGGATTCGGAAAATTAGTAAGCAGAGAAAATAAACGGTAAAGGCAAAGCCTTTGATTTACAGTTCAAGAATCTTTGATTCACCTTGGCATGCAGACAGGAACATGTTTCCATCGTCACTGTAGACTCCACAAAAGACTTTCTGTTGATATGTGTCCTTATAAACCACATGATTTGGCAGGAAACTATGAGGAAAGTTTTATGAATTGTTGTTATGAAACGTATGAAAAAGACCAATTAGTTTAAGAAGCAGAAAAAGGATACAGCATACAGCTGTATGTGCCCAATATGTTAACACTTTACAATAAAATTCCATTTGTTAACATAAGTTAACAAAATTATTCAACATGAATTAACAATGAATGATACTTTAACATCATTTGTTAATCTTAGTTAATGTTAATTAAAACATATACTAATACATTTGTAAACATTAGTTAATGTACCATGAACAAACATGAACTAACAATGAACAATTGCATTTGTATTAACTAACATTAACAAAGATTAATGAAAGCTGTCAAAAATATATAGTTAATTGTTAGTTCATGTTAACTAATGTCTTAACTAATGTTAACAAATGGAACCTTATTATAAAGTGTTACATTATTATTATAGCATAGCGTTTGCATGTGTGTGTTACACTCACTGTGAGCGAATAAGGCTACACTCTCCATGAGAGAAACTTGATCCTCGACACCGTCCCTGTTCCCGCTTCAGCAAACAATACAAACAGTTAGTTTATAGGAAGTTTCCAAAACACACACTTTTGAATGATCACAATCTCGTTCAATATTTATCATTGCATTCTCTATGAACAGTAGGCTGCATAAATATAAATTCCTTAAACACAAAAAAAAATATGCAAAGAAAGTTTCCAGTACAACAAGAATGTAAGTACAGAATTATCTTACCTCTGCCAGCATATGTGTGAAACTGTGTCTGCCCTTTAGTCCTGAGGAAGCAGTGGCGAGCAGGATCTGAGTGCGGATCTCACTACGGTCCACTTCCTGTGTGTCTGGTTGGGCATCCACTGAGAGACAAAAAAAGAAGACATATTACACGATGAGTGTAATACACACACATATAACAGGAGTGTTTATTATGTGTATATGTGTTTATAATATTTATTCTTAATGGAACTGTACTGAGTGTCTATGAAATCTTTTCTTAACTTTGAAAAAGACTATAAAGGTCTGCATAATAATCACCAGGAGGGTCATATCGATGTCCTAAACGCCCATCCCAGGCCCCGTCGCTGTCCTCATCAGAGTCTGAATACGACTGCACGAGCTGCAGGCCTGTCGCTCCACTTCCATGGACCAGGCGCACCTGGCCCCTACGGCGGATATAATGTAGAACATTTAACTTCAAACAAAATGAAACGAAAGAAAAGACAAACAAAAAGGGGGGGTGTATCTCCCAAATGAATCTCATGTGGGCTATGTATTTATTTACCTCCGCAGTAGGTACGCCAGGACTTGTGCCAAGTCAACGTCCTCTTCTGATCCCGACTGTCTCTCTGACTGCCTCTCTGCCTGTGTCTGGCCTGTCTGGTTAGAATTCTGGTTGGTTTCTGGTTCTGACTGGTCTGGGTTATCAGAGCCCCGGCCGGACATCCCAGAACTGGACTGAGAGCCCATAGACCGATTGTCTGCAAAATAATGCATTCAGCCAAGCAATCACACTCAAAATTAGGCCTTTATCATTGTAAAAACCAAGTATATTAGAAAATCTATAAAAAAAGAATCAAAATCTAATTTAAGCCTTTCCTCAAAGACTTTAAAGTGTCACAACAACAATCCTTTGGTAGACTAATACATGTGAATAACATGAAATACAACCAAATATGGAGACATTATTTTATACATTAAGGTCTATTTTTTTTTTATATAACAGAGAATATCTCCATACAAAAATCCATAATAGGAAATAAAAATAATCAACACTGAGGTCGTACATTTAGTGTGGGTGATGTCAGTGTTAAAGACATCACTATACTTACTTGTCTCAGATAATCTCTTTGAGTTTGAGCCCATAATTTGTTTAAATTAGGTCAGAAAATGTTGACATAAAGCTGACAAAAGGCTGTAATGGTGTAACTGACAGGCGATAAATGACAACTGAAAACTGCAAACGGCATGGGAAAAATGTCAAATAATTGTTTTAGATGTAGAAACTATACGTTTAACATAACAAAATGCACCAAACCTATATATTACTTTTAATTTACATATACACAACCCTGATTTGGCGCACAAGCTAGGAGATAGCAAGCAAGCGACCTACAAAAGAGACACCTACCAGTTATATGATAGCAGTGCTCTGACAGCTCTTTGTCTGATTTTATGTGTTCCTTCAGACTTCGGTAAATAACCAGGAAACTATGTAGTAAAAATGACTTTAATGTGTTAGTTAAGTTTGTTGTACGCTTCAGTTCTTCCCTGAGGTGTTTTCAAGACTCCCCAGGTTCGTGACGCGCCATGTTGTTTACGATCTCGACTCTCGGGACTCGCCTTCCTCTTGTCACGTGATCCACTACGGCGGCTCAGAAGTGCACATCACAATTAAATTTAAAAAGCAAACAAAAAGTTCACAACACAAATGAATTAAACCACAAAACAAATAAATTATACCACAGCACAACACAAATAAATTGAGCAACAGATCCATCAAGAGACGAAAATAGACGATATTGCGATGTATTATTTTCAAAATACAGTTTGTTTGACAGCAATATCTAACAAACAAACTGCTTTAAAAAACTGCTCTGTGACATTACCTTGACAATGCTTTTATAAGATGGTTTCAGACAGTCTCAGAACACAGAATTACATTTTCAATCAATTTCATAATTAAATTATTGATATAGGACAACAAAAGAAAATGAATGCAAATACAAACACATTTTTTTGGTTGTGTTTACATGCTCAATTCACAAGTTAAGTGTGTTTCTGTCACATTATTACCTAATTAATTTAGCCAGACTGTATTAAAATTACAGTTGTGGTATGTGTCTAAGCTGCCTCTCTATTTCTCTCTCCCTCTCAGATGCTGCCCCATAATAATACAATTATTTTCCAAAGCAATGCAGTTACATAGCCTAACGTTGATGTTCTGTTGTGCAGGATTAATATAGTGCCTGTAAAACAGTGGGTTTGTATGGGATTTATTGATCTGCAAATGGATAATTGGAATGTCTCGAGCCTCTCTTAAATACTTTTTGTAAATGCATTTGATCCTTTATGAGACCATTTAGATGAAAACATAATTGATATTAAACTCTGATTCCTTTTTTGTAAATGTAATCAGATGCATAAGACTGTCCAGATTCTGCTGTGGCTTGTTTTCCTGGAGGTTTTCATATGATTCTATATTCCAGCAGATGTTGAAGAGAGGACATATGGTGGTTGTGAGGGCTCAGATAATATGTATGTAAAGTTAATCTCCTCAGATGGTCATGAGTTTATTGTTAATATAGAACATGCTTCAACCTCTGGCACCATCAAAGCTATGTTGAGTGGACCCTGTGAGTATGATACATGTTCAAAGTCTAGATTTCAAAACATGCGTGCCGCTGTCAACACTAAGAGCATGGGTTCAATTCCTAAGGAACACAAACTGATTAAAGGGACACCTTGAATGTAGTGCAAGTTGCTTTGGATAAATGTGTCTGCCAAGTGAAATTAATTTAACATTTTCATGATCTAAATTATTCAGCTATTTTTACTGTTTATGGTGTTTTTAAATATTTTACTCTTAAATGCAAAGTCTATCCCGCTCACTCCATCTCAGTTTTATTTTCTTATGATTCAAATCTGATCAACTTTTGAATTCTATGTTTTTGTCTTTGTTTGACTATAGGTTAGTTTGCTGAAAATTAAACCAATGAGGTAAACTTCTGGAAGATACCCACTCACCTTCTCTCTGAAGTGTGCATGTATTTCACCTACAAAACTCGCTACACCAACAGATCAGCATAAATTAAAGAATTCCCCACTGCTCCTGAGATTGCACTGGAACTGCTCATAGCTTCAAACTTCCTAGACTGGTAGATAGGAATGGAGTATGTGTTCACTGTGACCTACTTACATGCCATTTATTTGCTATTATATTTGTGTCTCTGAGTGTGTATTTCTATAAATATTTTGTCTTGACTGTAGGTTTAACATTGTTATGAGTTGATCATTTGTGTTTTGTATGCAATGTTTTAAAAAATATTTAGTCAACCATTTTGTATTGACTAGTCTTTTGCAATTGTCTTAGTGAAGTCTGCACTAGGAATAAATATGGATGAAACAAATATATCACTTTCTCACCAATACCTCATTGTATATTGGCAAGTTTATCAATTTCCAGATTGTTAACATGTCTTTTGTGGGAGATTTTCTGCAAATGCATGACTACAAGGAATACACAAAATGGCTTAATTCTATAATAATTTACACTGACGGACAAAAGTTTGGAATAATGTACAGATTTTGCTGTTTCGGAAGGAAATTGGTACTTTAATTCACCAAAGTGGCATTCAACTGATCACAAAGTATAGTCAGGACATTACTGATGTAAAAAACTGTACTACCACCACTATTTGAAAAAGTTCATTTTTGATCAAATCTAGACAGGCACTATTTCCAACAGCCATCACTCCAACAACTTATCCTTGAGCAATCATGCTAAATTGCTAATTTGGTACTAGAAAATCACTTGCCATTATATCAAACACAGTTGAAAGTGATTTGGTTCATTAAATGAAGCTTAACATTGTCTTTGTGTTTGTTTTTAAGTTGCCACAATATGCAATAGACTGTCATGTCTTAAGGTCAATATTAGGTCAAAAATGGCAAAAAGAAACAGATTTCTCTAGAAACTCATCAGTCAATCATTGTTTTGAGGAATGAAGGCTATACAATGCTTAAAATTGCCAAAGACAAAGGACAACTGGCTCTAACAAGGACAGAAAGAGATGTGGAAGGCCAGATGTACAACTAAACAAGAGGATAAGTACATCAGAGACTCTAGTTTGAGAAATAGATGCTTCACATGTCTTCCGCTGACAGCTTCGTTGAATTCTACCTGATCAACACCAGTTTCATGTACAACAGTAAAGAGAAGACTCAGGGGTGCAGGCCTTATTGAGTGGGCAGAGAAACACAGACATTGGACAACATATAATTGGAAAAGAGTGTTATGGATCTTAACCCCATTGAGCTTTTGAGGGATCAGCTAGACTGTAAACTGCGTGAGAAGTGCCCAACAAGACAGTCACATCTATGGCAAGTGCTACAGGATGTGTGGGGTGAAATGTCACCTGAGGATCTGGACAAACTGACAGCTGGAATGCCAATGATCTGCAAAGCTCTCCTTGCTGCACGCTGAGGATTTTTTTGGTGAGATCTCTTTGAAATAGTTTAAGACACATTTATTTCAAGTTGTAATAGTAATTTTTCATGTTATTAATGTCCTGAGTATACATTGTGATTAGTTGAATGTCACTTTGGTGAATAAAAGTACCATTTTCTTTACATAAGAACAAAATCTGTACATTATTCCAAACTTTTGGCCATCAATGTGTATAATATAAAGTTTGTGCAAAAATTACTGTTAATTAAAGTTAAATCGAACCTCTTTGTCAGTTCTTTAAAACTTGAAATTGGAACAAATAGATTTTAGGAAGAATTTTTTATTATTATTTTTTATTGAAGAATAAAAACATACAAACCAAATACATACATATCAAGGCACATAAACATTGGAGTAACAGTTCAAGAAAAAAAAATCTAAATGAAATGATAAATAACAAACAAATTAAAGATAATACTTTAAGATAATTCTGCATCTACATTTATATTTAACTATATAAAAACAGTGGATCTCGAATTATTGGTATTTACATATTTTTATAATAATAGGCCTAATTACAATAATATAAATTATAATAATAGCATATAAAAAATATAACGCATAAAAACATTATCTGCACATGCAATTGAGTAAGTCATATGTGCAGGGAAGGGGTGGGTTTGATTTTTGGGACCGTGTTGAGTGTTGACAGATCGCAGTGTACTCGGGTGTCACGTGATAGTGACGTCAGTCGCCCTGCGTTACTGTGCGCCACTGATGCAGGGGGATCCATCATGGCGTCGATGCAGGTAAGATCACAGCTGACATCTAGCTCTGTTTAGTTTATAAATCAAGCCTTGATCAGCTGCCGAGCGTATCGTCTCTGATAGTGTAGATGGCGTTTTATAGATAGGCTTAACAAGGCAGTCGAATTGTGGTGTGTTATTTGTTAAACAATAACTTGTCCTCACCGAGGTGCCTGAGCTGTCAGGGTGAGATTATCGGTGCTTTAAAAGCAACAGCTGGCGATGAAGATTTACAAAAACAGTCAATATAATAGATATAATAAATATTTGATTTCTCAAAATATTCTTTCTTTTCCCATGGCGTTAAACCTTGATTTCCCCCACTTATTTTATACAACATTGCAAGGTTGCTGAGGAAATCATGGGATGTTTGAACTTACATTTTTCGTACCTAAACTTGTACTGTGTACATTTAACTGTATCCCCCATAAACGAATTAAATACGTAAGTTTTTTTTAGGACTGTAGAAAATATAAGTTTTTTATATTTGCTTATGAATACAGACTTCAGAAAGAAATTTTAGGTTTAAATGGGTCAGTCACAACACAGGTGGTGTCTTAAAACTTAATGAGATGCCCACAAACAACTCTTTTTCTATTATTTATCTATACATTTTTATAATAGAAAAATAACAGAAGTTTAGACATTGCATGTATGGAAAGTTGCACTGTATCTTTAAAAATGACTATATAAAATCATTGTAAAAAATACAAAGTAGCAAGATAAAGTACTGCAAAAATAAGTATAATGAGATATGTAAAAGAAAATGACATTAGTAGTCATAAATACATAAGGGGCTATTGAGGTAGACAGCTACTTTGACATCATATGGGCAAAACACAGCCAGTCTTTTAAGGATACCATCTGAAATGTTTCAGTGCTGTATTGATTCAAAAACAATGATGAAGACTCTGGTATATATTCTATAGATGGTTCCTAGATTTGATTTTCTTTTTCATTGCTTTTCCTTCAATTTGTTCTCTCGTATTCTCAACAGAAGAGATTACAGAAGGAACTGTTAGCCTTGCAGAATGATCCGCCCCCTGGAATGACTTTGAATGAGAAGAGTGTACAGAACACCATCACACAGTAAGAACTTCACTTGCTGACTCAATATTTAATCTTATACCCAAGTGTGTAATAACTGTCTACACACTGACATGCTCTCTCTCTCTCTCTCTCTATATATATATTTAATTGAATTGTCATTTGAAGTATGATACATGCAATATCTGATATTGTAAGCATTAATGGGCTGTGTTATATCGATTTCGCTTCCATACATAAATTTATATTTTTATATTACGCTAAAAATGTCCCCAGATCTGAAAAACCTGACAAAAAGTGTTTGTCACAGTTTTAATTTGGTGTCACTTGTAAGGCTGCCTCAGTTTATCACCTGCCCAATCAATGTATAGTATGTCTGCTCAGTCTAATAAAAAATGAAAGAGTTAAGCTGTCAGCATGAGAGGGTAGTATTGCTGTAACATAACTTACTGGTCTCTTTTTGGCCTGTGTATTTAAGAATGTGTCCAGAAATATCTGTTTGTCTTTATAGAAAATGTCCCTAGAAAAAACAGAGCAAGAATGTTGTGAATAAATATAAAGAATTATCAACAGAATCTGAATATTCACTACACCGTATAACCACTCTTATGTTCAGTGTCATGGTTAATAAATTCTTTCATTGATATTACATCAGAAGTGGGAAAACAGAAGTGATTACTATTGTCTTCTCAAATATGTTTTTCTCATTCTCTTCATGGCAGTGATGAAAATAAACAATTGATGTAGAGCTCAGTTTTGACAAATCTAGCCTTACGGCCATGGGTCCATGTTATAATGGGATAAACTTATAAGCAATGTTCAGCCAAAATGAAAATTGTCATAATTATTTATCCTCGTGTTGGTCCAAACTTATGATTTTCTCTCCATTGTGGAAAACGAAAAGGAGATGTTAGGCAGAATGTCAGGCACAATGTTAGGGACTTACAGTGTCAGTCCCCATTCACTTTAAATTTGTGGGAAAAGAGCAGCCCAATCAACATTTATACATTTCTCTTCTTGTGTTCCACAGACAGGCATAAGGAACAAAAGAAAGTCATATGTATTTGGAACAACATAAATAAATGATGATACTCTAATAGAATTACATCTTTGGGGAGAACTGTCCCTTTAAGATGCATCTTTCACATAATTTTGTGCCTTTCTGTCATCTGAAGGAATATTATGTATTGAGCAGAATAGTCTCACATACAAACTAAAGCAGAAACGTGAGCTCTTCTACAGACGCAGCACTGGTAGTCCAATATTTCCGCTCCATCTCTGGAACATTCTCAATTTTCTGAAAACAAACTGCTGCTGTAGATATGTGATAATGTTGTGGCTGGAAAATGGCATTGCTGATGTCACTTTTTCTAATTGTGGAATGCTGCAAGCGTTGCATATTTGTTTTGTATTCGAGCCAGACCGGTTTCTTCACATGAACTGCGAGAACTTTATGGTAACTTGTATTGTTAGGGCAGAGATTTCACATTTGGATTTTAGGTTTTAAAATGGAAGTTTTAGTTATTTGCAGACCCAGATGTTTTCTACATTGTCTGCCTTGATTTAAGGGGGAAATGTGAGTAATTAGCCTTCTTGAAATGGATTTAAATATGGTGAAATGTGTGCTATGGTATCCAATACTGCACTCTTATTGGTAGCTGATCAAAATCCAGTTGATCTAAATATTTAGAACTTTGGAATTGCAAAAACAAACTTAGTTTTCAATACAGTTTTCTGAATATGCCCCTGGTGTGCTGTTGGCCAAACAAAGAGATATTTCTGCACCAACTGCAATGCCGTTGGTTGAGTCACGTTGTTGGGGTGGGTCTCAGCGGGTCCCTCAAAACAAACAGAGCCATTATTCAAAGTGCCACAGAAAGAGTGCTTACATTATTTTTTATTTATTTATTTATTTTTTAGAAAATTAACCTATGGTTTACTTATAGTTGTGTCTGCATATTAAGCTGGGATAGGAGAAAGTATGATTACACAGAAGTTACATACTTCAGCTTTAATAAATGATAATGCAATTCTGTGTAAATCTCTGGACATACGAGGACTGGAACACATAAGCACACAGTGACAAATCCCATTGAGTCCATATGTTTCTGTCGAGTCAGGAATATCACCTCATTCTTTCTCACTGACTTGCTCTCCATTGGTTAGCTGTTCCTCAAACGGCTAAAAATTTACTGGATTATCCCAGAGTGCACAAATCAGGGATTGGTCATGCTAAAGAGTTTGACCCCTTATGTGGTGCCTCTTCCTATACAAGCTTTTTTCAAACATAGTTTTGGAAATGTTATACTTGTCTTTTATCGACATTGCTGTAGTCTTGCCACTTTTTGTCCCTCTCCTTGAATGAAAACGAAACTCTACTGATTGGTTGTGTGGAAATTGTCATAGCAAAGAGAGTGCTCATTGTGAAGCCATGTTTGTACTTTCCAGCCCTCCAAGCTTCATGAAAGTCCAGTTTTTCTTCACTATTGCACTTGTTGGTCATTTTTATGGAGCTTATAAATAGGAAGGTGGTTAGTTTAAGAGGCTATTCAGTCAATCGAAAAGCAACATTATTAATGGCTCTCTGTTTGTGTTTACAGATGGATTGTGGATATGGAAGGAGCCCCTGGTACTCTCTACGAGGGGGAGAAATTTCAGCTTCTTTTTAAATTTAGTAGTCGTTATCCCTTTGACTCGCCTCAGGTAGGCAACAGTGCTTTCTGTGTAGTAGAACTAGAAATGATTTAGTCAATTGAAGCTTAATAATTAAATTAAAGACCCCATGAAATCAAAATGTCTATGTTTGTTTGCTTTGAGGCCATCTATATGTGAATATACCCTTAAAAGATGACAAAATTAACTTTCAGCAGATATATGCATTTAAAATGTACAGGCATGCTTTCCGGGGGAACAGACCAAAAATATTGATCACTTATCTGTATATACCAATTTTTTATTCAATACAATGCTCTCTAGAGTTAGAAAAATACATACCACACCATCTGCCTATGACTTGCATGTAGCAAATCAAGGTTCTTGGCCAAGACATAAACTAAAGTATATGGGCTATTTAAAATAAAAGTAAAACATTTTATTCTACATATCCCAACCTACACCGATCAGCCACAACATTAAAACCACCTGCCTAATATCATTTAGGTCCCACTCATGCTGTCTGACCCATCAAATCATGGACTCCACAAGACCTCTGAAGGTGTCCTGTGGTATCTCGCACCAAGACGTTTGCAGCAGATTCTTTAAGTCCTGTAAGTTGCGAGCTGGGGCCTCCATGGATCGGACTTGTTGGTCCAGCACATCCCATAGATGCTCAGTCTGATTGAGATCTGGGGAACATGTTCCTCAAACCATTCCTGAACAATTTTTGCAGTGTGGCTGGGCGAATTATCCTGCTGAATGAGGCCACTGCCATCAGGGAATACCGTTGCCATGAAGGGGTGTACGTGGTCTACAACAATCTTTAGGTAGGTGGTACGTGTTAAAGTAACATCCACATGAATGCCAGGACCAAAGGTTTCCCAGCAGAACATTACCCAGAGCATCACACTGCTTCCGCCGGCCTGCCTTCTTCCCATGGTGCATCCTGCTGCCATCTCTTCCACAGGTAAACTGTGCACATGCACCCGGGCTTCCACATGATCTAAAAGGAAATGTGATCTACGGCAACGCATCCTCATATGCAGCAAGCTGCAGTTCTGGCTCGTGGCCAGCATTACGTTTTTCAGCAATTTGTGCTACAGTAGCTCATCTGTGGGAGCGGACCAGACAGGCTAGCCTTCGCTCCCCACGTGCATCAATGAGCCTTGGGTGCCCATGACCCTGTAGCCGGTTCACTGGTTGTCTTTCCTTGGACCACTTTTGGTAGGTAATAACCACTGCATACCAGGAACACCCCACAAGACCTGCCGTTTTGGAGACGCTCTGACCCAGTCGTCTAGCCATCACAATTTGGCCCTTTTCAGAGTCGCTCAGATCCTTACGCTTCTCAGTTTGTCCTGCTTCCAACAACTGACTGTTCAGTTGCTGCCTAATATATCCCATCCCTTGACAGGTGCCATTGTAATGAGATAGTAAATGTTATTCTCTTCACCTGTCAGTGGTTTTAATGTTATGGCTGATCTGTGTAATTTCCTTTCAACATGTCAACATAGGAAAAGAAAACTGCAGCGTTTTTATGGGATCTTTATTAAAATATTATTTATGTAATTGTCTCAGACAACATAGACAACCTTTACTAAATGGAGGAAAAAGCTATTTCTTTAATTGCTTTATACAAAAGTGTTTGCTAATTGAAGAATTTTTCCTCAAATACTGTATATTTTGAATCAAACAATTGCTAAATAGGCCTACATTCCCCTTCACTGTAACACTTGGCTATATCAAATAATTAGTGAAAGAGACAACTACAGTGCCCTAATCTTTTCTTATGGTGCAACTACCTGTGCCACTGAGCCCAAATGAACGTGCATGGGATCAATCTTTTGCACCTGCATGGGAAGGGCACTTTTGAACTTGTAGCATAAAGCTTTAGAGGCCACATTTAAGTGGATTAGATCCAATCGTGTTTTACATATAAGTTCCATTATAAATAGCAGACCTTTATAGACCAAGTTAGATAAACAAGCTCACACACCCCACAATGGCTTTTTAGGGATAAGAAAAGCATGACTGTATGGATACAGAGACTTGACATCCATTAATGGAAACACTCTTGATGGCTTAGAGTTAATTGACCGCTGGGGTTTTAAATGCTCTTAAACTGCACTTTAGAGTAAAGGTGACAGATGAACTTGACAACTTTTTTTTGGTACTGGCCTATTGGAGTTTGTGCTTTAAGTGCATTTAATCGGAAGTGAGGCTCTGGTGCTGGCCTCTCATATAAACTGCTGTCTCTGTCTCCAACTCCTAATCTAGTGGCTTCATGCCAAATGTGAGGACTAAGCACTGGCTTATGCATAAGTCTCTTTTTTTCTGTATTAATGCAGGAACGTGGTATTGTTCCAAAAGGGTACTTTCCCCAGTTTCTTCAATTCAGCTCAGTGTATGAGTGTGTAAAACAGTTCACGCTCACGGGCAAGGAAGAGGCGAGAAACCGGCTTAACAAATAAAGGTTTAATGTCAAACTCAAAAGACATACAAATAGGACGACGGACATGACCGTAAACGATCTCTCTCTGCCGCACCGCCCTCCGCTATTGGCCTTTATCCCTCTTGAAGGTTTGATTAGCCTAATACGGGACCGGGTGTGTAGGATCACGACCCTGCCCCGCCCTCCGCCCTGCCACATTCCTCCCTCGTTCTTTCTGGGGAGCCCCCAACCTGACGTACACCCCCCCCCCCCTTTCCTTGGGGAGGGGTGTGCCTTCCGCGCCGTCTGCCGGCAGGTCATCCCCGTCTACTTGGACAAGGGAGGGGACAAGGGGAGGGAAACAAACAAGTAAAATGTGGGGGGTACTTCCTGTAACAGTGTAGTACCCCCCCAAAAAAACTACAATTTAAAAAGGAGAGGGAAAAGGCCAACGCAGAGCGGCAGTGAGAGAGAGAGAGGAGAGAGAGATAAAAATAAAAACTTACTCGCCGGTTCTCCGATACGCCGTAGCTTGTTCCTCAGCCACTCCTCCACCATCTACCGAACGGCAGCAGCGCCCCTCCGGATGGATTCGAGGTAGCTCACCAGCCCCTGGCAGATGGAACGCCCAGCCGTGTTTTCGGGGACTCGGAAGGGGTCTCCCCCGACCCTGGCAGCGGTTTCCTTGCTTCAGGCGGTCGGACTCGGAGCCCCTCCATGCTCGCAGTCGGCAGTCTTTTACCCCGCCGTGTTTCTGCGTCTAGAAGGGGTCTCCTCCCCCCAGGCGGTTGGCCAGGAGCCCGTTCTCCCCTCGCGGTCGGCGGTCGTTGATCCGCTTTCAGGCGGCTGGGCTCCTCGTCCCCGGGCAAATGGCTGCGGCTGCTCCGTTGGGGTGGACGTTAGTGGCGAGAACTCTACTACGGCATATCCCTCTTCCTTCCCGGGTTTCGGCACCAATGTAAAACAGTTCACGCTCACGGGCAAGGAAGAGGCGAGAAACCGGCTTAACAAATAAAGGTTTAATGTCAAACTCATAAGACAAACACATAGGACGATGGACATGTCCGTAAACGATCTCTCTCTGTCGCACCGCCCTCCGCTATCAGCCTTTATCCCTCTCAGAGGTTTGATTAGCCTAATACAGGACCAGGTGTGTAGGATCACGACCCGGCCCCGCCCTCCGCCCTGTCACAGAGTGTTTTTGTTCTGATTGATGCTAAATACCATACTTGTCTGAAAGAGATGAAAACACTTATGTGTATGCTCGTATTCTGTTTTGGCAGGTAATGTTCACAGGAGACAACATACCTGTCCATCCTCACATTTATAGCAATGGCCACATCTGCCTATCCATCTTAACAGAGGACTGGTCACCGGCTCTTTCAGTGCAATCTGTCTGTCTTAGCATTATTAGCATGCTGTCTAGCTGCAAAGAGAAGGTAAGTGTCTCACACTACAATGCTTGTTCTCTCATTCAAAAAGGCAGATGGACATTTGGTTACTTAGATACTTAATATCTTTTGTGTCTGAAGTTACACTTCCGATGAATGAAAAAATGGTTATGGTGCACTAAGGTACATTTACAGTACATCCACAATCTGACAATGCGAGAAAAACGTGTGTACGTGCGATATCATCAGTTTGTTTTCAGCTTTGATGTCAAAACGTAAACAGTCATGCACACAATAATTGCGCACATTGGTAAACATTGATAAAGGAGTTTACATACAGAGTGAAGTCAGATTAATGGGTAAAAATGTATGTGGACCGAACAGTTTTTGCTTAAACTGTTTTTGACCTTATTCTACATGTTGGCTTTTTAAACATAATAATGATTACAAATCAAATGACCAGCCGAATATGACTTGCTTTTCTCAATAATCGCTTGTAGCTGTATTCTTTCACTCTTGGAATAAATTAATCATGGCTGACTGCAAATAGCGCTTTTTTTTCCTCTTTTCTCCCCAACTCCCAATCCGCTCTAGGTACTCGTGGTGGTATAGTGACTCCCCTCAATCCGGGTGATGGAGGATGAATCTCAGTTACGTCTGGGACAGTCAATCCATGCATCTTATCACGTGACTTGTTGAGCGTGTTACTCCTGAGACCTAGCGCGTGTGGAGGCTTCACGCTATTTACCGCAGCATCCACGCACAACTCGCCACATGCCCCACTGAGAGCTAGAACCACATTATAGCGACCACGAGGAGGTTAACCCAATGTGACTCTACCCACCCTAGCAACTAGGCCAATTGGTTGCTTGGGAAGCCTGACTGGAGTCACTCGGCATGCCATGGATTCAAACTTGTGACTCCAAGTGTGGTAGTCAGCATCTTTACTCAAATAGCACATTTTTACAATATAATCGTTAACTGAGAATGTCTGGTTTTGCATGTTGCTGCGTCTATGCAACTTGGTGTCTGTTCAACATAAATATAAACACTATAAGACATTTTAAATGTTAAATTTTAATCTATATATAAATAAAAAGACAAATATTAAATGAGTGCACCTTTAAAATATTTTCAAGATATTGCTAGGTAGAGAGTTCTAATATGGAACACATTAGACATATCATTTTCAATGGCCTCCTAATAACCTTTTTTCATTTATGGCCATTGTCAAAGAAAATACTCACTGTGGTAATCCATAAATATCTTTAAATTCTGTAGAAAGCCGAAGCTTTGTTATACAGTATAGCAGAAATTCTGTCAGTGTAAATGCTAAAGGCATGCCCGCTGTTGCTGTTTTACTGCTGCTTTGCGTATTCGTTACAGGTGCAAGATGTGTGAAACAGTTCTTACATTAGTAAGACATTACCTGCTTCACACAGCTGTATCTTGTTCCTCTGAAAACCAAAGGCTTACTAATTACACAATTTGCATAAATGTCATAGTGCTGACTTTTTATAATTGACAATCTCGGGCCTTATGAGACAGGAAAGGAAGTCAGCTGAACCTGAAAAATGAATCATCTTTTTCACTGGGGGGCCTGGGTAGCTCAGCAAGTAAAGACGCTGACTACCACACCTGGAGTTGCAAGTTCGAATACAGGGCGTCCTGAGTGACTCCAGTCAGGCTTCCTAAGTGGCCCGGTTGCTATAGGGTGGGTAGAGTCACGCTGGGTTAACCTCCTTGTCGTCGCTATAATGTGGTTCTCGCTCTCGGTGGGGTTAGTGGTGAGATGTATGTGGATGCCGCAGAGCATAGTGTGAAGTCTCCACACACGCTAGGTCTCCGCAGTAACGCGTTCAACAAGCAATGTGTGAATGTTGGCTGAAAAGGAGTAGTTCACCTCAAAATAAAAATTCTGTCATTTACTCACCATCACATTTTTCCAAACATGTTGTTTGAAATTTTTGTTATTCCATGGAACACAAATGGAGATGTTAAACAGAATGTTAATCTCAGTTATCATTTACTTTCATTGCATCTTTTTCCGTATAATGTCAGTGAATGGCTACTGAGACTAGCATTTGCCTAACATCTCCTTTGGTGTTCCATGGAAGCACATGGTACATGTTTTGCACTACAAAAAATCTAGTTATTAATAGTCATGAATATTTGTGTTGAATTTTGCAAACATCAGCCCCCAAAAAGTTAATTTGAATTACTATTATTTTGTTTTTGTTTTACAGAGACGGCCTCCTGATAACTCCTTTTACGTACGGACGTGTAATAAAAATCCAAAGAAGACAAAGTGGTGGTATCATGGTGAGAACTGATATAATCTCAGCAAAAAAAAGAAACGTCCTCTAACTTTCAACTGCTTTTACTTTCAGCAAACTTAACGTGTAAATATTTGTATGAACATAAAAAGATTCAACAACTAAGACATAAACTCAAACAAGTTTCACAGACATGTGACTATCAGAAATGGAATAATGTGTCCCTGAACAAAGAGAGGGTCAAAATCAAAAGTAACAGTCAGTATCTGGTGTGGCCACCAGCTGCATTAAGTACTGCAGTGCATCTCCTCCTCATGGACTGCACCAGATTTGCCAGTTCTTTCTGTGAGATGTTAACCCACTCTTCCACCAAGGCACTTGCAAGTTCCTGGACATTTCTGGGAGGAATGGCCCTAGCCCTCACCCTCCAATCCAACAGGTCCCAGACGTGCTCAATGGGATTGAGATCCGGGCTCTTCGCTGGCCATGGCAGAACACTGACATTCCTGTCTTGCAGGAAATCATGCACAGAACGAGCAGTATGGCTGATAGCATTGTCATGATGGGGGGGGGTTATGTCAGTATGAGCCTGCAGGAAGGGTACCACGTGAGGGAGGAGGATGTCTTCCCTGTAACGCACAGCGTTGACATTGCCTGCAATTACAACAAGCACAGTCCAGTGATGCTGTGACACACCTCCTCAGACCATGATGGACCCTCCACCTCTTAATCGATCCCACTCCAGAGTACAGGTCTCGGTGTATCATCACCCCTGGTGAGACAAAACTGCGACTCATCAGTGAAGAGCACTTTTTGCCTGTCCTTTCTTTTCCAGCGAAGGTGGGTTTGTACCCAAAGGCGATGTTGCCGGTGATGTTTGGTAAGAACCTGCCTTACAACAGGCCTAAAAGCCCTCAGTCCAGCCTCTCTCAGCCTATTGCGGACAGTCTGAGAACTGATGCATTCCTGGTGTAACTCAGGGAGTTGTTGTTGCCATCATATACCTGTCCCACAGGTGTGATATACAGAAGTACCGATCCTGTGCAGGTGTTGTTACACATGGTCTGCCACTGCAAGGATGATCAGCTGTCCTTCCTGTCTCCCTGTAGCGGTGTCTCAGGCATCTCACAGTACGGACATTGCAATTTATTGTCCTGTCCTAAGACACGTTTATGCAGATGAGCAGGGACCCTGTGTACCTTTCTTTTGGTGTTTTTCAGAGTCAGTAGAAAGGTTTCTTTAGTTTAAGTTTTTATAACTGTGACCTTAATTCCCTACCTGGGAATAATAATAAGCTGTTAGTGTCTTAATGACCGTTCCACAGGTGCATGTTCATTAATTGTTTATGGTTCATTGAACAAGCATGGACAACATCTGTAAAGTTATCTTCTTTAAAATACAGTGTCCTGAAAAAGGGACGTTTCTTTTTTTGCTGAGTTTATATGTTTGTTATAAATCTAAAATGTATTACATTTTCTTTTTATTGGATGTTTACATTTTACTTTTTAATTTTTTTACAGATGATACCTGTTAATATGAACTTTCTAGAACTGGACGAAAGAAGTTCTACTGACCTATTAAAGCACTTTTTTTTTTTTAAATCATATGGTCTCTGAACTTCAACCTTGGACTCAAAACACAAGCATGGACTCAGACCACAAACATGGGAGAGGATCTCAACTGCGTTACCCAGCCAGTTGGATGCATGTTTTGGAAAAAATAGATGAAGAGTGGAAAATGTATTTTTAAGTGTATGGAATTAGACCCATCATGGGTTAGTGTGGAGAAAAGAAAAATTAAGATTTATCCAAGAAGGAACTCTTTGTAGTGCGATGATTTCTGTCTTGGACCACAAGTGTTCCTGTTAGTTTTTTTTTACCGCAGGTAAGTTTTAAGGTCCAAATGTCTTGTGCAATAACAATGAAAGGTGCATAGCCGGGCCAACAATGACAAATCAAATCAAAATGTTGAGAATTAAGAAATCTAAAACTATTCTCAATTGCTTTGCTTTCCTCTTTCTTTTTATTGTAACTGAAATTATATGCACTGTGAAATGATTCAAGATATGTTCATGCATACATGCAGTTCTACAGAAATAGCACACCACTTCGGGGGATAGGATTTCAGATGCTTCACTGTAAATAGTTTAATTTAAATATGGTACTTTTTTTAATCTCATTTATCTTTTATAAGTTCTGACATCATGGCAAATGGTTACATAAGTCATGCTGTTTGGGCTAAATGTGTCCTTGAGCATCCTAACAAAGTAAACCTTGAACCAACCACGCACTCATATTTACCTCTACTTGGTCAAATAGGGTCATCCCTTTGTTCTGTAGTTTTGCCTTTGGCAGATTAAATCAAAGGTTACCCAATATATTGGATGTGGGCAAGAACTGTCGGTGTTGCGTTCAGTTTTATTTTTACAATATGTTTAATATTGAGCTCTCAACTCAAATCTCTTTTAAACTTCATTTTTAAAACCATTTTCTTCCATGTTATACTTTTTTCACTCTTTTATCTCTTTAAATGATTTTTGTTGTGCGTTTATTATTTGGTGCACATTATGAAAAAGAGTTGAAAAATGGCAGTATGTTTGGGAGTGTATGTTTTTTTTTTTTTTTTTTTTTCATTCTGGGTAATTATTTTGATCCATATATCCTCAGCTGATATGGAAATCATTGTGATTTGAACATTCTGCAAGGTAAAAATTGAGAGTTGATTCTCCTGGTCAGTTGAGTCTCTCTGGCTCAGGTAACTTTTTCAAGAACAAAACATACCATCTTTAAATATTTTGATGTAAAAGATGTATTTCCCATTGAATTAGCCTATATTTTCTTCTAAAGGACTGTTTAAGGGGGGATGGAGGAAAAAAAAAATCCAGTGACATACAATACTTACTGTATATGTCCGATTTGATGCATACTGTATAGCTCTTAAAATTACAAGTGAAATGTGTTAACTTGGCAGCATGGTCAATATTTTAATGATGTAATGGCAGAGCACATACAGTATTTCATAATAGTTCAAAATAGGTCATAATATAGGTCATCCTGTGCACTTTTTTCCCACCTCAAAATTCTATATTTTTTCTCCTAATGACTGTCATTAGGATCAAAGATTGTTTGGTTACTTATATTTTGTGTTTGCTGGGATAAAAAAGCCCCCGTAAAATATTCTGTCCACAACAATTGTAAATGTTTGATGTTCATTCTCTAGTTGGTAACGTGAGATTTCACACTTGTTAATTAACTTCATACACTCCAAAGAAGTATTTCTTAGCAATCCATTCAGAAGTACTTGAATATTCAAAACTTGGTTGGCTAGTCTCCTTTTCTATTGGCTGTGGTACAGACTTCCAAGTGAATGTGTGTGTAGGAAAAAATGGAGATGGCCATAGCTTAACCTCTGCACACAATATATATGTTAAACATATAATTGTCATTACTACTAAAGAATATGTGTACAAATTGCAACAGGGCTAAAACGAATGTGTGATTGATGGCTGAGAATAATTGTGACACCTGTCGTCATGAGAGGTCGATAAGTGTAGACTTTTTTGTTGTTGTTGTTAATGAATGGATCTATTTAAGTTTTTGTTTGCAAGTTGTAACGAAAATTAATCAAAAAAATATTTCTATTGTTTTTGCTATGTAGAAATTATGTAAATTGTGCCTGTTAATTTAAGGAATAAAAACAGGTTTTGAGTCAGTGTTATTACTTTACACATTGCATGACCACATGTCTAAGAACTGGTATGCAGCTTTTAAAGAATTAATCATATCATATTTGCTTCTACAAAATTGTATTTTAGAAATTTGTGACGCGATAAAATTGCCTTAAATAGTTAAAGGCACTCTCAGTAACTTTTTGTTTGCATAATCTTACAGTGACACCTAGTGGTGTGGGTGCTGTATCTTTCGAAGGCAAAAGTTTTCAGTTATAGATGCCATTGTAGAAATTCTCTGTTCACAATCAGCCATGATTAATTTAATCTACGAGTGATCATGTCCAATAACAAGACAGTTACTGAGATTAAGCAAGTAGAATTTGGCTGGTCATGTGATTTTAAAGTGGTATCCCCCATGAGGATGCCCCTACACCATGCGCTGTAGAAAAAAACTGCTTTTATAAGGTTACTGGTATGACAAGAGTCCTCATCTCATGTGAGTGCTCATGATTTTTAATGTACAGTTTAAAAATGACAATTAATTTCTTTAGGAGTTACATTTTTTAATGAGAAAAACAAATATTGAGTGCACCTTTAATAATGATGATGGTGATAATGAAGTTTTTTTTTGTTGCACAATACAAACACTTAAAACTCAATATTCAATTAATCAAATGCATACCTGAATCTTGAATAATAATTAGAAGTTGAAGAGACTATCTTTTTTTTTCTGCCAGTAAACACATATATAATAGCATGATAATTTTGGCATTTACACACACATTTAGTATGGATTTTTATTTTTATTTACACATTCCATAAACAAAGAACAGTGATCACTCTATTAAAGGAAATACATGAGGGGAAAAAAGTCAAAGTATCAGAAAAAATATGGATATAATTTATAATATATACATATATATAAAAGATACATAAAGTTAAAATATATATAAAAAATTAAACAAAGTAAACATAAATAAGAGAAATGCTCAATAAGTTAGAAAAACAAGGTCAACCTTAAAAAAGCATGGCATTTAAATGTACAGTGGATGAATTGATCTTCAGTCAGTATCAGGAAGTCGGACTGCACCATCTATGCGACAGAGGAGGGGTGCACTCTTATTTCGGTATACGCTAATTAATTGACAAAAACAGTATAGAACCTTTTATATCCTTGTTGATTAAACAAAAGTGTGTATGATTTAACATAAAACAGTAAACTGTTCTCGGAGTGCAATATATTGAGTAAAGTCTGTTAGGCATAAAATGGTTTGCTCCTGGTCTCATTAGTTCTCTTTAGTGTTTGCCAAGGTTGGAGGTGTAACTGGGGTCTGGCCCTGGACGAAGGTAACGCATTATAAATAACTGCATACTCGTTTGAAGTAGTGATATATTCAGATTTACAGATGAAATTGCGACATGTCATTTGGTTGTTTAATGTCTGGAGAGGCGGTGTGCATCGTTCAGCTTTGAGGGGGTATTTAGACGTTCAGCCATGATGTCTACACATTGCCAGCTGAGTTCAGACCGGTGGCCTGCATGCTAGAAAGGGATTTCAATGCTGTATTCCAAAACATAGTGTGCAAACTACCTAGACATCGTTTTTGGGCGTCATAAGCATCGATTAGTTTGTGAAACACAATTCTAGACTGATTTATACAACAGTTTAGGGGTCACTAACACATCTCACTATTGCGTTTTGTTAATCAGACTTATTTCATCTTCAGCAACAAGAAAATGACACCGTTATTCAATGCATAGACATGGAGGAAAGGCAGAGTGACTGGTTGAGATGTTCATCCAGCCAGCTGGGGAATGACAGTGACCTCTCTTTTGTGATTTTGGAAAGTGTGTTTGGTATACAAATACAAATATCTTCTCAGCCCAAGTGTCCAGGATGTATCTGGTTGGTGGCCAAATGTCAATTACACTTAAGGCTACATCCAGCCTACACTACCTACTAGGATTCATGTCATACATTGCTTTTGATGCTTTTGTAGTTGAACATTATTTGGGGGGATTTTACTTTTGTGTTTTTGGAATGGACACAAACATTTCTATAATCTAGTTGAAAATATTTCATCTTGTAAAAATGGCTCTTTGTATGTGTAATCTCTATTGAACAATGTTTAAAAGTCCTTACCCAATAATCAAAAGGTGGTGGAACTCTGTTATGTTATCCTGTAGTTTAGAAGCTTGCAGATAATTTGATGCCAATTTCTGAACGAGTTCTAAATTAAGACCGTGCTTTTAGGAAACATTGTGATCTAATAGTTGATGGATTGAGAACCGGTACTCCCATGCGTGTGTCCTAAACACAGTCATATTTTACTATGATCTTATTCAAGTGGTGGTTGGATTGGAACACAAGCCTTTGACATGAGTAAAAACTGAGATTTATCTGTGCCACTTTTCTGCGACAAAGTGTAGATTTTTCTGTTGCGTACACTTGCTTACACAGTGGCGATTCTAGGATTTCAATCTTTGGGGGGCTTTGCCTCCAATGACACTATAAGATGAGCACATTTAATATATTACTTTTTGTTGCATAGATGGTGTTTTGTTTTTTTTAAACTGAGCATGCATCATTTTAGATAGCTATAATAACGTATACATTTATAAATAAAAATTATGGATATCGCTTAAAGAAACATTCAAAGGATATCGTTTTAAATCCCCCATTTATTAACGAAAATTGTAGAACATGATTTCTATAAAGTTATATCAAACACCACAAAATCCTAATATTACAATAAATGTCACATTTAGCTTGGTCGTTAAATAGTGGAGTGAATTAACTTCAAGATTATGCTTCTCTGTATATAGTGAAGTATGCCATTAACACGTGACTCAAGTCTTTATAATTTGTTCAAAAGAGAAAGTCACTCGGAAAAGAGATTTTGAATCTCAAGAGACTACCTGGTAAAATAAAGGTATGAAATAAAAATAAAAACGTTTGTATTGTACTTATTAGTTCAGTGACCATTTTTCTACAAGTTTTCTTTTCTTTATGCTTTTATCAGTGGTTTAATTACTCAAGAGTCATTCAGGATCGAAAGTTTAATTATAATTTAGTAAAAATCTGTGTGTCTATTAAGAGACTTCAACTGAGTGTTTAAGCATCATAAGCATTTCCTCGCAAATGACAACAAATCACTCATTTGGTGAGCTGCTGTGCATGACTGTCAGGCTATACAAAAAAGACAACAAAATTAGCCTAAAATAATTACAAGTTTTAATTACATCCTGATGACAGTGTAATACCATTAGTCACTTTACTCTTAATTCATCCAGCCCCTTCCACTCCTTGTTAAACGAGATTACCGCACTATATGAACGACATGCCACCTCTTCTTGAGTTGACTAACAGGCGCTGATCCATGCTCATTGAGTAAAGGTGTTTATTCATTCAGTGGGTTGGACCAATGATGTGCTCCTTCACAACCCACACTCCAGTGATATTGGTTCGCAATATAGTCAGTCTTAACAGGTGAGAAAAGCCACTAAAGCAGTCTTGCACTTCATACAAGGGCAGTGCTGTTTGTGGCTGTTTAAAGGATTTAATCAGTACTATTGCAGTCACAGATTTTTAGGTGGGTTGAGATTAATTTTAGCAACGGCTGTGGCTTACTGACATTACAGCCTGCCAACACTATTGGGGTAAGTGTACCCATTAAGCCCACCAAAATCTGATTTAAGACATTATTTATTTTATATTTTCTTAGCTGAGATGGAGAAAAACTTGGATTTAATTTTATATTTATCTCTCACTTGAAGTTTTGTCAATTCCAACAATTTCCAAAATATTAAATAAAAATATTTCATAAAATATGTGAAAAGTCTAGAATGGTATTAAATGGTAAATAATGTACTGCTTAAACCCATGGGTTCCAATTAAGCCCTCTTTTTGATTAATTGAAAAGATTATTTTGTTTACAACTTGTATCCAACAAGACTGGTAAACATAATTTAACCTTTACAGCAATATAAGTTTCAATATTAGAGCTTCTATATTGTGTAAAAAAAAAAAAAAATACATCAGTTGCTGATCAGTAAATGCATTTTGTGAACAGACTAAATACAACCCCTGACAGAAACTATGAAATCACCATTTTTGGAGGATGTTCACCCAGCTTTTTTACATGGTAGCAAATAAACAAATCATAGATATAACTAAAAATGTTTGTTTAATAGCTGAAAATTCTGGCTTCTTGAAACATTCATCAAACAAATTAAATTACATTAATTTAAATTAATAGCATATATATTTTCCAGCTCAAATAGAGGAAAACATTATGGAATCACCTTGTAATTTGCATTTCTAAAACAAATACAAGTCTAAAAATGCAAATTAGTCTCCAGTTAAAAGAGAGTGCTTACAGACCATAAGCTGTTGGACTTGGCTAATTGAAAGGAAAAATGGCCCCAACAATAGTTGTCAATTGAAACAATGGAAAGGATTATAAAACTCCTTCAAGAAGGAAATCCAACAAGGGGAGTAGTAAAAGAAGTTGGTTGCTCCCAGTCAGCTGTGTCTAGAATTTGGTGCAAGTATAAACAAAATAGGAAGGTTGTAAAAGGAAAACATACGGGTAGACCAAAGAAGACATAAAAGCATCAGGATAGAAAACTCGAAAATGGAGTTGGTGTTTGTGACAGAACTGTAAGAAATCAGTGAATGAAATGGGATTTACTTATAGAAAAGCTAAATTAAAACCAGCACTAACACCTAAACAGAAGAAAACAAGGTTTAAGTGGGCTAAAGAGAAGCAATCATGGAGTGTGGATGATTGGAAGAAAGTGACATTCAGTGTTGATGCTGGAACTTTTGTCTGGTGCCGTTCAAATTAAACATATATAGATGACTGCGTGAAGATAACAATAACATTTCTCCAGTCATTTATGATATGGGATTGCATGCCAGGTCAATGCACAGGTGTACATTGAAATTTTGGACACCTTTCTCATTCCATCGATGGAAAACAGATTTGTTGATGAAGTAATTTTTCAGGATGATAATGCATCTTTCCACAGAGCAAAGAGTGCTAAAGCTTTTCTTCAGGAAAGGCATATCAACTCAATGACATGGCCTGCAAACAGTCTGGATCTCAATCCGATTGAAAATTTATGGTGGAAATTGAAAAAATTGGTCCATGACAAGGCTCCATCCTACAAAGCTGATCTGTCAACCTCTATTTGAGAAAGTTGGAACCAGCTTGATGGAGAATATTGTTTTTCATTAGTGAAGTCCATGCCTCAAAGAATTCAGGCCATCATAAAAGCAAGAGGAGCAAAAAGATTTCATAATTTTTTCCTCTACTTGATCAGGAAAAAAATATTCCATTTAATTAAAATAATGTAATTTGATTTGAGGGATGAAAAATTGTTTTGTGTCATATCTGTGATTTTGTTTATTTGCTACAAAGTAAAAAAGCTCTGTGAACATCCTCTAAGTGTGGTGATTCCATAATTTTTGCCAGGGGTTGTACACTTCATCATTAATACAAGAGATGCTTTATTTACATTGTATGTATTTAATTCATGTTTAAATTCAAATGTAAAAAGTTCTCAATGAAAATTAGACATGTAATTTAAAGGGATAATGTAGTGTTTCCCAACCAGTAGTGTGCAGTGAAAGATTGTCAGGTGTGCTGTGGAAAATGATCAAATTCCACAAAATAAATGCATGAAAAATAATTTCATAATATGTATATATATTCCATATAATTTCAGGGATCCAAACTCCTCACCTTTTTGGAGAAATTTGCTGTTTTTGAACCATTATTGGTCACTTTTGTGATTGTGAATAACAATGAATAATGTGCAAAAGTGAGTGATATTTATACACTTTAAAGGACTTTCACGTGACTCGTGTCAGCGCTGCAGAATACATTGAAGTCTATGAAGTGATGTTACACCAAAGTGTTTTTCACACACACACGTTTTTGCTTCACCAATAATGTCTTTGCAAGTATTATGCAGCAATAAATATTAAAAACTGTCAAAAGTTGTGAAGAGACATTGAATGTATCATAATTTCTTTTAATTAAATATTACCTTATCGTTTACGAAAATCAGAGACCCCAGTTATTGAACTAATTTAAATTTATCAAGAAAACGCTTCGACCTAAACATAAACGAGTCCTTTCATTACTTTCTGCTATCAAAGCAACCGCAAGCTTTTATCTCTCTTCCAAATACTTGTTCATTGTTATCACAAAATAAACCCAGAAAGGGTAATCGGCACTTGTATCATCCTAAAGGGGTTTATTTTGCGATAACAACAGGCTGACTTTACATTATCCAACTTATTACATGGCTACAAAGTAAATAAATATATAAATGGACATAAAATATTGATTTGCTTTGAGATTATGTGAGAAGAAATAAAACGGCTGAAATCCATCTCCTGTTTGTGTCGGAGTTCTGTTGGTGTTTATTTTGGTAATAATTAATGTCTGACTATTCATTATCCAGCTTATTACAAGACTACTTGCCAAATAAACAAATGTTCATGAAACATTCTATTTATTATCTTGCTTGTGAAGATCGCACAGTGATTCGAAAAGCAGGAAAAATGACTCGCAATATCCAGCTGAGTTGTCTGATACTTGAATGTGTGGTTGATACTAAGAGATATCAGACCACTAGATGGCACCATTGGCCAATCAGAATTGGGTGTTCCAGAGCGCCATGTAATAATAAAGCAATAAGCCACAAGAGGCCAAACTTGATACGATCCAATCTTAGGCACTGCTCCAAATTGCACACCTGATGTGAACTTGTGGACTACAAGATATGAAAGCCAAAGTATACTTTGGTTGTCCACATTGCTGATTGGAATGCGCACAGGATGTGTGATGCAAATTTACTCATCAGCACAGTACGCGCAGACTGAAATCAAACAGGATAAGCGAGAGGGTAGAAGCAACAATACGCATAGACGAGGACTGTCTGTGTATGGCCCAAATTTACTCGCCACACAGACAGTCCTCGTCTATGCGTATTGTTGCTTCTACCCTCTGGCTTATCCTGTTTGATTTCATTTCATGGCCTTGACCATGTTTTTCTTAGAATGCACTGGTAAAGGACATTTTTGCTTGGCTAAATAATGTAGTCTAATAAATAATGCAGCTTACTCAATACCTCAGCGTATAGAAATGTTAATGAAGATGAAGTCCTCAATGGCTTTCAAGTATAGATTTTTAACATTACATGATGTTATTTTTTAACAGTGACAGAGCATGGCTCAAATGAAAGTGCAGACTTCATCCCCCTTGACTGGGTCTGGCCTGTCCGCTGTGGCACCCCCTGTGGCCATGCCCAGCCCAGGAGCTCTGGGTCTGCAGCCCACCTTCAATGGCACAGTGCCAGCCACAACGCCCACCTGCCCCAGCCCTGCCCCTGGCTTTGTGGACTCCACTGTACCAGCCAGCCCATCAGGTAAGCGGCCTGCATATCGATCACATCCATTGTACCGATTTAGTTCCATATAGGAACAATGTTCGTAAAACAAAACATTTGATATGAGTAATATGTTTTGTAAGTTACAACAGGCGTCTTGTGCCTGCAAAAAGTGTTTAGACACTTAAGCCACGCATAGAAATGTATGAATTTCAGTGCAATAAATAACACTGTGCCAAACCAAATAGCATTTGCACACAAATTATGCTAGACTTTTTCTCAAAACTAACTAGCTTTTGCTAGGTTTTTTTTTTTTTAGCTTTAAAATTATTTCCACTTGGTTTGATATTTTGTTGTTTACCAACACAATGACATTCATACTTTTAAGTGTTGCTCAAATGCCCAAATACTTTTTTTGGACCACTGAACACGTACATGTTTGCTTTCAGTTTATAAAGCAGATTGTTTGTTTTGTTTTAAAAAAATAAAATCTTGAATCATTCAAGATTAGACCATATATTTCGCACTATGATGACTTGGCAAATATAAACAAAATAAATCAGATGACCCATTGTTAACATCTGGTTAGTCATAATGTTTATCAGTCATTACAGTTGGCATTCATTAGGGAATTATTCCGTGGAATGTCATATAGACATTGTTTCCAGTGGATCTGTAATATGTTTTAATGGTGAAATGAGCAAATATATTCATCCAGTGGTTTATTTAATCATTTGTTTTAGCTGAACTCAACTGAAATGTTTCTCTTTCTGATAGGCCCTCCTGAAGAAAACATGGCAAACCCTAAAGAGAAAACTCCCATGTGTCTGGTGAATGAGTTAGCCCGTTTCAACAGGATTCAACCTCAATACAAACTGCTGAATGAGAAGGGGCCTGCACACGCTAAGGTATGGGAACATTCGCTGTCGTTTTACATGGGGTTATGTTATGTAGAGACCCCATGAAATTGCTTGATGAGCACAATTTCCTATTGAAACAGGAAGTTTGGTCTGGACGTATAAAAGGGCTTGTCCCTTTTTTAAAATAGTCAATAGGCATTAGATACATTATAGCTGAGAACCACAGTTTGCTAGTTGGTGGCAGGTATTTTTCATCAGTATGTCATCAGTAGTTTTGCTCTGTTTTCCCAGCAGAGAAAGTCAATTTTAAATGCATATGTTAAACTGCTGAAGATTAATTTTGTTTGCTTCTAATAGTACATTACATGTAGCATAGGGCTAGGACGATTCATCGACGTCATCAATTACAGAAATACGTCGTTTTGCATAACATGCGTCGGTGCGTTGCAATGGAATAATTAAAATGGCAGCACACGGTTTAAGCATGGATTCCCCGAAGAACAAACTGCAGCTAAAAAACTTGCCCATTGTGACCTAAAGCATGGGAGTATTTTAGCCAGAGACCCAACGATGTGGTGCTGTGTAAGATATGCAAATTGGAAATGGCTTATCACAACCGCCATGAACACTTGAAGCGAAAGCATCCCGGAGCGCACATCAAGACGGCAGCACCGTAAGTCCCGTTTAGTTTTTGTCCCTACCCAAACATGATCTAGTATTACAACAAGTATTTCTTTTAGTAGTAGTCGCTTAAAATATATTTTCTTAATGTTTCCTCATCGCCCCCATGTTAAAAGTAATTTCTGCACAGCTGCTAACGTAACTTTACACCATGCGTCATCTAATTTTGTTATTTGTGCATTTTATATTTTCTGTTTACTTTAACGGCCATGCAGCCTCTACATTGCAAGTAAATTTTGCACTATGCGACCAAAAAACTCCTGTTATTAGCCACTGGCATTTAAATTGTAACATTTCACTCGCCAGTGATATAGAGTTGTGTAGTGTCCGAGGCCCCTTTACTGAATAAAAAGCAGTTGATTAACAAGCTGGATCCAGCCTCATCTTTCCCTGCATGCTGTCTCATGCACAAGCAGGAAAAAACACTTGTGTCTCGTTCAGTTGAATTCAAAGCATCTCAGGGAAATGCACTGTGGATGTCACAAGAGCAGCTCTCTTGAGATTGTGTGAAGATGAACCACTTCTCAAGCGCTCTGAGCACGCAGTTTCACTTTCAACGTCCATGTAATGTCAAATATCCATGGTCATTATTGGTTTATTCATGCAGTGTTAATAACATAAAGTAAGACAGAGGAGATGCCTTGCTCTATTTCTGTGGAGATGATAAAATGCATGAAACGGAACCTCAAAGTCTTCCTTCATGAGAAATAAGGGCTTGTGAGTTAACCAGAGAGCCTTAAAATAATGTATGAAAGTGAAGAATTTAAGGCAGAAATATTTTACTATTGCATAATATAGTATAATAGCTGTACAGGTTGGCTGGGTTACAAAAGAAGCAAAAGAATACAAAATATTGAAAAAGTCCAATGGATCAACAGCAGACAAATAAGAGAGATATATTTTAGTTATTTAGACATATTTTGATTAATCAAATGAATTACATGGTGTCCCGATTAATCACATATACAAATATTTGCTGAGAAAGTTGTATAACAATAACAATTTATTTTTTTAAATATTCAGATAATTAAAATGCATTACATTCTTAATCATTGATAAGACAAAAAGCGACTTTAGAATACAATGTATTGTTTACTACCATATTATTGATCATAAGCCAATCATTGGCATACAGTTCACAGCAAAACATTTCACAAGTGAATTTGTAAATCAGTTGGAGATTTATTATGAGGGCTTGTTTAAGGACACGTCAATTCTGCGGCAGATATTTTGAATTTTTTTTTTATTAATGCTTACAAAACTTTTACATTAGAATATTATTAAAACAAACAACAACAAAAAGGAAAATAAATAAACGGTTTAATAAAAATATCAAATTGTTTACATATTTCAATACACTACATCTTTCTTTACTCAAATTGGAAATCGTTCTTGGGTATTGCTGAACCTCAAACTAATGGTTTATAACCACCTTACTAACATTTATGAATATTAAACTTTGCCAACAAAAGCAGAACATTAATCAAATAATATTCCTTATGAAAAGACATGTCATAGCTAAAAAAAACGAATTGCTTTTTCAACGAACAGTTAAAAGCTGGGAATAATATGATCTCTAACAAGCTTGCAGAAATCAGACCAAAAACAAGTCGAGTAGGGACAACTCCAAAATAAATGAAAATATGTTTCTGCCCGCAGACCACAAAATGTACAGAATATATTGATATCACAATTAAATCTCTCTACAAGAAAATAATCAGTGAGGTAGTACTTATAAATAAGTTTGAAGGAAATTTCTTTGATTTTATTTGTGATTAAATATTTATGGGTAATTTCCAAATTTTGCACTCTCTCAATCCAGCCACACCCTGCGTCAGACATGCTTGTGTAGCATCTCGGTGTGTTGTGTCATAAACATAAAATGTTTCGGTCACTGTGTCAAGTTAAATATAGTTTAATACTCAATCTTTAAACGCATCTTGAGATCCCTTAGTTCGCATTTGCGCTCCAAGTGTTTTGAAGGCAAGAACACCTACTGAAGTGTTTTCTTCACTGTATAAACTGATCATTGCTCATACAGCTGAAATTTCACTTACTGCCCTCTGGAGTAAACAGGTGGTACTATAAGCTTGCATTTCTCAGGAATCTTCCTTATTATGGTTCGGGGGCATTGCGATTTAAATGCGTAATTTTTTTTTATTGCGTTATATTTTGTCAAATTAATCACACTGAATTAACGCGTTAAATCGACAGCCCTAGTTTTTGATAATTAAAATATTATTATATGGTAATTATCATATTCGTGAAACACCTAAAACAGACAATTAATCATCATATTCCTAAAACAGTAATCATAGTCATAATCGCATTTATTTGTTTGACAATTAATTGTCAGCCAAATTTCACAATCGCATTGATGTCACTTTCTCCAAGACCATCACCACATGCTCCATCCAGAAGCCGTGGTTGACTGCGGAGGTGCGCACGCTGCCGAGGACCCGAGACCCCACTGCAGTTTGCGTATCGTCCAAACCGTTCAACCGACGACGCCATCGCCACCACGCTCCATCTGGCCCTCACCCACCTAGATAAAAAGGACTCATATTTTCAAATGCTGTTCATAGACTTTAGCTCAGCATTCAACACAATAATTCTTCAGCACCTGATTGGAAAGCTGAACCCGCTGGACCTGGACACCTCCCTCTGCAACTGGATCCTGGTCTTCCTGACTGGCAGACCTCAGTCAGTCTGGATCGGGAACAGCATCTCCACCACCACAACACTGAGCCCTGGGGCCCCCCAGGGCTGTGTGCTCAGTCCACTGCAGGTTCACTCTGCTTACTCACGATTGTGCAGCAATGCACAGCTCGAATCACATCATCAATTTCGCCGATGACACGACCGTGGTGGGTCTCATTAGCAAGAACAACGAGTCAGCATACAGAGCAGAGGTGCAGCGGCTAACGGACTGGTGTAGAGCCAACAATCTGTCCCTGAATGTCGACAAAACAAAAGAGATGGTTGTTGACTTTAGGAGAGCACAAAGTGACCGCTCTCTGCTGAACATCGACGGCTCCTCTGTGGAGATCATCAAGAGCACCAAATTCCTTGGTGTTCACCTGGCGGAGAACCTCACCTGGTCCCTCAACACCAGCTCTATTACCAAGAAAGCCCAGCAGCATCTCCTCCTTTCTTCGAAGTCTGAGTTAAGCACATCTCCCATCCCCCATCCTCACTACATTCTATAGAGGGACTATTGAGAGCATCCTGAGCAGCTGCATCACTGCCTGGTTTGGGACTTGCACCGTTTCGGACCGCAAAGCCCTGCAGAGGATAGTGAGGACAGCTGAGAAGATCATCGAGGTCTCTCTTCCCTCCATCAAAGACATTTACAAAAAACACTGCATCTGCAAAGCCACCAGCATTGTGGATGACCCCACACACCCCTCACACAAACTCTTCACCCTCCTGCTGTCTGGCAAGAGGTACCGACGCATTCGGGCCCTCACGACCAGACTATGTAACAGCTTCTTCCCCCAAGCCATCAGACTCCTCAATACTCTGACTGACAGACTGGACTGACACACACACACACGTGTCCTGAGTTGCACTTTAATTATTGTCACTTTATAACTGTCTGCTACCTCAATAACTTCTATGTGCATAGAACACTCATCTCATAGTATGTTATGTTTACATTTGGCATTTTTAGAAACTGTCATCTTTTTGCTCTAGTGTGTACTGGTCTCTTACTGTGTCTATTGTACTGTCCCGTACTTTTTGCACGTTTCCACATGCACTTTATATAGGTATTTTATTTAGTTTGTGTAGTCTCATGTGGTTCTGTGTTTGTCCCATGTTGTTTTATGTAGCACCATGATCCTGGAGGAACGTTATCTTGTTTCGCTATGTACTGTACTAACTGTATATGGTTGAAACGACAATAAAAACCACTTGACTTGAATTGGGACCCCTAATTTTCATTATTAGGTTCCTACCTTGTGAATTGTTTTTTTTTTTAAATGTGTATGAAATTTCAAACCGTGACAACAGCTTGTATCATTATTCAAAATGCGATTACATGACATCTTTTAAATTGAAATTTGTAGAATTTTAAAAAGCTAAAGCAAAAAATATATATGTATGAAGAGGCCCCCTCTCTCAGTGTGCTTAAAATATTTTTAAATTACATTATGCTTACATGTCATCAAAATTCTGGCGAAAAGATTTTCAAAAATTTACTAGCTAATGAAGATTCTTTCTCTAACATGATCGAAGAGGGTTGCCATGTATGAGTGAGAAAATGGCGTAAACTGTGTGACTGTAAATCGTTTCAGTTATATTCCTTGCTCCACTGAGATTTAATGCAGATTGCAATAGTTTTAGTTATTCCTGTTAGAAGAAGTTTACTGTTGCTCGATTGCGCTAATGTTACTGTAAGATGAGGAGAGAGGAGGAGATTTGGAATGTGGAAGGAGGGGAGGGGAAGAAGGAGGGGGAGAGAGAGATTGTGTGTAAGATTGGGTGTGGGTATTACTGAGTTGATTAAGAATGCACAAATTTTAGTTATTCCTGTTAGAAAAACATTTAAGTGTTACTCAAATTGCACTAATTTTGCTGTAAAATTATTTTATGTTGGACTGCTAAACTCGGAATATCAAAACATTACGCAACCTCGAGTATAGCAGTCCAACATAAAATCTCTCCAAAATAAAATGAATGTTGGACTGTAAAATGGAGATTAGCAGTTAAAACGGCTATTTTTGTTGAGGAATAATGCCCTGCAGTGCACACTTTGTTTCTTGTACATTTGTTTGTTTAAGAGAAGATAATCTATTAAAATATTGAAATATAAAAAACTTGTCTCATTAATATTTATTTTGGGTTAATAAATTGTTATATTAATCAAGAAATAATAAGAAAAAATCTTTTGAAAAATATGCAAAAATCTATAAAAAAAAATTAACGTTAGGTGCAGCCCTAATGTAGCATAGCATAGATGACTTCAAAGCTAATAGCCACAAAACTCTAATTTTGATTACATTTACTGATTAAAAGTGCATTGCAGTAACATAATGGTAAAATATCGCTAATATAACCTCTCCTCATTGTTAAAATCTTCTAGTACTGTCAGGGAAATGGTACATGAATCATGTCAATCAAGATAGTCGCTTCATTGGTCCTTTCAAATCCTTTCAGAAAATAAGAGGTCTTGCTGCCATATATTTATGAGTATCTGTCTGTCTGTCTGTCTGTCTGTCTGTCTGGGCAGCTGCAGTACATGACCACCAATCCTACACCTTTGTCAAAGTGACATTCAAAAAGTGCCTTAGATATCACAGTCAATTATCCCCCTGCTGTCCGTGTGCAGATCTTTACCGTGCAGCTGTGCTTGGGGAACCAGGTATGGGAGGCAGAAGGCAGCAGCATTAAAAAGGCCCAACACTCCACAGCAACCAAGGCCCTGACAGAGAGCAGCCTACCCCAGCCTCCTCCCAGATCTCCTAAAGCTGACATCTCTAACAGCAACCCAGGTACCAAAACCTCCATTACACACAAGAACCGACTACAAATATTGCAAAGAGTTCTGTTGCAGTATACAAATACATCTATCTATATACAGTAAATATTGAGGAAATATGCAGTTAGATGCCAGGGTGAATTGTGTTTGGATCAGTTTCTGTTGAGCCACTTACAAAGATAAACCAACATTATTTAAAAGTCTGTAACGGCTGCACTGCATAGTACAAATATTGTAGTTAATTCTGTCAGTTTGTTTACCTTGTTGGCTAGGTTGAAGCAATGTCTTGGAATCATAAAAGCATTAGTGAATGAGATGTTCTTGGGCTAAAGGGGGTTGTTTTGTAGGCAGCATCACTCCTACAGTGGAGTTGAATGGCCTGGCCATGAAGCGAGGGGAGCCAGCCGTCTATAAACCCCTGGACCCCAAACCAGTCCCCAACTACAGAGCCAATTACAACTTTAGAGGAATGTTCAATCAGAGGTAAGTCCTGTGAACTGCAGAGATGTAATATTTTAGGAACTGAATGCCTCTGAAGCATGTCACTATTTGTTTATTTTAACCTCCTGTTAATAACGATTGTTGTGAATGGTCTTTACTGACATCTAGTGTTGTCATATAGCGTCCAACATACTGTGGGATACACAGAGGGTTTTTGAGAGAAGTACTATTAGCCACAACCACTGAGCAGTTGACTGACTTCATTATATGTAGGTCAACAGATAATATGTGCACTTCATAACTTGTTGTGTATAACAATATACATTTCTGAAAATAATATTTTCACTATGCAATATACATTTTATTGTGTAATGTTTAAGTTCTGCTTAATGAAGGATAGAGCAATTGCAGTATGATTAAAATGTACATTTATAAATAATTCTTATCTGAATCATTTTTTTCCACTAAGTAGCTTTTAGGCTTTGGTAAATATGTTTGTTGCCAAGTAATGTAGCTACACAAGTACACTGCAATAAATAAAACTTGATTCAAAGGGAAATATGCCATTCAAAGTGCTTCCTGGGATTGTAGTTCATCAGAATCAGCTTTATTGCCAAGTATGCTTACACATACAAGGAATTTGTCTGTGACAGGAGCTTCCAGTGTACAACAATATAAAAACAGCAGCAAGACATAGATAATTAAAACCAAAAAAGAATAATAAAAATAAATAATTATACGTACATACACTCACATTCATACATACCCACATACACGCGCAGTGCAAATCCATTACAAATCCGTTATATACGGAACAAAAATACTGTATATTATGTACAGTGCAATATATTATGTACAGTGCAATGTATGTAATGGCAGAAGTGGATATGTTGGATAATATAAATAGACTTTTTTTTATTGCTCAATGGGGCAATTTAACTGTTCATGAGACCTCAAGTACACAATCTTTTACCTTTTTTGTCTTTTTATAGTTATTTCTACCATGTGAATCCAAAGAGATGATTTTAGAATATCTCGTAGTAAGAATCTCCCCTACTTTTGGAGATTTTTAGTTTAAAGAGTTCTTAAATGGACAGAAGGCTTTTGGGAATCTGAAGGAAATTTCTGCTCATTACCAGTAGGTAGCAGTATTGCCCCATTTTTATTACTCTGCCCTTGCAAAAGAGGAATTTTGCCATTTTTCTTTTGCAAGTATTGATGAATTCACAACCAACTTAAAAGCTGTTGAAACAATTAAGTACCCAATTTTAGTCACGATTTATAGTGATTTAAGACCAGTCTGTCAAGATATTTATATATTAAGTTAAAAAAAAAAACATGATGCTTTTTATTCTAAATTGACCTGTGAGGATAAAGAACTAACACTCTGATATAGTAGTACTACTCCGATAAAAGGCAAAGAGAAGCAATGCTGACATTAGAGAACTACACACTACATTAAAGGGAGCACAGTATACGTTAATCCTGTTGTTATTTGAGGCTAGTATTTGGGCATTTGCTTTCGATTGACACTCAATGGACACTGAGAACAAAGACGAGAAACTAGAGTCTTGTAGTGCTACAATCTCAACCTGATATCAAATGTGTTAAAGGGCCTGCGTGTAGGGATTTTATTGACAAAATGTATATATTTTCTCCTCTGGCCATCTAAAATTTCCATTATCTTTGAAATAGTAAGAGAGCAAGGAGCCAAAGTAAATCGGATCCTCTGTGCGATTACATCATTTTGGTACAGAGCCTGGCCAAAGACCACCATGTGGGGTGTTGTACATGTAATTTACCCTTGAGTTTTCTGCCCACACCAGAGTCAGCACAGATCCTCTTGTAGGTGTCGCTTGTTTTTCATAATTAAACAAGGATTCACTTAATCACAGCTTTTGTTATGAGTTTGATTATTGATGTTTTGGCTGTATCAGTTTGGTTTAGTGTTGTATAATGGTTTGGCTACAGTTAATTGTGGGATTATGGTATTGAATGCCTTGTCAAATAAATCTAAACATGTGTGCTATTGGGTATTGATTAGTACAAATGTATTTTATGCAGTGATACTTATAGGGGTCATGTCATTAGGAATCCAGATAAGGACTGTCCATTCAGTATTTAGGTTTAGTAAGTAATCTTGGCCTGCCCAGTCACAGTGATGTAGAAAAGATAATATAATTCCTAAACAACATATGATCTAACAAGTTTACAATGTGGGTAAATCCATCAAAAACGGTGCTGTTTCTGACTTTGTGTAGCACCTGCTGCTCTGCTTATCCTTTAGCAGGATCCCAACATTCGAAAGGAGAGGTTGAAGTTTGCTTTTCAAGTGGTCCCTAGTCAGTTTAGTTGGATATTAACAGTTTGATCTGCAGCTAAAATCCATATTTGACTAGACATCTTGCGTATAAAAATGCAGCAAAGAGTGGTATTTCATTTCCCATACTAAAGGAACGTTTTTTTAATAGAAATCTTGGGGGCTTTTCAGACAGAATGTGTTATTGTGTTAAAGTTAGTCATAACACAACTAATGGAACAGAATGCAGGTGTCTTGAGATGAGATTTTGGTGTTGTTATTTTAACTTGACTAGCATTTTAAAAACACTTTGTCAGACATCAAAGTTGGAAAGCTAATTCATACTTGTGTGTCGCGCAAGTGATCATATCATGCCAAATTTTAATTTGCAACATCCAATTGCACAAATAAATTGTTGAACTATAGCAAAGGGGAAGATTTATAGTGAATAACAACTTTCAATTTGGTCTTTTCTTTACAAAAATGCTGTCCTATGGCTTCAGTAGACTTGAAATTTTCCACTGTTTTAGTTCTTCTATGGTTCATTTTTGTCATTTGTGGAGCTTGGTAGCCCCTTTTCATAAATCCCTTTCATTGTATGGAAATGATCAGCGTAAACGTGGTGAACTATCACTTTAACCAGTGGCCAGGTCTTATGAAGGGATACCAAACAGTGTTTTGGATTATCCATTAAGCATTCCAGCGATATGATGTCTGCGTCCAGACATATACGGTATCCAGGGGCCAATGGGCTGCCAGATATAGGTCTTCACGGGTCCAAAAATGTGGTCCCGAACCTGAAGAGACCCGGAAATGTTCTATCCGGAACCAACCCAGACCCGTCTATGTTTGAAAGTTTGGAACCAGACCCATGTAGAACTGAGAAATGCCGTAAATGTACTACACGGAACTGACTGGGACCCGTATATTATTTGAAATCCGTTCCAGACCTGGTTGGGACGCACAAATTCCATAGCTAATTGCTATTAACAAGTTAATTTACAAGTTGTGAAAATAAAACTTTGCATCTTACCTAATGTAATTTCAGTAGCCTTCTCACCGGTACCTGACTGTGATGCATACAATCCATCCTCCTTGCCAAGAAAGTTGGCATAATAACATCCAAGTTGTTCCTCTCTTGCTGATTGAAAGAGCATGTATAATCCACTCAGCTTCAAAAGTCCACTTGCTCTCACGGTGATGGATGACAAACAAGACTTTGCAGCTTTGCAGTTTTTTTGTATCTTGCATAATATGATTACTTCCACTGTTTGCCCTTTTGAACTATAATAGAGATTGCTCATTCAGTGCCACGGCCGCAGTGCACTTAGGTTTTATCATCTGTCAAACACCGATATGTCGGAATAAGTCCCACCTTCTAAATAAAAGAGCCAATTGTCAATTGGTAAAGTCATCGCGTCACTGCAGATGTTAAACGGACTACGGACCCTAAGTACAAGAATGGGACCTGACCCCTTACCTGGCTGACCGTTTAAAATGGGTCCCGGGTCCTCTGGTTCGGGTGGACCTGTGAAGACCGCTACTGCCAAAATCTACATTTCATAAATTATGCTTACAAAAGCTCTGATATTAGGGGTGCCGTATGTCCACTTATTAGCAGCTGCCAGAATAATCACTTATTTACCCAATATCAGTATTAATTGCATTAAATGGTATAACATAGAAGTTACTCTGGCTCCGCTTCAGTTTGAGGGGTTCAGGCAGAAAATTGTGTAAATGCAGCAAATTTCCTTTTAAAGTAATAGTTGACCCAAAAATTACAATTCCTTCTTTCTTCATCAGAACAGGATTAAAGATTTATAGGAAAGTATACCAGGTTTTTAGCTTCATCCAATGCAATTGAATGGACACCCATTTTTGACAGTCCAAAAAGCAAACTTGGTCAGCATCAAAGTAATCCACACAACTCCAGTCGATTAAGCAATGTCTTCTGAAGTTAATCGATACATTTGTGTGAAAAACTAATCACAAATTAAACCTTTATTAACGTTAAAAAAATCGCTTCCTGTAAACACTGAATGCCTCATGTCACTGTCATGTGACATATTCACGTTGGCACGTTCACATAAGAATTTTGAATTTACGCTCTGTTTACCACAGAGGAACGTACTTCACTCAAGAGAGAGGTCAATTGAAACAGCTACAGAGAGCTGGCAGAGAGCTACACAAGCGCTGATTTAAAGTTAAAAACTATTAGCGTTTCTTTTTTTGCACAAATGTATCGATTAAATTTCTTAATCGACTGCAGTTGTGTGGATTACATTGATGTTGACTAAGTGTGCTTTTTGGACAGTCAAAAACTGGTGTCCATTCACTTGCATTGGATAAAGATAAAAACCTGAGATACTTTCCTATAAATCTTAAATCCTGTTCTTATGAAGAAAGAAGGTCATCTTAGATGGCCTGAGGGTGAGTAAATTCTCAGCAAATTTTCATTTTGGATGAACTATTCCTTTAATTCATAAAGTAAGAGTTTGATGTGAAACCCCTCAGGTTACCGTTGAACGGGTCATGAATCTGGAACTTACAGAAAAGCACTGTTTGTTTTAATATAATGTTCTCTTAATAACCTTATGGATAGCTATATTTTTTTAGATTTTACTGATGAAAAAGTGTGAGGTGCTTGCCTGTGAAAGACATAGCCACCATGTTATTTGTGGGGTGTTGCTATCAAATCAAATCAAAATCAAAATCAAATCACTTTGTCACACTACTGTGTACACGAGTGCAACAGCAGGTGAAATTCTTGTGTGCAGTTCCGAGCAACATAGCAGTAATGACAGTGACGAGACCTAAACCACTTTACAATAAACAACATATTTACACAACACAATTTACATAACAAACTTACACAACAATTTACATATCAAATGTACACAATACACACAATGTACAATACACATACACTAGATAAGGGTATAAATATATATATATATATATATATATATATATATATATATATATATATATATATACACTAACTGAATTGGGAGCGAGAATATATTGACAGAATGAGGATTAATAAAGTGCAGTGCTGATTGTTGATTGTGAGCGATCAAGTGTTCAAAAGTCTTATTGCTTGTGGGAAGAAGCTGTCATGTAGTCGGGTGGTGCGGGTCCTGATGCTGCGATACCGCCTGCCTGATGGAAGCAGTGAGAGCAGCCCATGACTCAGGTGGCTGGAGTCTTTGATAATCCTCCGAGCTTTATTCACACACCGTCTGTTATATATATCCTGGAGGGAGGGAAGCTCACCTCCGATGATGTTTCTGGCAGTTCGCACCACCCTTTGCAGGTCTTTGCGGTTGTGGGCGGTGCTATTGCCGTACCAGGCGGTGATGCAGCCAGTCAAGATGCTCTCAACAGTACTAGTGTAGAACCGTGTGAGGATGTGTTGGTTCATTCCAAACTTCCTCAGCCGTCTCAGGAAGAAGAGGCGTGGTGAGCCTTCACAACGGCCTCAGTGTGGACGGACCATGTGAGTTCCTCAGTAATGTGGACACCGATGGTTGCTACTGTGTTTAGAAATGGTTTTTAGCATGTTACTTTTCAAATTTTAGGTGGTTTCTTACTGGCCCAAGTCAAGAGATAACCCCCAAATCTCTAATACTGTATTCTGGTCGCTAAATATGTAGCAGGTCAATGTCATTGTCACTAAGATTTTTTGTTTTTGTTAGTTTGTTTCATCATTTGCTAGGCAGAATTTTTACATTGATTAAAGTAATCACACACTTTTACTGTAAGCAGCATAATTTGAAGTATCATTCATGTCCTTAGGACAAACAGTGTGGAATGAGTACATGGATCCCGCGGAGAGGAAAACCTAGAAATACCAGGGAATTTTTAAATTATGTTTTCTAGACTGTAAAAGTCAGAGGAATTAATACAATTTTAAAGGTCCGGAAAAAGTCATAGGGGAATATATTTTTATATATTTTCACCTTTCTGCTGTATTTCATGAGCTGAATATTGTTCTTGGGTTGAGAAAAATGTAATCACAATTCATAGTGATGTCCGATTTATATATTTTTTTGAGTCGGTCCTTTTTAATTAATTTGTTGAGTCAAAAAATTAGTAAAAATAAGCAAAATCAGTCTGAATATTTTTTTATTTTCTGTGACTATTAATAACAAATGACTGGAATGATTAAAAAAAAAAAAAAAAAAGTCAACAATAATTTTACATTGGTCAACCCTGTTAATCAATCAATATGTGGAAAAAATAGGATTAGTTTACACCGAACTAATAACCTCTCTAAATCCTTAAATGATTTGAAACACACACTTAGCTCATATAAATTTGAATAGTAGCTTCTCGTTTTCTTAGCGTGTTTGTAGTCAATTAAGAACTTCCTCCGCAACCCAGCTGCAGAGCTGCTTCACATAATGGATACGCAAGTTCAAATGAGGTCTTTTTTTGTGTAAGCTGGAGCAGTGTCAGGCTAGCTCTGGAGGTCTCGCGGTCAGCCCAGCTGTTGTGTTCCAGCCTCATACTTGTGGTTTGTTTGTGTGAATCATTCCAAAGCTCACATTCATATCAAAAGGCTGGACCAACAGCACCTTTTTCATAGATTCAGTGGTTCCTTTCCAGCCTTATCTCGGGGGGCGTCAGAGCGAACTCTTCCTGTGAAAAACCGGTGAGGGGTGTTTGTTGGAAATGTGTGGTTTGGAGTGCTCATCAGTGATTCGGTGACATGCCTCCCTGTTGCTCAAACCCTGTGCCTCCCTATGCATGGAGGAGGAAAATGTTATTTTCGATTGTGGCATTGTTTTGTTTGGGCGAGTCATTAATGCTTTTGTGTCTTGCAGTCAGAGGACAGCTGCTTGCCGTTGAGTCATAAAGCTAGCTTGTTTCTCTACTGTGCTGGGATCCAGGTGCTGGCCACTTACTGTGCCACACAGGTGTGGCTCATGCAGGGTGTCTTTCAATGTCTGACCATCTTTATATTTTGATCTCTCATGGCTGCTGTCTAACATGTACAGTTAAGCAAATTTAAGAGCAAACTTATACAGGGTTCCCACAGTCACGGAAAACCTTGTAATATCACAGAATTGGGATAGTGTATTGAATACAAATATTTGTAATTATTCTCTGCTTTTAAAATGTTTTAGTGCTAGAAATTGCTTTTTGTTAGCGCAGTCCTATTAATAGGGGTTAATCCGATAATGTTGTGTACAGGCCTATACAGATGTTTTGCAGATACAATGCAAAGTGTATGGGTGCTAATATTTTGAAGCTCAAAAATCCACACAAACGCAGCATAAAAGGAATTCATATGACTCCAGTGGTTAAATCCATGTATTCAGACAAGATATGATAGGTGTGGATGAGAAACAGATAAATATTTAAGTCATTTTGATCACAAATTCTCTTCCCTGCCCAGTATGGGACGATATGCACAAAGAATGTCAATCAGCAAAAAACAGAAGAAAGAGAAAGTGAAGGAAAAAGGGCTTAAATATCGATGTGTTTCTCACCCACACCGATCATATCGCTTCAGAAGATATAGTTATCTGTCAGTACTTTTATTGTATGGACCTACAGAGCTGAGATATTCTTCTAAAAATCGTAATTTTGTGCTTTGCAGATAAAAAGTCATAGACATCTGGAATGGTATGAGGGTGAGTAAACCCTTTAAGGTTTTAGCCTGGTGGCTGAAACAAAACAAACATAGTGATTTGTATTGAAGGAGGGTTTCGAGCGATACCTAGGAACCATAATATCATAGAAACTTGCAGGTGAGCTCTTTTGGCTTGTGCCAGTAAGCAGTCACCTAGCAACATTCTAGCAACAACACCCTAACAATGACATATCAGTGCACTATAGACCACTCAGAACACCTTTTCAATGCCTTTTTTAGTGGCATTAAAATAGCTGATGAAGCTTTCTCCTGTAAATTGTATTTGAAGTCAGTGTTGTGATCAAAGCAGCTGCTAACATTCCTAATTAAAACAAGCATATATTACAGTATAAACTATTACCTTTAATGAGGACAAATTCAGCAAAGCTGGGCATCAGACCAGCCTAAAACTGTAGTGCCAAAAAGTTGTTTCATTAGCAGTAAAAAGGATGACTCCTTTCGTGCTCCTAGTTCTAACGGTTATATCAGGCATGGTCATGGCCTCTCCTTGAAAATGAGAAAGACCCAGTTAAATTCCAAGATGTGTAAATAGTCTTATTAAGCAAGTGTGTCATTTTGAATTGGGCGTTAAGAATTAGAGAGGGTCGGAATTTGACTCGGCTCTGCATTTTGGAAGTGACAAAAAACAAAACAAAAAAACAAAACAGAGAGCTTTGTAATCTCTTGTTTGCAAGTGAAACCAAAACACATATTTCTGAGAAATTTTAGGTTTAGCTGACCTTTAATTTAAGTTACAAAACGCTAATGTTCTGCACTGTTGTCTGAAGGCAGATCAGGCTTTTGGCTTTAAAGGGGCATTTTAAAAGGGTATCTGGATTATGTATTTTTCTGGCCAGCTGTACCCAGTATTGTTTGGGACCATCAAACTCCGCTATAGCCCAGTTATTGCCGAACCGTGGATATGTAGCTATGCAACTAATTTTGTAAACATTTCCACTCAAATATGGATTATAGTCAACACCACCTGCAGATTTATTATACTTGCGTCAAAAAAGCTTTTAAATGTGGCATGGTACCAAAACAAGTAATGCATAATGCTTTGACACAAGCCAACTTTTTTTATTGTGTTTCCTGTAATAGAGCGGTTTACACTGTAGGTATTTTCCATGAATAGTGAACAAAATAGGACCTGAAATCACTCTAGTTGGGGACCAAACTGGGTTTGAAATTGTCGAAAAATGTATACAGAATTTTCCATTTAATTAGAGAAAAAAAATTATTTATAATTTATTTGTCTCTTATTTTAAGAAAAAAAGTTCCAATATTATTTGTCTATGATTTTTATTGTTGGAGAAGGTCAAGATGGGATGGGCCGAAATCATAATTTTAAAGATGTGATTCTTCAAGGGGGTAATTTTCACAGCAAAACATGGGATTTGTGCCTCAAAAGTGTTCTATATATGTAGAAAGTGCCAGTAATTCTGGTAAAGGAAAGCCCAATGGGGCCTGTGCTGTTATGTCATTGGACAGTGTTTTCTGAAGATGTCACACATCTTCCTTTCTTCATGGGGGGTTTGATTTGATCAACGCCTGTTGCTGTTCCAGATCCCCTCCTGTGTTGTGTCTCACGCAGGAGGTCTTCACCCCTGACAACAAACCTTTTGTGCTCATGTAGGGCATTGCATGGGATCATTTTGTCACTACATTATTATATATGATATTTCTTTACTCGCATTTGTGGAAAAGTTTTGGTAATGTGATTGGAATCAACACATGGGGGAAGGTACATGAACAAAGAAAGAGAAAGGAGAAATAAGCCATGTTTTCTCTTCTGTCCCAGTGGAAAAACCTTCCCTGTGCTTTGCAAAAGGTGCCAGGTCTATACTGTAGGCCAGGCAGCTGAAGGGACATATGAGTGTCAAGAGATGAACATATTGCAGGGACTGATCAATAAAGTGCCATTGCTCTGTCAGCCATTTTACTGTGGTTTTTATTGTGCAAAAATAGCAATAGAGAGTCATTAAATTTCTGAAGGCCTGAGATACAAAAAGATAAGTTTTATGGCTACACTAGTTCATTCTCCCTAACCCAAATATGACATTTTAGCACATTCTCATCTCACATTGTTTATGCAGTGCTAATGAATGATACCTCAAATTGTGCTGCTATTTGAGGAAGTGTGCTATTACTTTTCTCAGTGACCAGATTTACTATTTTTGCCTGTTTGATCTTTTAAATGGGCAAAAAAAAAAGAAAAAAAAAATTAGACTAACATTTTCTTTTAGATTTTCTGTTTCAAAAGTGGCTTTTTGTTTACAATTCTTCCAATAAGGCCCGCTCCCCTGAGTCTTCTCTTTACTGTTGTACACGAAACTGGTGTTGAGCGGGTAGAATTCAATGAAACTCTCAGCTGAGGACATGTGAGGTGTCTATTTCTCAAACTAGAGACTCCGATGTACTTATCCTCTTGTTTAGTTGTATATCTGGCCTTCCACATCTCTTTCTGTCCTTGTTAGAGCCAGTTGTCCTTTGTCTTTGTCAATTGTCAATCAAGCATTGTATAGCCTTCATTCCTCAAAACAATGATTGACTGACGAGTTTCTAGAGAAATCTGTTTCTTTTATGCCATTTTTGATCTAATATTGACCTTAAGACATGCCAGTCTATTGCATACTGGGTCAACTCAAATACAAACACAGACAATGCTAAGCTTCATTTAATGAATAGCTTTCAACTGTGTTTGATATAATGGCAAGTGATTTTTTTTTTTCTAGCACCAAATTAGCAATTTAGCATGATTGCACAAGGATAAGGTGTTGGAGTGATGGCTGTTGGAAATGGGGCCTGTCTAGATTTGATCAAAAATGACTTTTTTTCAAATAGTGATGGTGGTGTTTTTTTTTTTTTACATCAGCATTGTCCTGGCTATACTTTGTGATCAGTTGAATGCCACTTTGGTGAATTAAAGTAACAATTTCCTTCTGAAACACCAAAATCTGTGCAATATTCCAAACTTTTGGCCGGCAGTGTATATATTACGTTAAAAATAACAAGAATGACACGGACGAGAAATGTATATTTTGTTTTATTCACAGATGTTACCAAGAATGGTTTCAAAATAGGAACACTTCAACAAACTATATTTTGGAAAAAAGTTTAATTAGCAATATGTAATAATAATAATAATAATAATAATAATAATAATAAAACCTATATAGTAAAATATTTGCACGCACTCTGAGCTAACATAGATGGCAATACTTAAGACATTATAAGATTTTATGTATGTGCATTAGTGTAAAGGCTAATATATTTGTATCATGTCACATGTTATTACTTGCAAAAGTTCGCTTTTTATAAAATGCACTTGCTCACTCTGCTGGTGTTCAGAGATTTAATGCATGTACACACCTCTCTGATAAGCTTTATAGTTTCTCGTTCTGCTTTGCATTTTCTTTCCACCATAAAAGGAGATCTTTGTGTGTTGGTTTACATGGCTCCAACAACAGCTGAATACCAACAGAGTATAATTCAGTAAGAATAAAAATATTACAAGCATTGCCACACTTGACTTTGCTTGAAAGCACAGATGACACCTTGATGGCACACATCAACAGCGCCTCCCAGTGAACTCAGTTGTAACTGCATGATTTTAGTGTGATTCAGAGGAAAGTAATTCAGCATTGCCTGTGGTAAGCAAATGCACCAAAAAATTGATTTACAATAGTCAAGTAGTGTTTTTAATAATCGACTACCTGGTGAACACTTTGAACACCTTAGCAACCTCATAGCAAGTTTGCCTACATTTTAAAAGAAAAAAAAAAAAGTCAACACCATAGCAACTGCATAGCAAGTTTAGCAACACATTAGCAACCTCTTAGCCAAGCATTGTGGCTGTGACTTTTGCATGGGCAAGGACCACTCCCATTTTCTTCAAAGAAAACCAAATGTTATATATGCACCCACATAAACACAAAAGTGACACCTGTCTTATTGTACTCAGCAGTGTACTTTAGTGGTAGAAAAAAAGTTTTGTATAGTGATACTCCCTAAATATGTTCAAGCTTAATGATTTTAGGGCAGTTTCAGCTATTGCATACACTTCCATTAGGCAGAAGGTCATACTTAACAGTCCCAATAGTTTTATTCAGGCATTTGACAGGGCTTATCTGTGCTTTAGTCAGCATTCTGTCTTATCATGCACCTGGAGAAGCCATATCACCTGTTTGCATGTTTATATTCTCTACAATCCTAACAGGATTTCAAACCCTTTAAAAGCTTTCCTTGAAACTTAGAAATGTCAAATTCCTTCATAATGGTATTTACATAAGTGAAGGTTGTGTGAAAATGTGAAAGTGAACAAATCTGTGATCGGGGCATCCTGTAAGCAGTTCAAATTGCTAGAGATACAGTGCTTTGAAAATATTTGCCCCTTCCTGATTTCTTCTATTTTAGTATATTTTTCATACTAAATTGTTTTAGATCTTTCAAAGGTGATATAACCTAAAACAAAAGCAGCCTGAGTAAACACAAAATACAGTGTTTTTTTTTTTTATTGAAACAAAAGTGATCCAACATTTATATCACCCAAGTGAAACACTAACTGCCCCCTTAAACTTAATAGCTGGTTGTGTCACCTTTGCAGCAACATCTACAACCAAATGCTTGTGATAACTGGAGATCAGTCTTTCACAATTCTGTGGTGGAATTTTGTCCCTCTCTTCTTTGCAGAACTGCTTTAGTTCAGTCACATTGGAGGGTTTTCGAGCATGAACTGCCCATTTAAGGTCCTGCCACACCATCTTAATCAGGTTCAAGTTAGGACTTTTACTAGGCCACTCCGAAACTTTAATTTAGCTTAATTTGAGCCATTCAGAGGTGGACTTACTCCTATACTTTGGATCATTGTATTACTGCATTATCCAGTTGTGCTTGAGCTTCAACTCACAGACTGATGACCGGATGTTCTCCTTTAGGATTTTCTGGTAGAGAGCAGAATTCATGTTTCCCTCAATTATTGCAAGTCGCCCTGGCTCTGAAGCATCAAAGTATCCCCACACCATCACTACCACAACCATGCTTGACTGTAGGTATGATGTTCTTGTTGTGGAATTCTATGTTTGATTTATGCCGGATGTAATGGGACCCCTGTCTTCCAAACAGTTCCACTTTCAACTCATTAGTCCACAGAACTTTTTTTTTTCAAACAACATGGTTTGAGGAACATCAAGGTGTGTTTTGGCAAAATTCAGTTGAGCCTTAATGTTCTTCTGGGTTAGCAGTGGTTTTCACCTTGCCATTTTTTCATGGATGCCATTTTTGGGCTGTGTCTTTCTGATCGTGGAGTCATCAACAGTGAGCTTTATTGATGCGAGAGAGCCCTGCAGTTCCTTGGATGTTTTCCTTGGATTTTTTGTGATTTCCTGGATGAGTTGTTGCTGTGCTCCTTGGAGGAATTTTGGAAGGTGGCCACTTCTGGGAAGGTTCACTACTGTGCCAAGTTTTCTCCTTTTGGATATAATGGCTTTCACTGTGGTTTTTTGGAGTCCCAGAGCCTTTGAAATAGCTTTGTAACCCTTCCCAGACTGATGTATCACCTTTTTAACACCCAGGTGTGTTAAACCGCTTATTCCTTTACCACTTAAAGTAAGGAAATCTGCATTCTTGTTTACATGACTTTTCAGGATTCCTCTTTCAGAAAAACCAAGACAACAATGGGATAATAAATTGTACTACTTTAGCTCAAATCACACACAAAACATCAGCTACTTGAATGTGTGTTTTACAGTAAACAAACATCCTCAATCGTTTTTATTTGCTATTGTGCCATGTTCTCATTGTTTTTAGATGTTATACATTGATGATGACAACCAGTCCCAAATGTTTCATTCATCAAAACCATGATACCCAATAACATTTTGGACAACTTCTTTATCCTTTGAGAAAATTGCTGATACATTGCTACCAGGGGTGAAATAAAATCTGACGTGTGTTAAGGAACTCTGCTTTAAATTTGGGTGTTAGCCTCCTCAGGAGACAAGAGGTGGATTTGGGCTTGAAGAATTACAGGGAGAGACTGTCTTTTTCTGAAAGAATACATATGCTCTTACTACTCAAGTGTGTTTGGGATGATGTGAAATAACTGATTTGTTTTTGTTGTGTTATAGAAACTCAAGGGAGTTGCATTGTGCATTGACCAACATCGTTATCCATAACGCATTCTCAAATCAAACGCTCATTTTTTGAATGTGTTCCAGATTAGAGAAAATTTGATTACTTATTCAGTTTTTGCATAAGTACATACATTTTTTCATGTGTCATTTGTTTTCTTTCCTGAAAACAAATGTGACCATGATTGGTTTTGACAACTTCACATGAACGTGTTGTCATGAGTAGCTTTTTCCTCTGAATTGATATGCTGCAGCCCAGTTTTTGACATGCAAATCCAAATTATGCCATTTCCATCTGATGCTTAGGAACTCAGTTACTTTGAAATCAAGCTTTGGTTAAAGAAATAATTCACACAACATTTAAAATCGTTATCAGTTACTCACACTCACGTTGTTACTACTGTTAAAAATAGACAAAAAGCACTATAAAAGTGGTCCATATGACTATCATGTCTTCTGAAGTCATAAAATAGCTTTGTGTGACTAACAGACTGAAATACATGTCATATCTCTTTTAATTAGCATTTGCATTTTTTCAAACTTGATCAAAACACGTCATTGACACCAGATGACATTTGGTTTTGCATCTTGTTACTGAACGTGTGGAAGGTTGTCCACATGTGTGGATTTATGTGAATAATTACTTAAGACTAAAATGTATGGCTTATAAATACTTTGAATATAGAAAAAAGTTATTTGGATGTCTTTTTTTTTTTTTTTTTTTGTCCTCTTTGGAGCTTAATAACTCCTGGTCATAAGATACATTCATTTTATGGAACAAAAGCAGCTCAGATATTCTCGAAACAATATCTTATTTTGTGTTCTGTGGAAGAAAAAGTCATATGGGTTTGGAACGACATGAGGGTGAATAAATGATTAAAGAAAATGTTTGAGTGAACTATCCTTTTCTAGCTTGCTAACTCAATGAATTAATAACTTTGAACTATAAAACCCATGGTGGAAATGTCATCTAAATGCTGAGGCAGTGTCAGGTTGATGTAGCCTGATATTCCTTCTGTGAAAAGGTGTACTTTGACTCATTACATCTTAAGTCATTAAATGTCACAGCAATGTCTTTCAGATAGTGGCTCAATAGGTATCAGTCAACGCTTAGCTGATCTATTGCACAGATTAGCTGTTCAATTGAAACCACAGCTTCAAAGTCTTCTTGATAGCCATTCTTTTTGGGTTATCATTTGAGTCATTACCAATTTTTTTTCATTATTTGGCTTTATCGCTCTCTCTCATCCTTTCTTCAGTCTGATACATTCACATGCACAAATAAAAGACCATGTTAATGTTTGCCGTTCAGTGGGTTTCTCGCCATCCTCTCACTAGGTGTTCCCACTTTGGCTTGCATTCTTTTCTAATGCAGACCAGACTAGGCTGGCTGATGTGTGTGTGCTGATAGATTATTGGGTCTAATGTGGGTCAGAAAGCGACTTTCCCATGTTGCACAAAGGGGCCCTCCTACGAGCCGGGGCCAGGATCACTCTCCTTGCACCTGTAACTAGAAAATCGACCACCCCGACATCCTGACTAGGTCCCATGTTGCACTTGGCATTTCCTCTGAGACTCCGCGTCCCACTGTGGTTAGAGTTGCTGAATCACTGTTGGAACAGACAGGAGACGCACAGGATGCTGGTGCAGAGATGTGGCTCTGAACACATGTGTGCTGAATTGATTTGGCACCTTTAAAAAAAACACAGACCAAACCTCCCACCCAATAAGAGGAATCACTGAAGGAAGCAGAAAGCTTGGTAGACTGTTCATGATTCTGAAATAAATATAAAACAAAAACACAAGCACATTCCTAAATGAACCGTTACCGTCAGAAGTTTGTTATTCTGATATGGTTAACTGGGGTCTGTGTAAGGGATAATGTATAGTCAGCCAGTTGTTATCGCACAATAAACCACAACAGGGTGATTAGGAACCCAACGTGAAGTGGAGAGGTCTTGTATCACCCTGAAGGGGTTTATTTTGTGATAACAGCTGGCTGACTGTACACTATCCTGCTTATTACACAGTTACTAACCAAATAAATGAATGGACATATAATACTGATTTGCATTGAATTTATGTCATTTGAGAAGAAAGAAACAGCTGGAATCAACCTCCGGTTTGCATGAGAGTTCTGTTGGTGTTTATTTAGTAAAAATTTGAAATATTGATTTGAGTTGAAATAATTTATTAGCTTACTTGTAGAGATCGCACAGTGATGCGAGAAAGAGTAGGGACAGCTCCCAGAACCCAGATGAGCAGTCCGATACGTGGATGTTCGGTTGTTAAAGAGCAATATCGGACTGACGGATGGATCCATTGACCAATCAGAATACAGTATTCCAGTGAACTGTGTAATAAGTTATATTATTAAATTGCTACGATTACTCGTTTATTATTAGTGCTGCTTGCTGGGTATTGAACAAATCCCTAAGCCTACATATAAATACTAATACGTGTAACTCGTCCCGCACTGTTTGTGCACAATTTCATATTCCACATTTTCAGAAATCAGTTTGAAATATTTAAAACACAAGGTTTGTATTGAAAGGATAATGGCAAAACATAAAAGCAAACATATTTCAAGTTTTAAAGACTTGCATTTAAGATATATGCAGTCAACTAGTTCTTAGTCATTGTGGCATTTTGATTATGTATTTTTCTTGGACAGGAATATAGTTCTGCCTTTCATTATGATCTGTGTAACACTATGCTTTCTTCTTTCCTGGTGGCTTTGGCATGTACTTTGATTTCAACATCTCCCAGATGGCTTCAATTGCTATCAAATCTAATATCACATGCCCTACAATGAAATGGAACTTCTCTATTAGCTGAAACTAAGTAACGGGAACATTTAGGGGAAATGTGCAGTATGTAGACCAACTGAAACGTAGTTCAGTATGCTTCACTACACCGTAAATGTCTGATTTAGTTTTTCTGTCGAGGAAAGGGTCTGACAGACATTCTCTGTTCATGCTTTAACTTAATCATTACTAAATCACTAAACATGGTACTCTACCAATGGCCAAGGATGTAGTATTCTTCCTTCAACATGTCATGAAATGGACACCATTGGACGTGGAGTGGTGGTGGCGTATTGGTGTAAAGCACTGAACTGTTAAGCAGAAGGTTGTCGGTTCGATCCCCACAGTCACCACCATTGTGTCGTTGAGCAAGGCTCTTAACTCCAGGGTGCTCCGGGAGGATTTTCCCTGTAGTAAGTGCACTAAGTCGCTTTGGATAAAAGCGTCTGCCAAATGCATAAATGTAAATGTTAACCACCTTTTGATTTTTATTTAGTTTATGGTACTTGTTTTATGCGTTGAACGAATAAGATGTTTTTATTAATGTCCAAATAATTCATCAAGACTACTTTTGTTAAACCAAGTAAAGATATCAAGTTAAAACTTTTAAAACTCATGAAATCAAGTAGAAATGTCAGCAAGTGTGATGAGGCAAATGGATCGAAACAAACATGGTGTTGTAACATAATGATGAAATAACTTTTTACTGTATGCATGATGTATTTTTAATTCCCAAAATGCTGATAAGAGCTAAAACTGTTGAGAGCATGATGATTTTGGAAAGCAGCAGCTACTTTTGAACACTTTTCTGTCCCTAGACGCTGGAAAGGAGTGTGAATGGGTTCTCTTTGGAGAGGGGGGGTGTGAAGGGGGTGAGCTGACGCTAGGTCAGTCAGTACTGTTCCTCATAAAGGCCTTAAAGTGCAAATAGACCCTTAAATCTGCCCACTGAACAGTGGCCTGACAGCCCTGCATGGGTGAACCAAAGTTAAGATAAAGAAAACTGGATATATTTGAAGCCTCTTTTGTTACGAGCACCTTCGCTTGGAGCCAATGGTAGTCATTATTTCACCAACTCATTATGTCATGTCATTGACCTTATGCAAGAAGGTCCCTATAATTTCGCCATTTATTAATCTACCAATATTGTCTTTTCTCTAGTTGTTTTAAAGATTTATCCCCCACTCCCTGTTCCTAATAATCCTTTAGGTGTGTGTGTGTGTGTGTGTGTGTGTGTGTGTGTGTGTGTGTATGTATGTGTATATATATATATATATATATATATATATATATATATATATATATATATATATATATATATATATATATAGAAACGGTCCAATCTGTAGCTTTAAACTTTGAAAAAAGTCTGTTTTACTGAATGGAAAATGCTGTTGATTTGCCTATTCCTGAGCATGTTTAAACGTGTGACTATAAGCTAACGTGTAAGGTCATGTAAACACCTTAAGCGGTTTTGCTTTATCAGGGTAAGTTCATAAACGGTTTAAGCATAAACTGATCGGCACACGTACATTTTTGCCTTTTACACCGATTTTGCTCTGCATGTAAACACCTCTAACGTCATTCTCTGGCTTAAACAATGAACACAAGTGTTGTGCGTGTGCCTGATAACATTTTGACATCAAAAGTGGAGAATAATCTGATGTTGTAAAGTCTCTTGTAAATGCTAGGTTTCTTACAATGTTATTTTGAATGAGCAGATTTATTATGTACAATTGAAGTCAGAACATTGGGACATCTACTTTGTTTATGACATGAGTAAGTTTTCCAACAATTGTTTACAGACAGATTTTTTACTTGACTATCACAATTCAAGTGGGTCAGAAGTTTACATTCACTAAGTTAACTGTGCCTTTAAGCTTAGATTTTGCAGAAATGTAGCTTGGAAAATTACTGAAAATGATGTCAAGTCTTAGACAATTAGCTTCTGATAGGCTAATTGGAATCAACTTTGGATGTACCTGTGGATGTGTTTTAAGGCCAACCTTCAAACTCAGTGCCTCTTTGCTTAACCTCATGGGGAAATTATTTAAAATGAAATCAGCCAAGACCTAAAAAAAAAAAAATTTGAGAAAAATTGCGGTTCATCCTTGGGAGCAATTTCCATATGCCTGAAGGTACCATGTTCACCTATAAAAACAATAGGTATGCAAGCATTAACACCATAAAATCAGCCATCATACCACAGGACTGGTGCACTTCACAAAATGGATGGCATCATGAGGAAGGAAAATTATGTGGATATATTGAAGCAGTATCTCAAGACATCAGCCAGGAAGGTAAAGCTCGGTTGCAAATGGGTCTTCCAAAGTCAAAGTATTGGAGTGGACATCACAAAGCCCTGACCTCAATCTGAAAATTTGTGGGCAGAACAGAAAAAGCATATGCGAGCAAGGAGGCCTACAATCCTGCCTCAGTTACACCAGTTCAGTCTTGAGGAATGGGCCAAAATTCCAGCTACTTATTGTGAAACAGTTGTGGAAGGCTACACAAAACGTTTGACCCAAGTTAAACAATTTAAAAGCAATGCTACCAAATACTAACAAATTGTATGTAAACGTCTGACCCACTGGAAATGTGATGAAAAGAAATAAAAGCTGAAATAAATAATTATCTTTACTATTATTATTATTATTCGACATTTCACATTCTTAAAAAAAGAAAGACAGTGAATGTTTTCTACGATTAAATGCCAGGAATTGTGAAAAACTGAGTTAAGTGTATTTGGCTAAGGTGTATGCAAACCTCTGATGTCAACTGTTTGTATGTAAACGCTTACGGTGTGTATAGTTTACATGAAGCCTGACAGATGTTTTTCAAACAAGTAGTTTGCTTTTATGTTGCTTTTAAGCACATGTTGCAAAAGATATTGTTCATTAAATAAGTTTAAAGTGCATTTTTTTCAGCATGCTATGCACAGCAAAAAGAGATTGCGCCAAAATTTGCACCTATTTTTGTGCTATGCAGAGCCATGTTGGTCACGGGGAAGTGAGAATGCTGTAATCTGTTAATTTGAGTGCCGAAATAAAATGTGCCACTTGCCCAAGAGTATGAAAATGGGATTTTCTTTTTCCTTGTTTGTTCCAATTACCAGCAATCATCTTCAATCAAATTCCTGTTAATTCCAGGTACTTTTTTTTGGTGTCTATCATTTACAGTCTAGAATTTGCTCAGTAATAAAACTGCCAAGTTTCGATAAGCTAATCCTCTTAAAAATCAAAGGGCTTTTTTTTCCCCCTTCACCTGACTTTTTTTCCTCTTTCACTCAAGTTTTCGTTCTCTCTCTCTCTCTTGGCTCTCTTCCAAACCTAGGTACCATTACCCAGTGCCTAGGGTATTTTATGTGCAGCTGACAGTGGGGAACAACGAGTTTATCGGAGAGGGGCGGACTCGTCAAGCTGCCCGACACAGTGCAGCCATGAAAGCCCTTCAGGCCCTTAAGAACGAACCCATTCCAGAAAGACCACCTCAGGTAACCCTCACACCTTTACTACCTTACAGACCATATAATACACTGGCAATATGCTCAGTAAATCCACTTGCTCTGCACCTGTATACACATCTTTCAATGTTTTCAAAATGTCCTTGCAGCTTTAGTTTCTGTCAGAGCTGTGTTTTCCTGTAGCTTCAGGCAGTCCTTCAAAATATTAAATCCTCCCATCGGCAATCATGTTATATTGTGCCCCAAATGCCTGGCATCCAGGACGGTCGTTTAAACCGTAATTGCACCTCTCCTGTTTGGTCTTGTCCTGCTTCTGTCTACAAAATGAGGTCTTTGTCAGATGCCTCTTCTGTGTATTGCTTTACAAATTTATGCACACCATACCTGTGTACACCTAAGGGTAAAAACCGTGATTGTCTGCCCACTCCTGTACCATATCTCAAAAGATGGGTATCATGCTCGCACATGCACACAACACAATATTTGTGGCTCAGTGTTTGGCAAATTAAATGTAAATATACTATATTTCAAGGCGGCACGGTGGTGTAGCGGTTAGCACTGTCGCCTCACAGCAAGAAGGTCGTGGGTTCAAACCACGGTTGCCTCGGCCTTTCTGTGTGGAGTTCTCCCCGTGTCTGTGTGGGTTCTCTCCGGGTGCTCCGGCTTCCTCCCACCATCCAAAGACATGCAGGCTAGGTTAATTGGTGTCTCCAAAAATTGCCCTAGGTGTGGATGTGAGTGTGTGTCTGTCTATGTGTGGCCCTGCGATGAACTGGCGACCTGTCCAGGGTGTACCCCGCCTTTCGCCCAATGTTAGCTGGGATAGGCTCCAGCCCCCTGCGACCCTGTACACAGGATAAGCGGTTGACGATGGATGGATGGATATACTATATTTCCTTTCCACTATCTTAAAAAGTATCTTAAAGGATTAAAGGAACATACATATATTAATATGTAAGAACTAAAACTGTAAAAATCTAGGCATGCTTTAAAGACTAAAAAAAACACAAGGAAAACTGATACTTAATCGTTTTTGTCTATAAACACCAGTCTATATTGTAATAAATAGCAATATTTACCTAAATATATGTTTCACTAAAGCAATATACAAGAAGTAATACAAGAAAATACATGAAAAGCCACATGTAGACTTCAATGAAAATTTTTGAGTGATGGTACAAAGCATTGAATCGGAGTTTCGAATTGATTCATTGAAACCAACAGTTTGTAATGATTTACAGAAATGAATCAAACTTACCAACTCTAATGCCATTTCTGACAGTATTTAAACATCTATGTCTTAAAGGAATATTCCTCGTTCAATATAAGTTAAGCTTAATTGACAGCTTTTGTGGCAAAAAGTTGATTACCACAAAAAAGTATTTTGATTGCACCTCATTTTCTTTAAAAAAGACAAAAATCTTGGACCGGTGAGGCACTTTCAATGGAAGTGAATGGGGCTAGTCCGTAATTACTTGTTAACCTTTTCTGTGTAACGTTATAACCAATTTTACAACTCTGCCATGATGATGTAATGTCAACAAACCCTAAAACAGATGTAAAAATTTAAATTGAAACAATTTTACAGCTAAAAAATACATGAGTTTTAACAGAACAATTAATTGAAATGCTTTTATAAAATCATAAGCATCACATTTTAGCCTTTAAGCCCCATTCACATCCATTGTAAGTGTCTCACTGTACCCTCAACATTTGCTTTTTAATTAAAAGAAATTCAAAATGAATTTTTTTGGTAATCAACTTTATGCTACAAATGCTGTCGATTGAGTTTAACCAGAAAATTCCTTCAACACTAATGATACTTTCTTTAGGAAACTTTATGGCCAAATAAAAAGCACATTTAAATACTTTAATCATATGTTGCTTGTTATTGTTATATCGCTAGAAAAATCATTGCAAATATATTGTGAATATTCAATATTTCAGCCTAACTTTCAACACAAGCAGATCCTAAACAGTACAGAACAGTTTTCCTAATCAAATCCAATTGTTTACCATGTGATAACAGCTGAAAGATTGCACGCTAGAGAGAGCTACCAGTCGGTGAGAATGGACACTACAGTAAATACATTAAGCCCCACACATGCAGACAGAATGGTTGGTAAACAGACTTTAAGAAGCTGTCTCCTCAATACTGTTGAAGACCGTCTTTAACAGGTTCTGTCCTTTTTTAAGATTTTATTATTTTTCTTGAGTAATTGATTGAGATTGAAATGGTTTTGGAGTATTGAAGTCACATGAAATGGCATTTGCGAACCATTTTTCCTTCCTTAATGAGACAGAATGTTAAATGAAAACAATTTAGGGTGGGACAAGATTTTATCCACAGCGAATTGATTGGATCTTGAAAGTGGGCATTCCATTTCTAGAATAGAGTCAGACTTGAATGTGAGTTTGCCTAGATAGCTATTCAGATATTGGTTAACATTAAACCAGCTTAACTTAGTCAGTGTTAAAGGAAATAATTCCAGAGACATTTTTTTTTTCATTTTAGAATAATGTGTACTGATGAATCATGAACAGTAAGACCAGAAATGTATATTAAAAATTAAATGGGCGTACATTTTTATTTTATGTTGACTTAAAACAAAGTTCCTTTCAAGGCAAGTCAGTCCACTTTTGGCGGCCATCTTTGGAACACTCTCAGGCAGGCTGAGCAGCTATTTTTCTATGTAAAAAAGGGCATACATGTACAGTTGATTTGGCTCTTTTTACCTGTAAGGCGGGACATCCATTTCTACATCTGTTGACTGTTGGGTGTTCCAATTTCTTCCATTCATTTTAATGGAAGTGGCCTCTCTGCTAATAGTCTGCTTTAAATAGGGCACTCCTCTTAAACTTCTTTAAAGTTTTTAGTTTTAAAGAAGTTTAAAGATTGTGTCAGCTGTTATTTTGGCTATAATTGTTATAATCCTTCTGCATTGTTTTATTATGGCCTTAGGTCTTTCAAATCTCCCTGTGAGAACATCAAGTTTAGCCTGTGATCTGTCAGATGAGCTTAAGTAAGACACACAAGCAAACTTCAAAGTCTGTCACACAAAATCTTGCACTCCAGACCACCTGATGCCTCCCCGTCCTAGACATCATTAACAGGCGTTTGAAGGAAACGCACAGTGACATCATGCCGTGTGATCACTCTTAGGAGGACACAAAATAAACACGGTATTGAATATCTACAAGAAAAGCTCAATTGGATGGAGAGCTATGAGATCACACACTCTTGGTCATGTGTTGCATGAGAACACACACTTCATTCAGAAAAGAAAAGAAAGGAGGTGACCAAGATAATATGCTGCAGGGATCACATTAAAAGTCACCCTTTGTAACTTGTCTGCGATTTGCTATTGCAGCTCCTTTTATAATTGATAAGATTTGAATCAGAACTAAGGGAAAGTCTTGGATCAGTTTGAAAGCAGTTTTTCCTCTAAGCTATTATACTCCAAATCTAAACCATTCAACAAAACCAAAAGTAGCTCTTTTCAATGGAGTCATATGAGTAGACCTGCCATCAGATTGCAATTGAGATTCTAAAACCTGTTTTTAGATCAGTGGTTTTCAAGTAGTTTTGTTTCAGTATCCAGATTTTATATTAGACCAAGGGGCGACCCAACACAATACCAAAAGTGTGTACAGAAGTTGATTAAAATGTCCTTAAAAGGGTCATGACATGCCTGTTTTACTATTTTTATGTTACTTGAGGTTCTCTTGTAACATTACAAAAGTTTTTGTTGCACAAAAAAACAGTCATATACACTACTGTTCAAAAGTTTGGGGTCACTTGCCTGAAAAGTTTCTCATAATCTTAAATCTTTTGATCTGAAGGTGTATGCTTAAATGTTTGAAATTAGTTTTGTTGACAAAAATATAATTGTGCCACCATATTAATTTATTTCATTATAAAACTAAAATTTTATATAAAAACCAAATAATTGAGAAAAGCAGCCAATAAGAGCCCAACATAGATGGGAACTCCTTCAATACTGTTTAAAAAGTATCCCAGGGTGATACCTCAAGAAGTTGGTTGAGAAAATGTTAAGAGTACATTTCTGCAAATTCTAAGCAAAGGGTTACTACTATGAAGATGCTAAAATATAACACAGTTTTGATTTATTTGGGATTTTTAGTCACAACATAATTCCCATAGTTCCATTTATGTTATTCCATAGTTGTGATGAATTTACTATTATTCTAAAATGTGAAAAAAATAAAAATGAAGAATAAGTGGCCCTAAACTTTTCAACGGTAGTGTATTTTTAAAACATGTTCATATTCCATCCTCATTCTGACCCTCTGTCAGAAACGCTCTGATTTGGTGATGATTCTCCGTTAAGACACCCACTATTATGATTCAATCTCTGCTTAAATGTAAAGTTGGCGTTGATGTGTTGTTGTGAAGGCAGTCAAATGCAAATGTCTTCCACAGAGTGACATCCTAATATGGAGGATGTAGAGAACATTTCGTTTCGGCAGCTTCATTTCAACAAATGCTCTTTTAGCAGTGAGGAGGAAGTTGAGTTCTGAAACTTAAAATATGTTTTCATAGTACATTGAACACTGATATGTCAAAAGATCAAGTAAAGTGTCATTCCTCATGTCATAACCCCTTTAAAATTAAACATGGAAATGGAAGCTCACTAATTAATGTCTGCAATGAACTTCATGGACAGACCTTTTAGAGGAAGAAATCTATGTGTGTTGTGTGTTGTACCTTTTCAGTGTCCAGATGAAAAGGTGACAGAGGAGAACAGTGATGCCAGCAAATCAGAGATCAGCATGGTCTATGAGATCGCCCTAAAGAGGAACCTACCTGTTAACTTTGAGGTAAATTTTACAAATTTACTTCAGAATATGTAGAAATGCAATATTGATCAGGAAGTATAAGCAAAAATTCGCACTACAGTCATTGCCTGCTCTAGTGACGCTACACTTCTGAAAAGACCATCTTAAACTAGCTTAAGGTGGTTTGCTGGTCTGAGCTGGCTACCAAGCTGGTTAGGTTGACAACAGGTCAAACTGCTCTATTCTGATGGTTTTAGAGGGGTTTTGGCCGGGCACTAAGAAACCAGCTGGCTGACTAGCTAAACCAGCTGAACACCTGAGCAGTAAACCACCTTATACAGATCCATGTCATTAAACATAATTTTCTTAATGGTTTTATGCACCAAATAGGTGTTTTTGACAACCTTTTTTCCAGTCATAAAGCACAACAAAACCTGTCTTGTGTAATTACTAGTTCACTGGACTTAAAACCAGTTTAGAGCTGTAAAAAACAAATTTCTTTGTATATCTTGAATGCTGAGTTGAGTGTTCATCCAATTTAATCAACTTTATCCATCAGAAAATGCTTAGATTACAGTTAATTTATTAAATTGCAAATTACTAGCTTAGAACGAGGAGGATAAAGTGGGAAAGTGATTATATTAAATGTCTCCTCTCGGTCAAGGTCTGTCAGTATAAATTAAATCCCGTAATTGTAATTGCATTAAAACATAAAGGCGTATATTATCGGCCTGAGAGTGCTTTGGACACTATTCAAAATCAGCACTTTAGTAAAGTAATGGATCAATGACACTTCAAATCGATAAAAATGGGGTCTCTTTCCCAGCCACTACATTCTACAAAAAAAATACCTAGTGGAAGTCTTGAGGTTCTTCATAACCTCACTACTGACTTGTCTTCATTTTTCTTAAATTATTTTCCATGGCTTTTTCCAACTTTTAATCTGCAATCATCTGCTTGGCTTTGGTCAACCTTACCGTGATCCAGAACCTGCCTGACATATGTTTTCTAAGAATCCCATGTACTTTCATGCAATCTGTTATGTCTGGGACCCCAATCTAACTGCATTTGGACACAATGTAGCAATCTCTTTTTTCCCCTCTTTTTCTCGTTTTCACTGTAAGTGAAGTGTGAGAGCCTGGACCAGTTTCAACATTGTTTGATCTTTTCAAGAATTTTCTCCCCAGCTATTAGTAGGAATGGAAATGTTTTCATTTTGGATTCAATTAGCATCCCAGCATAATCCAAATATTACAATGTTACTATGAAAGAAAGAAACCATACTCATACTTCCCAAGAGTTTTAGGAATAGATTACCCAAAAATGAAAATGTATTTGTCATATTATGCTAAACATCTTTTACTTTATTTCTTGTGTGGAGCACAGGAGAAGAAATTTTGAAGAATGTACTTGTTACCTGGGCTGCAAATAACTATTATTTTGATAATCGATTAATCAAACTATTATTAGAACGATTATTCGACTATTCAGTGATTATTGCAACGATTAATGATTAGCTCTTAACCGATTCAGCTTGTGCCCCGAATAAAAGTTTGTATTAAACATGCTTACTAACAATACAGAGGACAAAATCATCTTATAAAAATACCTCTAAATGACATTCACTGAATAAAAGGGAAAAAATAAGTTTTATAATGTTTAATTCATTAAAGCAATTCACAACCACCTCTCACCTTTCTGTTCACTTCAATCCATCTTTAACTCACAAAAACAAACTCTCTCATATTAATAAAGTTGCATATTGCCAATTTTCTTCATGATAAGAAATGCACAGTGACATATATTATCAGAATCGGCTTTATTGCCAAGTATGCTTACACATACAAGGAATTTGTCTCAGTGACAGGAGCTTCCAGTGTACAACAATAAAAAAACAGCATCAAGATATAGATAATAATAAAAAATACACACACACACAAGCAATCATGTTATAATCTAGCTGTAGCAAGCACACGCTATCTAGGGACAAGCGCCCCCACGACAGCGTGTGCATCAGCCGGGTGCAGTTTCATTCTCTCCCCCTTAGATCAGGACATTGCGCAACTCATAGAAGAGGTGGTGACCGCACAGAGAAATGGCTTTCGGAGTTTGTAGTTGATTACATGACCTGCTTCCATATTATTTGAACTTTTAATAAAGTTAGATCAAACGACTATTCAACCACAATTTTTTTTGACAATTTTTTTTGTCTATGTTCAAATCAAATCAAATCACTTTATTGTCACACTACTGTGTACACGAGTGCAACAGCAGGTGAAATTCTTGTGTGCAGTTCCGAGCAACATTGCAGTAATGACAGTGACGAGACATAAACCACTTTACAATAACAACATATTTACACAACACAATTTACATAACAAATGTACACAATACACACAATGTAGAATACACATACTCTAGATAAGGGTATAAATATATATATACACTAACTGAATTGGGAGCGAGAATATATTGACAGAATGAGGATTAATAAAGTGCAGTGCTGATTGTAGATCGTGAGAGATCATGTGTTCAAAAGTCTTATTGCTTGTGGGAAGAAGCTGTCATGTAGTCGGGTGGTGCGGGTCCTGATGTTGTCAATAATGTCACTCTTTTCCAAGCAATTACAATTTATTGGGACTGGAGCTGGATGCAAATTGATGGAGCACCATCAAATTGATAAAAGGGGATCAGTACATTCTTAATTTCTCTTTGTTTTCCACAGTGGAAAGAAAGTCATATGGGTTGGTAAAACATGATTATGAATAAGGTTATGACAGCGATGTTACTTTTGTGTGAACTATTCCTTTAAATCAAAAATAACGTCATCTCACTTCTCCCCCATTATAAAGTAAAGGACCATTCAAGAATCAACACATTCACCTTCATGTTGGTGTCAAATGACATCAAACAGATGCCAGCCTCAAAGGGATATATATATATATATATATATATATATATATATAAAAATCACTAGGTTCTTCAGTGGGTAACACCTTGCTCAGGTACATGATTGAATACCCAAGCCAAGAACCACCCATCATGTACATAAGTTCCTTCCCCTAGGGCATACACATCAACAATCCATACAAAATAGCTTTTCTTCATTATATCAGTCCTTGCCATTGTCCCACCCTGGCTTGGCATCCTGCCTTTTCACCAGGCTGAGGACACAGCTGTCTTACTAATACCATATCTCACCTCACATCCATGGAGGGATGAAGAATGATAAACCTCATGTTACGGTGATTCCTTAATACAACTTGATCTCTGCTGTTAACCATGTGAGACTGGATCACAGACAGAGGAACTACGAGAATCAAACATTTTTGTTGAAACCTCATCACCGGCTGAGAATTCCATCTCATCTGTTGCAGACAACACAACCTCGGAACCTTGTGCCAAGACCTCCTCACAGTCCTTGTTCACCTGAGGCTCATCCGATGGCTGGAACTGCAGCCCACCTACCTTTTAGTCCTTTACATCAAAACCAGCACTGAGTTACCAGGCCAGTTTAAGTAACATCAGCCTGTGCTCATCAGCAACTAATTTCTTTAATCTCTATTTTTTTCAGTCTATTTTTTGAAATGTGCCAAATCAGTTCTTAACAGGCTGTCAATTCACTACTAATTATAAGATGCAGTGTGTAATTTCTACATCACTAGTAGCACTGATTTGACAATTCAATGCAAATTTAAAGGTCCAGTATTTAATTTCTAAAACACTTCCGGCACTGTTAGCATATAACAATAAAGTCACAGATGAGAAGCACACACATCTCTAAGGCTCTAATACTGGTACTCCTATAACTGACAAAATAACTGACAAATAAACATAGGCTAATATTTGCACTTAGATTAAATGGAACTAATTGACAGAAATGATGCACCGCTTATTCAAGCTTTTATTTACTATACTTTTTTGTGCTTTATTATAATAAAGTGACACACTGATCATGCAGAAACACACTGATGACTGATATCTGCAATCAATTATTCAGACCTCATCTCGAAATCCGAACAAAGTTGGTCAAAAGAGATGCATACTACCATGTTAATGGCAATGATGCCTTTTTTATGCATCTTAATACCAGGCAATAAACAGAGCACACACCCCCACACACACAGTGGGAGTGTGTGTGAGAGAGGTAGTAAAGTCAAAACTGATGCATTAGGTGAAAATGTTATTTTATCTGTCAAAATGATGGACCGCATTTGAAATTTTCCATCAATCTTTCCAAAAAATTGGTAAATGACAGAATCTTCGTTTAACGCAACCCTTGGGCCTACCATCTGTGTACCTCAGCAGAAATAGAGATTCATCAGTACAGGATAGGTTTTTCCAGTCTTTAACTGTCCAGTTTAGCAAGCCTGTGCCCATTACGGCCTGAGCTTTCTGTTCTAAGCTGGCACCAACAGTCACTGAGATCAATTTTTTTTTCCCCATTCTGATGGTATGTGAACAATAACTTAAGCTCCTCACCCGTATCTGCATGATGATGTGCACTGCACTGCTGCCACAAGTTTGTCTGATTAGATAATCACATGAATATGTAGGTGTACAGGTGTACCTAATAAAGTGGTCAATGAGTGTAAATATATATTAAGTCAGAAGTTTACATACATCTTAGCCAAATACATTTAAACTCAGTTTTCCCCAATTCCTTAGACATTCGGTGATGATCTGGGGGTGCTTCAGCAAGGCTGGAATCGGGCAGATTTTTCTTTGTGGAGGACGCATGAATCAAGCCACGTACAATGTTATTCTGTAAGAACTTGCTTGCTTCGGCTCTGAAAATGATCCCCAACTCGGAGTTGTTTTTTCCAGCAGGACAATGCTCCATGCCAAACAGCTAAATCTCCAATCTTAGCCTTCAAAATAGTTTGAGTTGAGTTCCCTGAATGACGGACTCATGGCTTAAAGCTCTTTTCCTTCCTCCCCACACCTCCACGCAAGACAGCTGGAAATCTTATGCTTGCATTTCCAAGAGGGATGTGCTCCAGAATTTCATCACTTAATTATGAGCACATAGATTGATGCTCACCCTGAGGAATTCTGAATTCTTATGTAACATCTATGTGTGATGATCAAATGCATTCCACATCAAGGCCTAGTAAATATTGGGTCATGCTGCTCTTGTCAAGTGAGTGGGAAATGCACAGTGCTCTCTTGTGTTCCTGGGTTACTGGCCATTTTTAGATGAAAGCCCAGATTGTTGGGGATTAGAAGTTCACCGATGAAGATTAATGATGTGTGGCGAGGCTTCCAATCATTCATATGAGCTGTGTTGAGGGATAGTTTACCCAAAAATAACATTTCCGTCATCATTCACTCACTCTTGTAAATCAGAACTATATGGTTTTCTTTCTCCTGTGTAGCACCAAAGGAGATGTTTAGAAGAATGCCCTTGCTGCTTTTTCTTCTTGCAATCAAAGTGAATGGGAAGTGGGTCTGTCAAGCTCCAAAATGTGCCATTAAAACGTCATAAAAGTAGTCCATATGAATAATACACTATATTCCAAGTCTTCTGAACTATCCTTTTTTAGACATTGTGGTTTTAGTTTGAAATGACATGGACCTTCAATGCTTCATATTTGTAAATTTTGAAGCTCAGTGATGATTGCCATTGTATTTAAATTGGACGTGATAATTACCATTAGTTGTATGTGGTGGTACGGCTCTTCTCAGCTGAGCCTGTTTTTACTGGAGTGTCACATGCTTGTGTGAATGCCAGAATGGTCATGTGTGTTAAGAGAGGATGTGAGGAGGCCTCTCTTGAGATGGATAACTTTCAGTTCTGACTGAGCGCACAGAGGCCCACCCTCAACTGTGTGTGTGTGTGTGCGTGTGTCTGTCTGTGTGAAACTCAATCTCCCCGCAGTGTTGCCCTTAAAATGCTTAGAGCTGCTCACCTGTTCCCTCCACCATATTGATGATGTCACAGGAAGTAAAAAATGATTGCACGTGTGCCATAAACAGAAACATTTGTGAAAAGCAGGTGATATTGTTCCTCTCTTCTTCAATAATACAAAATTACATCACAGCTCAATGTTTTCAATGGTTGTGATTTATGCTCTATGCAAGCATACAAACACAGATGCAAAGGTGCAATCCCTTTGTGAATTCTCGATGTGTTTGTAACCAACTCTCAGTACTCAAAAGGATGATGGAGTTACCATCAAATGTGTGTTCCGTTTAAACTTGATTTGCTATTTTTCAGCTAGCTAGCTATTAGCATATCACTAATTTATCTAACTTTTATCTAACGTTCTCTGCAAGATTCTTTTCAAACTGTTGCTCCACCATAATAGTGAAAGAGAATGGATTATGCGAATGCATGCTTCCTTAATCGCGGCAATGCAAAGACTGCAATACATAAAACACAAGTACATTTCTTTCAAGATGGCTCTCAAGATGGGAGCATCAATCACAATCATTATTGTTACTTTTTGTTTATTTGTTATGTTTTTTTTGTCACTCTATCCCGATCAGTTTTACCAAGGATGAACTGTTGAAGATTTGGCATGGTATACTTGATAATTTTTTGCTGCTGTTTGATTATTCGGAGACATTTTATTTGGAGGAGCAGCGGTGTCCTACAAGCGATCCAAAAGACTCACGTGAGGGAAGCGAGCCAGCGCGCTTGTGAAGCTTTCTCAATGTGGCTTTAGGACTCCCCTGCAGAGTATTCATCCAGGGGAATGTCTGCTCCCTCGCCAACAAAAAGGACAAACTGCTTCTACTCGCTCAAACAAATAAGGACTTTTCTAATTCCACTGCTCTGTTTTTCACGGAAACCTGGCTAAATGAAGCCAACCCAGACAGTGCGTTTCATCTGCCGGGCTTCAAGCTGTTTAGAACGGATCGTGTTGCGAAGTCATCTGGGAAAACGAGAGGAAGTGGAACGTGCTTTTACTTCAACGAAAGCTGATGTACAGATGTAACAGCATTGAAGAAGATGTGCTGTCCTAATTTAGAATCGCTCTTCATCAACAGGAGTTTTCCCTTTCATTCTGGTGTGTGTACATCCCACCACAGAGCATTGCAATAGCTGACTGATCACATAACAGACACAAAGCAAAAACACCCAGGCTCTATTATTATTATTATTATTATTATTATTATTATTATTATTATTATTCTGGGAGATTTTAATAAAGCTAACCTAACCTGTGAACTGCCAAAATACAAACATCCCCCACCAAAAAAATTTTCAGCCAACAATCCTGCATCTGTGTGGAAAGGCCTGATAAACATCAAGTACAAGGCACCTCACCCTCACTCTGTAGAGAGTCAACAAATGGCTGATGAACTGAATGTGTTTTACTGCAGGTTTGAAAAATCGATTCTCACACCCATCCCCTGCTCTGATCCACACACACACACACACACACACCAATACCTCTTGGAGCCCCTTCCTCCACCCTCCTGCTAATCTGTGAGGAGGATGTGTGCCGGGTATTTTGGAAACAAAAGTCTAGGAAAACTTCAGGCCCAGATGGTGTTTCACCTGCCTGTCTGAAAGTCTGCGTTGACCAACTGGCCCCCATCTTCACACAGATTTTCAATAGATCACTGGAACGGTGTGATGTTCCCTGCTGCTTCAAACGCTCCACCTCATTCCAGTCCCCCAAAAAACAGACCTGTCGCTCATGTCTGTGGTCATGAAGTCGTTTTAGAGGCTGGTTTTGGCCTACCTGAAGGACATCACTGGACCCCTGCTGGACCCCTGCTGTCAATATGGGACTGCATTATATCCTGCTACACCAGTCATCGGCCTCATCCGCGATGGTGACAAGGCGGCATACAGACTTCAGGAAGTCCCCTTGCACCCCCCCCAACCCAACCCCCATAAGACTCTATTGTGAAGAAAGGCTGAATTTACTTTGCTAGCTGAGGAAGTTCAACCTGCCATAGGAGCTACTGACACAGTTCTGATTGGCCGTCATTGAGTTTTTCCTGTGTACATCTATAACTGTCTGGTTTGGGTCAGGCACTAATCAGACTGAAGGAAACTACAATGGACAGTCAAGACTGTTCAGAGGACTATTGGTAACCCCCTGCCCACCCTCCAAGACTTGTATGTCTCCAGATTGAGGAAATGTGCAGGTAAAATCACTCCGGACACCATACATCCTGCCCACTCCCTCTTTGAACTGTTACCTTCTGACTGGTGCTACAGAGCACTTAGCGCCAGAGCATCCAGGCACAAGAACAGTTTTTACCCTCAGGCCATTTTCCACATGAACAATTAAACTGCCTCAGGACTCCCCCATAATGCAGTAATGTAAACACATATCTCATGTATATATGTAAATTCACACATTTAATTCAAAAACTGTACATACCCCTACCTTGCACATACATTACCACTTGCACCTATTATTTGCATGTTTATTTATACCCTTACCTTGTTTTATATCCTGTGTCTCACTGTAATGTTCTCTGCACACTTGTTTCTCCTATCACCAAAAAAAAAAAAAAAAAATTCTTTGTGTACGTGAGAATACTTGGCAATAAAGCTCATTCTGATTATTAGCATTAAGGATATTAAGCATATTAAGGAAACGGGCATAAGCATAATCTGTATAATTGTTCATTTCACTGTTGTTTTTTATTTTAGTCATATTTATTTTCTTTTTATTAAAATCTAAAATTTTATGGACTAAAGTGGCATATCATTTTACATTTACATTTAGTCAGTTAGTAGATGCTTTTATCCAAAGCGACTTACAAATGAGGAACATTGCATGCAATTTGCTATACAAAGTTTAACAATATCTGCAGTGTTGTACTGCCAAGTTCTCAAGGTGATTAGAGAAGTATAGGCGCTAATGCTGAAGAAAGAGACTTTTATTTTTTTTTGTCAAGTAAGGGCAAGTTTAGTGCAATAGTAAGTGTAATTAGTGTGGATTGTTTAAGTGCTCACGGAACAGATGTGTTTTCAGCTGGTTCTTGAATGTTGAGATGGTATCAGCAGATTGTGTGGAGGTTGGAAGTTTCACAAAGCCTCTTTGTGATGGGACAACCAGGCGCCACTCATTCATACACCGCAGAGAGTGGGTTGGAGCATAAACCTGGAGAAGTGAATTGAAGAGGGTGCCTTTCCATTGTCTGTCCTGAAGGCCAGAGTCAAAGCTGATGGCTGATTGTTGACTGACCAGTTGTGCTGCTGCATTCTGGACCATCTGTAGTGGCTTAATTGTGTTAGCTGGAAGGCCATCCAGAGCATTACAATATTCCAATCTTGAAATGACCAGAGATTGGACCAGGAGCTGTGTGGCATTTTCAGACAGAAAATGTCAGATTTTCCTGATTTTAGTCAACAAAAGAAAATATTTTAGTTGACGTTAATGTGCGAAATGACAAAAACATATATCAAACTGTAACAGACCAAAATTTAACCAATTATTGCATTTTTTTGGAAAAATATGTAAGCTACTTAGTTATTTACACATGTATCTTGCATAATTTGTAGGCCTAAGAGTAAACTTAAAAGTTCCTGAAATAATAGCATATATTGAAAAAGTATTTGCTACTTTTTAGAAGTTACTCTGTTGTGAATTCCTTAAATTTTGACAGGATATTGCGATACTAGCTGCATTTTTGAAAGGAAACGTTATATTCATAATGCAAGTTATGCATTCTGACTTGGCGTAACTTAGTTCAATATCACCTGTCCATTCGCTTAATTGTATCTGCAGATGTAAGTTGTGATATTATGTTTATGTTGTGGATATCGCTGATTAATCTTATATATATATAGATATAGGATGCTTTTTAATCAATTCTTTCTACATTATTCTTTACTAAAAAATTTGTTAATGCACTGTTAAAATCTTGCAGAATTTATATCAACAAAATGTTTTAATTAAAACCATTTTATTATTGTCATAATGCGTCTTTTTGACAAGAAAAAAACGTGCATATTTGTCAGTTATTTCGATAGTGCCAAGCGATAAATGGTGTGCATGTTTAAGACTGCGTTTCTGTGGTCTCTCTCCAAATTAGTTTGTGATTTTGGTGTTAAACCAGACGGCTCGGATGTAGTAAGTTTAATTGGCAATATTCCCATTTCCGCTGCCGAGAGAGAGGAGGCGAGACAGGGCAAAGGAAAAGAGCGTACATGTAGCAGACATGGCCTGAGGGTCAGAGAGAAAGAGAGCGTGAAAGGCGTGACTGGAATAACTGCAGTTCCCACTTCTGCTTATGAGCATGCATATGTGTTCTCATGTCTTACCATGTTCATTACATGCCCCTCAGGTGCTGAAGGAAAGCGGACCCCCACACATGAAGAGTTTCCTCACGCGCGTAACGGTGGGAGAGATCTCTGCAGAGGGAGAGGGGAACAGCAAGAAGCTCTCCAAAAAGAGAGCAGCCCTCTCCATCTTACAGGAACTGAAAAAACTGCCGGTCCTTCCTTTAGTGGAGAAACCCAAAGTGCATTACAAGAAACGGCCCAAGACCATATTGAAGGTGGGTCCAATTAAGAGTGGAACCATTTGCAATGTTATATCCTGTCTTAAAGAGATGGTTCACCCAAAAATAAAACTTCAGTCATCATTTACTCAGCCTCATGGCATTCCATATGTAAACTTAAGCAAAAAGAAATGTCCTCTCACTTTAATCTGCTTTTATTTTCAACAAACATAACTTGTAAAATACTTGTATGAACATAAAAATATTAAACTAAGATATAAACTGAACAGGTTTCACAGATATGTGACTAACAGAAATGGAATAATATGTCCCTGAACAAAAGGAGGGAGGGGGGTCAAAATCAAAAGTAACAGTCAGTATCTGGTGTGGCCACCAGCTGCATTAAGTACTGCAGTGCATCTCCTCCTCATGGACTGCACCAGATTTGCCAGTTCTTTCTGTGAGATGTTAACCCACTCTTCCACCAAGGCACTTGCAAGTTCCTGGATATTTCTGGGAGGAATGGCCCTAGCCCTCACCCTCCAATCCAACAGGTCCCAGACGTGCTCAATGGGATTGAGATCCGGGCTCTTCGCTGGCCATGGCAGAACACTGACATTCCTGTCTTGCAGGAAATCATGCACAGAACGAGCAGTATGGCTGATAGCATTGTCATGATGGGGGGGGTTATGTCAGTATGAGCCTGCAGGAAGGGTACCACGTGAGGGAGGAGGATGTCTTCCCTGTAACGCACAGCGTTGACATTGCCTGCAATTACAACAAGCACAGTCCAGTGATGCTGTGACACACCTCCTCAGACCATGATGGACCCTCCACCTCTTAATCGATCCCACTCCAGAGTACAGGTCTCGGTGTATCATCACCCCTGGTGAGACAAAACTGCGACTCATCAGTGAAGAGCACTTTTTGCCTGTCCTTTCTTTTCCAGCGAAGGTGGGTTTGTACCCAAAGGCGATGTTGCCGGTGATGTTTGGTAAGAACCTGCCTTACAACAGGCCTAAAAGCCCTCAGTCCAGCCTCTCTCAGCCTATTGCGGACAGTCTGAGAACTGATGGAGGGATTGTGCATTCCTGGTGTAACTCAGGCAGTTGTTGTTGTTGTTGCCATCCTGTACCTGTCCCGCAGGTGTTATAATTTGGATGTACCGATCCTGTGCAGGTGTTGTTACACATGGTCTGCCACTGCAAGGATGATCAGCTGTCCTTCCTGTCTCCCTGTAGCGCTGTCTTGGGCGTCTCACTGTGCAGACTGCAATTTATTGCCCTGGCCACATCTGCAGTCCTCATTCCTCCATGCAGCATGCCTAAGACACGTTCATGCAGATGAGCAGGGACCCTGCTCATTTTCAACATGTATTTTCAACAGTTACATGTATCTAAATTAATATTGTTCATTAGCCCAGCTGTAGTCAACAGCTGCATATTCACAGATATGTGTCTTTGGAATATATTTGAATGGCTTTGATTGTGGTCAATCTAATTGGATGATAGAGCCAAACCTATCCATTTTATGGTATGTAATTAAAGTGTATAATTCTTTTTCAATGATCAACTACTATGCAAGTACACAAGGAACTGATGAAACAAATCATTCTTTAATTACTGGAGCTTGCTTTCTGAAAAAGCTTATTCAATGGCTTAGTTGCTCATTCTTTCACTCACTCATTCACCTCTTTCCTCATTCTGACAGGGGTACTGATGTGAGCATTAACCAGCCATCCATCAGCTTTATCAGTGTCTCTCATCTTCTTTCTCATTCTCTTTAACATTCTCAATTTCTCTCTCAGACAGGACCAGAGTATGGACAGGACATGAACCCTATAAGCAGACTGGCTCAGATTCAACAGGCTAAGAAGGAGAAGGAACCAGAATACATGCTGCTGTCCGAGAGAGGGATGCCACGCCGCAGAGAATTCATCATGCAGGTACATTTAGAGAGAGAGAGAGAGAGAGAGAGAGAGAGAGCGAATCAGGAGGTGTAAAGTGATAGAAAAACTAAGGACGGTGTCTTGGACAAACACTGATAACCTCCCACTGTGCAATCTGTCTTCATCAGAAAGACTGTCACCTCCTCCGGCTCTGATTACAGCTGACCTTCAGCGCTGTCAACACACACACACACACACACACACACACACACACACACACACACACACACACACACACACACACACTCTCATTCTCATTCATCTTCTACCCATTGGGCTAGTTAATGGACAATCAGTCTTAATTTAGATGATTTTCAGAATAATTTGTCCTGGAAACATTTGCACATTTTTCCCTTTACCTCTTGCATAAGCCAACACATTCCAGGTCTGTTTATTTGTCTTGAATTAAAAACAAAAAACAAAAAAAAACTCTCTAGAATAGAGTGTAGTACACTAATTTAGAATAGAATACTGTGTGGTCGAGTTATTTAAAGTAGAATGAAGTAGAGTAATTTAGAGTAGAGTGTGCTAGAGTAATTAAGAGTTAAGTGGATTAGGGGAAATTAGGAGTGATGTAGAATGTACAGTAGTGGTCAATTATATTTATTTTTATTTGCATACCATTTGCATAACAGATGTAACATCTGTACAGGAAATTATGCTATAACAGAAAATAAAACTGTAATGTCTTTAGTCATTATTGTGCGATTTGATAAAAATGCGAGAGTAGATTGTGATTTGTAATAATATTTGTATTTAAACCCTAAGTGAGCAAGCTAAAGTAAGGAATGAAAAACTCAAGATGTTGGTTAAAAGAGGAAAAATAATCAAGGCTCTCTTTGTGGACCAGTGGCTAAATGGCACAAATCTAATGCCAATATTAGTTATGTGTAAAACAAGTCCTGATTTAAATTAGTAAATGAAATAAATGTTAGAGGCCTGTGTTTAATAAAGATTTTGTATGAACTGTAAGATTAGTGACAAAGTCTTTGAAGTCCATCCTGTATTAACTGTGGAAGTGCACATAGATGCAATTGTCCTTTGTTATTTAGTTGAAGGCTTTAGTTGGAAATTAATTCAATTTCTATGTATTCCATTTTAAGTGTAGTGTAGTCCATCCTTCCAGCTTATGTTTTGATGAAGTCCAAGTTTCAGGCAGTGACGCATGTAGTATCCCGTCTTGGGAGTTGCCATCAGTTCATCCTCTGTGAAATCCATCGAAGTAGACTGAAGTAATTTAGAATGCAGTAGATTACATTATTGTAAAGTAGATCGTAGTAAAGAAATTTAGAGTAGATTACAGTGGAGAAATGTAAGAGTAACATAGTGTTGTCGAGTTAAGTGAAGTAGAGTAATTTAGAGTGGACTAAAATGGAGTCAGTATTGTAGAGTGTAAGAGTAATGTATAGTAGAGTGAATAATTTAATTTAGTGTATTAAGAGTAATTTAGAGAAGAGTGGAGAAAAATGGAGTATAGTAGAGTAATTAAGCGTAGAATAAGTTTGAATAGAGTAGAGTGTAGTGGATTTTAGAGTAGAGTGGACTTATTTGAGAGTAGAGTGTAGTCAAGTAATTTAGATAAGTAGAGCAGAGTGGAGTAAAATTTAGTGTATTAGAGTAATTCTGAGTAGAGTGGAATAAGTTAATTTAGAGTGAACTTATTTGAGCGTAATGTAGCGTCTAGTAATTAAGATGAATAGAGCAGAGTGGAGTAAAGTTGAGTATAGTAGAGTAATTTAGAGTGTAGTATAGTAATTTACAGTAGTATAATTTAGAGCAGAGTTATTTAAAATAGTGCATTAGAGTAATTTAGAATAGAATACTGTGTGGCCGAAGTGTTTAAAATAGAATGTAGTGGAGTAAATTAGAGTAATTATGTAATTAAGAGCGTGGAGTGGAGTAACTTATGAGTGATGTAGAATGTAGTAGATGTATTTAGAGTGTAGTAAATTGAGTATGTTGTAAAGTGCAAAAGAGTAATGTATAGTAGAGAAGTTTTAATAGAGCTGAGTAATTTAAGAATGATTTAGTGTATTAGGGTAATTTAGAGAAGAGTGGAGCAGAGTGGAGTTAGTTGAGTGGAGTGGAGTAGACTACTTCATAGTGTTGTGTTGTAGAGTTATTTAGAGTAGATTGAAGTGGACTAATTTGTGCAGTTTGTGAGTAATGTTGAGTGTAGAAGAGTAATTAAAAGAGTAGAGCAGAGTGGAGTAAAGTTAAGTATAGTAGAGTAATTTAGAGAAGAGCAAAGTATTCTGCTCTAAATTATTATACTCCAGATTAGTTTGTAGTAGAGTATATTAGAACAGAGTGGTGTAGAGTTATTTAAAATAGTGCAGTAGAGTAATTTAGAATAGAATACTGTGTGGTCGAGGTATATAAAGTGGAATATAGCTGAGTAAGAGTAAAGTTTTCTTGATAATTAAGAGTAAAATGGGCACTGATGGAGGGATTGTGCATTCCTGGTGTAACTCAGGCAGTTGTTGTTGCCATCCTGTACCTGTCCCGCAGGTGTTATAATTTGGATGTACCGATCCTGTGCAGGTGTTGTTACACATGGTCTGCCACTGCGAGGATGATCAGCTGTCCTTCCTGTCTCTCTGTAGCGCTGTCTTGGGCGTCTCACAGTGCAGACTGCAATTTATTGCCCTGGCCACATCTGCAGTCCTCATTCCTCCATGCAGCATGCCTAAGACACGTTTATGCATTCATACAGCCTAATTTTGGAGTAATGTAGAGTATAGTAGAGTAATTTAGAGAAGAGTGGTGTTAGTTGAGTGGGGTACTTTAGAGTGTTGTAGTGTTATTTAGAGTATAATAATTTAGAGTAGAGTAAGTTAGAATAGAGAGTAGTACAGTAATTTAAAGTAGAGTTATTTATAGTAGAGTGGACCAATTTGAGAGTAATGTAGAATGTAGTCGAGTAATTAATAGAAGGGTAGAGTGGAGTCAAATTGAGTGTAGTGAGTAATTCTCAGTAGAGTGGAGTAGAGTACTTCAGAGTAGAGTGAAGTAATTTAAGAGTAATGTGGAGTGTAGTCAAGATGTTTTAGAGAAGTGTAGAACAGAGTGGAGTAAATTGAGTGTAGTAGATTAATTTGGAGTAGAAAAATGGAGTAGAGTGGAGTAAAATGTATGCTGTAGGGCAGAAATTGCAATGTTGTAACAGCGGAAATAGTTTGATACTTTAGAAAGGTAATTGGCCTACAGAAAATACAATATATAGAAAAAATATTAACTATACAGTAGAGAAATACAGATATCATAAATAATTAAATAAGTCTTATTCTAAATTATCTAAGAGATAATTAGGACATACATTATGAAGAGACTCTTCCAGCACTACCACACACAGACCATGTGTGCAAGTAGCAAGTATCAAGCAGCATCCAAGTTGGAGTAATTCCTCTTCCCTGTCTCTCGTCTGATAATCCCTTTCTTTAAATCTGTGAGCGTGTGGTAATGCAGTCTCTAACTGATTCTCCATGCTCCTTTCACTGTCGCATTAGACTCTTCTTTTGTGTGTTTCTTTTGTGTGACCCACTCGCTTTAAAATTTCCACATTGTTCCCCTCTAGAGTGTGAGCATCAATAAGTGTCTGTTTTCAGGTTTTTAGCCACACACCATCTCCCCACCTGCTGCTTTGCTCCTAATAAATATGGAAAGATGGTGTTCTGGGTTTAGAGACCGTTTGCTATTCAAGTTTGACAGTATAGTTTTTTTGTTAACTATTTGAAAGTAAACAGATTGATTGTGGTTTTGTTTTCTTAAGTAATAAAATATATAATCCAACTGTTATTTAGTATCAGTTGTAACTAATGAGTTCTGCTAAAAAAAGGGAAAAAGCAAAGAGTTTTCCATTGTTCAAACAAAGTCCCGTAGACATTTATGTTAATGGTATTACCTCCACATGCTGGAAAAGCTAGTGTTCCTGTAGCTCCACTGGAAGAGCATGGCACTAACAACGTCATTTATTATGGGTTTGATCCCCAGGGAATGCACAGACTGATAAAACATGTACCTTGAATGCACTGCAAGTTACTTTGCATATAAGTGTCTGCCAAATGCATGAATGGAAATTGAATCAAGATGGCTCTTAAACATCTTCTACTTTGTATGCATGTGTTGACAGGTTAAAGTAAGCACTGAGGTGACCACAGGAACTGGACCCAATAAGAAAGTGGCTAAGTGTAATGCGGCAGAGGCAATGCTGCTTCAACTGGGCTACAAGGCATCTACACCATTACAGACCACTCCAGAAAAGGTTCATTTTTAGCCAGTATTGGGGAAGTTACTACAGTTACATGCTGGTTTACTGCAGGAATGTTGCAATTCCTACACTATTAGTAGCCTGACCTAAATATGTTGTAATTATTCTCTGTCATTAAGAATTATTAGAGGCAAATGTAATTTTAAATGTAGTGTTTTTGTTTTTACATCAGCTATCTAACCTGTCTTTTGTCATATCCCCTTCATTTATCCTCGTATAGTGAGCCAATTACCCCTCTTTCTCACCACATTCAGTACAAACAGCATAGCAGGGTGTATCAGCCGCCTGTCAGTGGAAAAGTATAGATGTATACATTTGTATCATCACGCTGCTTCCTGTTTCAATATATACAATCTTAATCTTTAAATCCCCCATCTACTTTGTCTTTACACATTAGTGACATTTATGCTATGATGTCTCAATTTGGTAGCGATTCTCCCTTTCAAATAGAAACAAGGGAAAGCGACTTGTCTGACACGCATGAAAAGGGGTTTGCTAAACTGTCTCTATCTCTCTCTCCCTCTCCATTACTTCCCTCTCCTCTATTATCGCAACATTGGCCACAGATGGACAACAAAAGCTGGAATGGACAAAGGGCTGCTTTTCCTGAAACAATGACCAACAGTAAGTGTTTTTCTCCCTGTCTGTGTTTCCCCGTATAGGTGATGGCGGGCCGTTTAATCCAATAGACTGATAAATAAGGAACTGAGACTCGGCTCAGTCAGAGACTCGCTCCTTTGAAAAGCATGTGAATTCCTCCCTATTCAGGCAGACTTATGTGCGTTCCCAGGGGGTCTGTGGGACCACTGTATTAAACACACAAACTAACCACCAACAAACACTTCTCCAAATGTCAAAAATCATTTTATTAATCAGTATAGATAATTAGACTAAATAAATATATCGTGTGTTGAATATATCATGTTATGTTTATTTTTCTTACCCCATTGGCACATTTTTTATTTTATTCATTAAATCTTGTTTAGAATTATGTTAAAAACATGAAAAAACTGTTTGCGAAAGTGGGTGAGAAAAGTAAACATAAGAGATATTCTCTGAAAACATGTCTTGTGTTTACAGAATATTTAGATATCTAGTACACATATTTAAACATTCACCAAAGTGGCATTCAGCTGGTCACAAAGTATAGTCAGGACATTACTGATGTAAAAATTAGCACCATCACTATTTGAAAAAAGTCATTTTTGATCAAACCTAGAGAGGTCACATTTCCAGCAGCCATCACCCCAACACCTTGAGTAATCATGATAAATTGCTACAAAACAGCAAAAATGTAAGGAAAATTGTGGAAGATAATAGGAAGATTAGTGTTAGGAATATTTTAGTGTTACTAAAAAGAAACAGCTGGAGGAACATTTTGCAACTAAATAGTTTAATTGGCAACAGGCCAGTAACTTGATTGGGTATAAAAAGAGTATCTTAGAGAAGCAGAGTCTCTCAGAAGTAAAGATGGGCTGAAGTTCACCAATCTGCGAAAAACTGTGTCTACAAATTGTGGGACAATTTCAGAATAATGTTCCTCAAAATTCAATATTGGATGCCCTTGATCTTTGGGCCCTCAGATGGCACTGCATTAAAAACAGGCATGCTTCTGTAATGAAAATCACTGCATGGACTCAGAAACACCTCCTGAACTCATTGTCTGTGAGCACAGTTCGCCATGCCATCCACAAATGCAGGTTTAAGCTCTATCATGCAAAAAAGAAGCCATATGTGAACATGATCCAGAAACCCTGCCGCCATCTCTGTGCCAAAGCTCATTTTAAATGGACTGAGTCAAAGTGGAAAACTGGTCTGCGGTCAGATGAATCAAAATTTGAAGTTCTTTTTGCAAACCATGTGCACCATGTCCTCTGGACTAAACAGGACAGGGACCATCTGGCTTGTTATCAGTGCTCAGTTCTGATGGTATGGGGGTGCATTAGTGCCTATGGAATGGGCAGCTTGCACATCTGGAAAGGCACCATCAATGCTGAAAGGTATATACAGGTTTTAGAGCAACACATGCTTCCATCCAGATGACGTTTTTTCCAGCGAAAAGGCCTTGCATATTTCAGCGACTGCAGTCCAGACCTTTCACCAATTAAAAACATTTGGTGAATCATGAAATGAAAAATATGACAAAGAAGACTCAGGACTGTTGAGCAGCTATAATCTTGTATCGTATCTTGTATCTGTCCAAAAGCTTCATTAACCGGTCTCCTCAGTTCCCAGACATAAAAGGACTGTTGTTAAAAGAAGAGGGGATGCTACACAGTGGTAAACATGGCCCTGTCCCAACTTTTTTGAGACGTGTTGCTGCCATCAAATTCAAAATTACCTTATTTTTCCTTAAAATGGTACATTTCCTCAGTTTAAACATTTGATATGTTTTCTATGTTCTATTGTGAATAAAATATGGGTTAGGGAAGGAAGGAAATTGGTACTTTAATTCACCAAAGTGGCATTCAACTGGTCACAAATTATAGTCAGGACATTACTGGTATAAAAAACAACGTCATTTCTGATCAAATCTAGACAGGCACCATTACCAGCAGCCATCACTCCAACACCTTATCCTTGAGTAATCATGCTAAATTGCTAATTTGGTGCTAGCAGGCCGCTCTCCCATCTATGCTGCTCTCAAATGTTTGCTCCCTGGACAATAAACTGGACTACATCCGACTCCAGCAGACTACGTGTGAGCTTAGAGACTGCTGCATCTTTGTTTTCACGGAGACGTGGCTCAGCGACCGTTCCGGACGCCACCATTCAGCTAGACGGGCAGCTCTGTGCGGTAAGACTCGCGGTGGCTTGTGTGTTTACATCAATGCGGAATGGTGCAATAACTTTATGCTAGTCTCTAGTTACTGCTCATCGCTGGTGGAGCTTGTGAATGTTAGATGCAGACCTTTTTATTTACCATGGGAATTCACCACTGTTATTATAACCAGAGTTTACATTCCCCCCCAGCGCTAATGCTGAGGAAGCGCTCTGTGAACTATATGGAGCTATGAGCGAACTGCAGAACGCTCACCTTGACGGACTGTTTATTGTCGCCGGAGATTTAAACCATGCAAATCTCAAGACAGTGCTCCCTAAATTCCATCAGTATGTGCACTTTGCAACGAGAGGGGCGAACGCACTTGATCTTGTTTACACAAACATCCCAGGTGCGTACCGGGCAGAGCCCCGCCCCCACCTCAGCTACTCAGACCACATCTCTATTATGCTAATTCCAGCATACAGACCGCTCGTCAGACGCACAAAACCGCCCCAGAAGCAGGTGAAAACCTGGCCAGCAGGAGCCATTTCTGCTCATCTGGACCGTTTTGAGTGTACTGACTGGCACATGTTCAGGGAGGCTGCAACATATGGCGACTCTACCAACTTGGAGGAATAGACAGCATCAGTGACCAGCTACATCAGCAAGTGCATTGATGATGTCACCTTCTCCAAGACCATCACCACATGCTCCAACAGAAGCCGTGGATGACTGCGGAGGTGCGTGCGCTGCTGAGGACCCGAGACTCAGACTTCAGAGCAGGCGACAAGGCTGCCCTAAGAACAGCGAGGGCCAAACTGTCCCGGGCCATCAGAGAGGCAAAGCGTGCACACGCCCAGAGAATCCACAGTCACTTCCAGGACAGCGGCAAAATTCTATGTAGAGTCAACCCACGGAAGGCTGCTGGATCAGACAACATTCCTGGCAGAGTGTTCAGAGGATGTGCAGACCAGCTGGCAGATGTTCTTACCGACATCTTCAACATCTCTCTGAGCAGCACCGTCGTTCCAACGTGCTTCAAGGCCACCACCATCGTCCCCATGCCAAAGAAGTCTTCAGTGTCCTGCCTCAACGACTTTCATCCCGTCGCACTCACACCCATCATCATGAAGTGCCTCGAGAGGCTCGTCATGAGGCACATTAAGACCCAGCTGCCCCAATCACTAGACCCACTGCAGTTTGCGTATCGTCCTAACTGTTCAACAGACGACGCCATCGCCACCACCCTCCATCTGGCCCTCACCCACCTAGATAAAAAGGACTCATACTTTCGAAAGCTTTTCATAGACTTCAGCTCAGCATTCAGCCCAATAATTCCTCAGCACCTGATTGGAAAGCTGAACCTGCTGGGCCTGGACACCTCCCTCTGCAACTGGATACTGAACTTCCTGACCTCAGTCAGTCCAGATCGGGAACATCATCACCACCACCACAACACTGAGCACTGGGGCCCCCCAGGGCTGTTTGCTCAGTCCACTGCTGTTCGCTCTGCTGACTCATGACTGTGCAGCAATGCACCGCTCTAACCACATCATTAATTTCGCAGATGACGAGTCCGTGGTGGGTCTCATCAGCAAGAACGACGAGTCCGCATACAGAGAGGAGATACAGTGGCTACTGGTGTAGAGTTAACAACCTGTCTCTGAATGTGGACAAAACAAAAGAGATGGTTGTTGATTTTAGGGGAGCACAGAGTGACTGCTCTCCACTGAACATCGACAGCTCCTCTGTGGAGATCGTCAAGAGCACCAAATTCCTTGGTGTACACCTGGTGGAGAACCTCACCTAGTCCCTCAACACCAGCTCTATTACCAAGAAAGCCCAGCAGCATCTCTACTTTCTTCGAAGGCTGAGGAAAGCACATCTCCCACCCTCCATCCTCACTACATTCTATAGAGGGACTATTGAGAGCATCCTGAGCAGCTGCATCACTGCCTGGTTTGGGACTTGCACCGTTTTGGACCGCAAAGCCCTGCGGAGGATAGTGAGGACAGCTGAGAAGATCATTGAGGTCTCTCTTCCCTCCATCAAAGACATTTACAAAAAACACTGCATCTGCAAAGCCACCAGCATTGTGGATGACCCCACACACCCCTCAACAAACTCTACACCCTCCTTCCGTCTGGCAAGAGGTACCGAAGCATTCGGGCCCTCACGGCCAGACTGTGTAACAGCTTCTTCCCCCAAGCCATCAGACTCCTCAATACTTTTACTGGACTGACACACACACACACACGTGTCCTGAGTTGCACTTTAATTATTGTCACTTTATACCTGGCTGCTACCTCAATAACTGTGCATAGAACATAAATGTGCATAGAACACTCATCTCATAGTATGTTATGTTTACATTTAGCATTTTTTGAAACTGTCATCTTTTTAAACTACTGTGTACTGGTCGGCGCTGCACTGTCTCTCACTGTGCCTATTGTCCTGTTAATTTTTTGTAATTTATTGTGCTGTCCCGTACTTTTTGCACACGTTTGCACGTGCACTTTATATAGGCATGTTATTTAGTCTGTGTAGTCTCATATGGTTCTGTGTTTGTCCCATGTTGTTTCACCATGGTCCTGGAAGAACGTTGTCTCGTTTCGCTATGTACTGTACTAACTGTATATATGTTGAATGACAATAAAAACCACTTGACTTGAGAAAATCGCTTGCCATTTATATCAAAAACAGTTGAAAGATATTTGGTTTGTTAAATGAAGCGTAACATTTTATTTGTGTTTGTTTTTTAGTTGCCACTGTATGCAATAGACTGCCATGTCTTAAGGTCAGTATTAGGTAAAAAATGGCAAAAAATAAACCGCTTTCTCTAGAAACTCTTCAGTCAATCATTGTTTGAGCAATGAAGGCTATGCAATGCTTGAAATTGCTTGGTTATCATATAAAGGTGTACACTACAGTCTTCAAAGACAAATGACAGCTGGCTCTAACAAGGACAGAAAGAGATGTGGAAGGCCAGATGTACAACTAAACAAGAGGATAAGTACATCAGAGTCTCTAGTTTGAGAAATAGATGCTTCAAATGTCCTCAGCTGACAGCTTCATTGAATTCTACCCACTCAACACCAGTTTCATGTACAACAGTAAAGAGAAGACTCGGGGGCACAGGCCTTATGGGAAGAATTGTAAAGAAAAAGACACTTTTGAAACAGAAAAACAAAAAGAAAATGTTGGAGTGTATAAGTGGCCAAAGAATCTTCAAGGATCACAGCTGAAAAACAGCAGAAATAACATTATGAATGTGCTGACTATACATTGTGATCAGTTGAATGCCATTTTGGTGAATAAAAGTACCAATTTCTTTCTATAAGACCAAAATCTGTGTATGTGTGTGTGAATATGAATATATATATATATATATATATATGTGTGTATATATGTGTGTATATGTGTGTGTATATATGTGTGTATATATATATATATATATGTGTGTATATATATATATATATATATATATATATATGTGTGTATATATGTATATATATATATATATATATATATATGTATATGTGTGTATGTATATATATATGTGTGTATGTATATATATGTATGTGTATATATGTGTATGTATATATATATGTATACATGTGTGTGTGTGTATATATATATATATATATATATATATATATATATATATATATATATATATATATATATATATATATATATATATATATATATATATATATATACTACCGTTCAAAAGTTTGGGGTCACCCAAACAATTTTGTGTTTTCCTGAAAAGTCACACTTATTCACCACCATACGTTGTGAAATGAATAGAAAATAGAGTCAAGACATTGACAAGGTTAGAAATAATGATTTGTATTTGAAATAAGATTTTTTTTACATCAAACTTTGCTTTCGTCAAAGAATCCTCCATTTGCAGCAATTACAGCATTGCAGACCTTTGGCATTCTAGCTGTTAATTTGTTGAGGTAATCTGGAGAAATTGCACCCCACGCTTCCAGAAGCAGCTCCCACAAGTTGGATTGGTTGGATGGGCACTTCTTGCGTACCATACGGTCAAGCTGCTCCCACAACAGCTCAATGGGGTTCAGATCTGGTGACTGCGCTGGCCACTCCATTACCGATAGAATACCAGCTGCCTGCTTCTGCTCTAAATAGTTCTTGCACAATTTGGAGGTGTGTTTAGGGTCATTGTCCTGTTGTAGGATGAAATTGGCTCCAATCAAGCGCTGTCCACTGGGTATGGCATGGCGTTGCAAAATGGAGTGATAGCCTTCCTTATTCAGAATCCCTTTTACCCTGTACAAATCTCCCACCTTACCAGCACCAAAGCAACCCCAGACCATTATATTACCTCCACCATGCTTAACAGATGGCGTCAGGCATTCTTCCAGCATCTTTTCATTTGTTCTGCGTCTCACAAACGTTCTTCTTTGTGATCCAAACACCTCAAACTTGGATTCATCTGTCCACAACACTTTTTTCCAGTCTTCCTCTGTCCAATGTCTGTGTTCTTTTGCCCATCTTAATCTTTTTCTTTTATTGGCCAGTCTCAGATATGGCTTTTTCTTTGCCACTCTGCCCTGAAGCCCAGAATCCCGCAGCCGCCTCTTCACTGTACATGTTGACACTGGTGTTTTGCGGGTACTATTTAATGAAGATGCCAGTTGGGGACCTGTGAGGCGTCTGTTTCTCAAACTAGAGACTCTAATGTACTTATCTTCTTGCTCAGTTGTGCAACGCGGCCTCCCACTTCTTTTTCTACTCTGGTTAGAGCCTGTTTGTGCTGTCCTCTGAAGGGAGTAGTACACACCGTTGTAGGAAATCTTCAATTTCTTAGCAATGTCTCGCATGGAATAGCCTTCATTTCTAAGGACAAGAATAGACTGTCGAGTTTCAGATGAAAGTTCTCTTTTTCTGGCCATTTTGAGCGTTTAATTGACCCCACAAATGTGATGCTCCAGAAACTCAATCTGCTCAAAGGAAGGTCAGTTTTGTAGCTTCTGTAACGACCTAAACTGTTTTCAGATGTGTGAACATGATTGCACAAGGGTTTTCTAATCATCAATTAGCCTTCTGAGCCAATGAGCAAACACATTGTACCATTAGAACACTGGAGTGATAGTTGCTGGAAATGGGCCTCTATACACCTATGTACGTATTGCACCAAAAACCAGACATTTGCAGCTAGAATAGTCATTTACCACATTAGCAATGTATAGAGTGTATTTCTTCAAAGTTAAGACTAGTTTAAAGTTGTCTTCATTGAAAAGTACAGTGCTTTTCCTTCAAAAATAAGGACATTTCAATGTGACCCCAAACTTTTGAACGGTAGTGTATATATATATAAGAGGTCCTGGACATCTTATATATATATATATGTATATAAGAGGTCCTGGACATCTTGTTCGGATACATGGCATCTCTGACTTTATCAAATACCAACAGATAAAAAATCAAAACCTGGCTGCCTCTTCCAGAAAGCTTACAATGGGCCGTGGTTGGATCTTCCAGTAGGACAATGATCCAAAACATACATCAAAATAAGCACAAAAATGGTTCACTGACCACAAAATCAAGGTTCTGCCATAGCCATCCCAGTCCACTGACCTGAAACCCATAGAAAATGTGTGGGGTGAACTGAAGAGGAGAGTCCACCAACATAGACCTCTGAATTTGAAGGATCTGTAGAGATTCTGTATGGACGAATGGTCTCAGATGTCTTGTGTTCTCTAGCCTCATTAGGCATTATAAGTGATGCTATTATCTTATTTAATCTTATCTTATCTATTATAAAGGAGGATGCAAAAAGTATTGAATAAAAGGGTGCCAATAATTATGGCCAATGCGATTTGGAGAAAAATATTTATTTAATAATGAGAGATTTCCCGTTTCAATTGTTTTACTTCAATTAAAGTTTTTTTTTTTTTTAACGAAAGATCAAAAGGATAAACAATGCAGATTTTTATTTTTTTTTTCAGAGCCTTCTTTGCTCATATTTACCAAGGGTGCCAATATTTTTGGCCACAACTGTATTTGGTGACATTCCTGGAACCAGCACACGCACTGACGAATGCGTTTGGCTCATGTGAAAACCTTTATTACAGTGATCGGAGTCAACCATTTCTTACTACATTTTCTTCTCCACAATTTATTTTGTGCAAATAATTTAACGTACCGACTCCATTCAAACTTTTTGTAGATAATTACTGCTTTAGGTGTGCTATCTATTTTTAGTCTATAATTAAACATTTCTTATAAAGTTTTTAAAGTTTTAAAATATCCCTTTGACTTAGTGTTTCATTGACTTAAAGTCTTTCAAAATGTAACGGACAGTAACAATGTGCCTGTAATATTTGCATGCTGAATTGCAAATTTTGCAATCAATCTATTTAACCATTTGTTGATGCCTTTACACTGCAAAAGCAGTGTTTCGTTGTGTTAATGTTTGTGAGCAGTCAACAGAAAATTATGCGCGCTAAAAGCCATAGTATGTGTGACTCAAATTTCCTCATTAGCACAGTCTGCGCGGACCAGATTTTCTTGACATGCGGACAGCCCTTATCTGCACGCATTGTCGTGCATGCACCTGCCGTTGACTGTACTAAACGTGTATCGAAATGCAGTCATTGTGCACATGCATTTTTTTATTTGTTCGTGGTCAGAAGAGAAGGCAACTCGGTGAACTGAAGTGTACCCGAGCCTTAAGTATCATGACAAAGGCAATGGCAGCTCTCTTCATTTACAAAGATCCAAACCTGACCATACCTAAAACTTTCACACTACTATTTTGCTGCCTTGCAAACACTGGTAATTCCTTCAGGAAATGCAAATCTTGTTAATTTTTGTGCTTCTAGCTTGAAACTCTGTGTGTGTGATTGAGACTTCTGGCTAATCACTCTTTCTCTGAAACGCTCAAGGTTTGATTCTTTACACACAACATTCAAACTCACGTAAACTAAAGGGGAAGAAATTGTGAAGTTATAGGGGAATGCTGTTTTTACATCTGTTTGCACAACTGATCCTATTGATTGACGTTTCTATGTGTCAGTCCTCCTGTGTCTTTGCTGGTGATATAATCCCCAACTACTTTTGGCCATTTCTCTGCTTTGGACAAGGGCCATTCTTGTATCATACTTGATCTCACCAAAGTTGTTAGACCCCATCTATCGCCTTGTTGTCTTTCTTACAAACTTTCCCAACCAGCGAATGTTTAATAATAGAATAACACTTATTAATTTATGGTTCCTTAAAGCTGCCAGCGGGAGAATGGACGTCTCTGTGGGGTGTTAACTTTCTGTTCAGAGCAGATGTATGTGTCAGTGACCTGGGAACCAAGTTTTTCTTTTCTATCCCTGTGAGCACAGAACCAGGTCCTCTAAAGCAGATTTATGGTACATTGTATCACCCTGCTAACTGTGCAGATTCATCTGAAAAGCATTTTGATTTTGAGAGCAGTGATTCAGTTCCTTAGCACTGTGTTCATATCTTATTGCTTTAATGTCTTCTCCCTGTGGCCATTCAAAGTGACACATGGCGCTGAATGCTCAGAGTTGGATCCCTCAGAGTATTACAATACAAGATGAGCAAGACTCTGAAACAAAAAGGAAATTTAGCTTAGGAGATTATGCGGTGAGTCACACCGTGCACAGACGTATGATCATGAGGCTTGTGTAGCATAGTGGATTTAGAGCAAAAAAACCAATGGGTCAGATGTTAAAAATCAGTTTCCTCCACTGTTCTGCACTTGAACAAACAGAGTAAAGGTTGGAGCTTTAATCACATACTGCATTCTGCTGAAAAAGAATCACATTATCGATTAACTTTTATTTTTACATTAAAGTGAGGGCCTTATGGTCAATGCGAGTGCACCGACACATTGAGCTATTGTGGGGGACCTGCGTTCGAGTCTGGTTTGTGTCATGTTCCCCTCCCGATCTCCTCTCTTCATTGTGATGATGTCTTTAAATATGGCAGTCAAAAGAATTAAAAATGCCCCGAAAAACTATATATATATATATATATATATATATATATATATATATATATATATATATATATATATATATAAAAAAAAAACTAATATATCTTTTTTTTAATCAATATTTCTAACATGGGTTACAGGGTTGAATGGTTGAGTTTGTGTTAAATGCAGACTAATTACAAGTTTGTAACAATTGAGAAAATGGAAGAATATTATTTTCTTGCTACATGCTACAGAAATGACAAAATGATGTTACTACCTAGGTGTCACAATTTTAAGAAACTGTATTTTTGTTAATGGGTACAACTATACTTTTTTTGGTAATTAAAATTGGTTGATTTTTACTACGATTAATTCAATAGCTGTTATTAAATAATTGTGGGATACAAATGTGTACATGATGTTTAAACTTGCTACTTTTCACTCTAGGTTGAATTTACATGTGTTTTATAATTTACATATCTAATAGCAAATTATATTTTGCATAATAAAAAAGAGATTTGTGCCTTTTTAATGCTTAAAAAAAAAAAAAAAGTCATAAAACACCAAAGTGGAATATGCCACATGGCATGCGTGATGTGAGCTTTGTAATTAATGTGTAGCGTAATGAAGTGATGAAATAAATGAAGAGGGAGGTGATAAGGGATGTGTATTAAGGGATGTGCGGTGAGTCTTAGTGTTGCATTGTGTCCCAAAGAAACAACAAATTTTAAATTGAATTTAATTTTAATTCCCACCTGGTTATGCACAGCTTTGAGAAGCAAAAAAAAAAAAGAAAAATCTGACAAAACATTCCAATTAGATCAACATTTCAGCAGTTGGCTGCAAATTGTCCATATTTTACTTCCTGTTTTGTGTTCCTGGTTTATGTGAGAGTGTAAAAGAAAGCACAGAGTCTGTGTGTGTAAAAAGTAAAACAAATAGTGCTGAATTCCACGTCAGTGAATGTACGAGTAAGACAGGACTCTGCTTGTGTGTGTATGAATATGTCAGTGTGTTGGTGTTTAGTGTCTTAGAGTATTGCTTCATTTTGTTGATTTACAATTGGGCCTTGTTTTATCTGTTTTAAATCACAGCCTGGGCCATGAGCTGGCTAAACTCCAGTACACCATTCTCAAATTCAGCCCATTATGCTGGGTGGAACCTGTTGGAACGAAGAGAGAGAGAGAGAGAGAGAGAGAAAAAAAAAAAGGGGTTGCCGAGGGGGTGGGGGTATTGTTTTTTTCTTTGCATTTATGTGCTTTTTGTTGTAACTCGATATTGATGTCATCCTGGCTCACACCTTTTTGTTTTATGCCATTTTTCTTATACAGGCCTGCAACTCTGATTTGTGTAATGTGAAATTCGAGTTGTCGTGCAAAATTAATTGATGGTTGCCTCTTTGCTAGTCAACCTTGCTGAAAACCTGTGGAGAGAATTCCAAACTGCTGGTTTTCATTTAGCATTCTCACTCCATGAATTAAAGAGCTGCATCATCAGCAGGCCACAGCTTTCAGAGAAACTGTCAATTTACCTTTCTCACAATTTTCTGCGATTTTAATTTTTACCAGTTATGTGGACTAAATGGCAAGTTAAATTAGTTGTTGCTTGATCTGGGTTGTCAGAAATCATGGAAACCAGCCGGCGGCTTATGGACATTTGATTCAGTGCTGCAATGCACAGCTAAAGACAATTTCTGAAGATGCTCTTTTCTAGGTACTTGCAATTTTCGTTAATACTGAATAGAAATATTTAGAATCTATCGACAATGTAATTTAAGTTATAATATGCAATGTTATGGTGTAGCAGTGAGCACATGTGAGTCATGGTGATAATGCTGGTGATGCAAGTTTGATTTTATTTGCTTAAATTTCTTGACCATTTCTTCATTTACTGCCCTATTATTTACTATCACTATAATTAAAACTAAAATACCAAAAATACATGTTTAATTCTTCCAACCAAAAGCACAATGGCATAGTTTTTTGTTGTTGTTTTGTTTCATGACCCTTTAACAGCCAGAATATACACAGTTTTCCTGACTAACCACTGGGCAGTGCCATGATGATTTTAATTGCCGCTGGACTGTTTTCTGGTTGCGGTCTCCTTAAGAAACAACCAATATGAGCGATTCCAATGGAGAACAACAATAATATTAAGTGTTAATTGGAGTAAAATGGAGTTCAGTCTCAACTTGTGCAGTTGTTGGCTGTCAAAACAACTCTTTAAATTGTTAATAATATTAATGTAACTGACCTCGGTTTATAGCTTTGTCATCCACACAATTCTTCAACTTTGACAAGGCACTGGCACTGAGGCATTGTCAAAATGTTTGAACTCAATTCATCAGTGCACAATGCAATCTCAGATATGCCGCAAGGATCCCTGTTGCAGGAAGAGAATCGTTAATGAGTTAGTTGAAGTTTATTAAACTTTCAGCTTGTTAATAGCTAGCTACCTAAAGGCCAAAGTATTCTTTGGCTACGTCTCATGCACAGTGCACATATTTTGTCATCAGCACAGTATGTGCTTGCAGGCCAGCTTTTCTAGACTCATGGACCGTCTGTGTGTGTTGTCTGAACATGTGCCTGTCGTTGACTACTAAAGTGGATTGTGTGGATGCGTTGAACTCGTCCATACAGGCTTGCGATCAAAATGGTATACTATAGGTCCTGGGTAGCTCAGTGAGTAAAGATGCTGACTAATCCAGGGCATGCTTAGTGACTCCAGCCATGTGTCCTAAGCAATGAAATTGGCCCGGTTGCTAGGGAGGATAGATTCAGATGGGGTAACCTCCTCGTGGTCGCTACAATGTGGTTCTTGCTCTCGGTGGGGCGCATGGTGTGTGTGGATGCTGCGTGATAAGATGCACAGATTGTCTCCGATGTGGAGGCAACTGAGTTTGTCCTCTGCCAAACGGATTGAGGAGAGTCACTACACCACGAGGACTTAAAGCACATTGGGTATTGGGCATTCCAAATTGTGTAGAAAAATGGGAGAAAAGAATAGAAAAAAATCAATAAAATGTGTTGACTTGCATAGAGCGTGTTTCTGCCCTAATACATGCACAGGAACAGTAATGACTCTGTGACTGTTTGTCTCAATCTAACCCTCTATAGCACAGAAAGGAATTCTTCACCTCTCCCCAGACGTGTATCAGGAGATGGAAGCAAGCCGGAATAAGGGAGCCCCCGGTGCCCCTGGAAACTACCTGACACCCAAAGACATTGGCCAAGGGTCCGCAGGGCCATTCTACACCCCCTCAGTGGGCAACACTGCAGCGATTGCCAGAGAGCTGCTACTGAGCGGCACGTCACCTACCGCCGAAGCCCTGATCCTGAAGGGAAAAGCATCTGCTTTACCCTGTGGCTCCATCCAGCCTTCCCAGCAGCTGGAGTACTTAGCCCACATTCAAGGATTCCAGGTATGGAAAAAATCATGTGATTTTGCAGAGCTTTGTGTTTGTTTATCTGTCTGTATTTGTGTATTGCTCATGCTTACCACTCATAGTGCTACTACTAGAAGCTTCAGGTACCTCACAATTCCGATTCTAAAATAATTCTTGATGCATTCATTTTTTGAGCAACAACATAAGGGTGTACATCTTTGAGCTAAGGTGGCTTGTTGCCAAATTATGGGTAAAGACTCTGCATAAAAGTCATACTAAAATATGTCTGCTCAATAGAATCTTCAAATTTTGCCATTGTCACTCAAATGGCATCTTACTCTCTGTGGATGACCTTTACTATTTTAACTTTGCCGAGCATGGTCCTGGAATTGTAATTTAATGTGTAAGTACTAGGGCTGTTTATCGATGAAACTTTTAATCAAAGTAATTGCATTACATGCTGACTAATTATTCTAACCAATCAGATTTTGCTGAGAATGGCCCCCAAATAAAAATAATGACTGTATTTTGTAGGAATATAATTTGCATGTTTTTTTTTCATCATCTGTAAAGCGTCTTATATTCTGAAGTGAAAAAGTTTGGAATAATGTACATTTGCTCTTATGGAAAGAAATTGATACTTTTATTCACCAAAGTGGCATTCAACTGATCACAATGTATACTCAGGACATTAATAATGTGAACGTTTTTCAGAATTTCTTAAACTACTTCAAAGAGTTCTCATAAAAAATATTTCCATGTGCAACAATGACAGCTTTGCAGATCCTTGGCATTCTAGCAGTAAGTTGTCCAGATCCTCAGGTGACATTTCACCCCACACTTCCTGTAGCACTTGCCATAGATGTGAGTGTCTTGTCTTGCACTTCTCACGCAGTTTACAGTCTAGCTGATCCCACAAAAGCTCAATGGGGTTAAGATCCATAACACTCTTTTCCAATTATCTGTTGTCCAATGTCTGTGTTTCTTTGCCCATTTTAACATTTTCTTTTAGTTTTTCTGTTTCAAAAGAGGCTTTTTGTTTGCAATTCTTCCCATAAGGCCTGCACCCCAGAGTCTTCTCTTTACTGTTGTACATGAAACTGGTGTTGATCAGGTAGAATTCAACGAAGCTGTCAGCTGAGGACATGTGAGGTGTCTATTCCTTAAACTAGAGACTCTGATGTACTTATCCTCTTGTTTAATTGTACATCTGACCTTCCATCTCTTTCTGTCCTTGTTAGAGTCAGTTGTCCTTTGTCTTTGAAGATTGTAGTGTACACCTTTGTATGAAATCTTCATTTTTTGTCAATTTCAAGCATTGTATAGTCTTCATTCCTCAAAACAATGATTGACTTATGAGTTCTAGAGAAAGCAGTTTATTTTTTGCCATTTTTTTTATCTAATATTGACCTTAAGGCATGCCAGTCTATTGCATACTGTGGCAAGTTAAAAAACAAACACAAAGACAATGTTAAGCTTCATTTAATGAACCGAATCACTTTCAACTGTGTTTGATATAATGGCAAGTGATTTTCTATTATCAAATTAGCAATTTAGCATGATTGCTCAAGGATAAGGTGTTGGAGTGATGACTGCTGGAAATAGTGCCTGTTTAGATTTGATAAAAAATTACTTTCCTGACTATACTTTGTGATCAGTTGAATGCCACTTTGGTGACCAATTTCCTTCTGAAACAGCAAAATCTGTACATTATTCCAAAATTTTGGACACCAGTGGATACGAACAGATGAAAACATCAGCCATAGAGACGGTAGAGTTACCAATTCAGAATATTTTGCCTTTACGTGATGCAACCAGTTAAATATTTTGTCCATCATAACATTATTGTTCTAACAAACTCTAAACCGCTGTCAAATGCAACCCCTCACACACATGCCCAGAAAATGATGTTTCATAACACTTGTAGTAAAAACATTCAGTCAGTGAACCAGATAATTAATACATTGCAAAGAGGGTTGCACATATCAGAAATATTCAGTCGCCAATGTTAATGAATTAATAGAATACAACAGGCATACTGTTTTACAGACAAAAATCTGTTTATTTGTGCACAGCACGGATTTACAGATGTTATAAACAGATGTGGCTTATTGTCACATTTCTTTCATGAAACAAAAATAACATGAGAAAGTGTTAAACAAGACTACTTAAAGCAAATCCAACAATCCAAACACAGTTACATGATGTGTAGATTCTGAGGTACTGCATGTTTAACACCTGAACCGGTGAAGGGAAGTCTGCCGGATGCTCCCAGGCCCTAGTGCCTGCTTTTGCAAACTCTCGCAGTGCGACTTACACAGAGATGCTGATGCTTTTTTCTCTCAACGTGATTCTGAGCCAGTGCGTCTTAAGGAGGTTTTACACAGAACACGGTCACCGTGCTTTCCCTATTAATTTTCAATGAGAAAGAGCCAACAGGTGGCAAAATGGATGCAGTCGAAGCGGCACTGCTTTGTCACAAGATTCCTACCGCTTTGTTGCACATGACTGCTTGCAGCTCACACCGCGCAAGATAAAAAAAAATTTATTGACGGGTTATTTGCAGAGTGTTGTGTGGATTTTTCATTTTTAGCCCTCACATTTTAATTATTGATGTGATATTATTTATACTATACCAATTTGCCATTAAAAATATGAAGTAACATGCAGTCTGTTTCTTTAGTCATTAAAAAAAATGCGGATCTCATCAAATGTGGAGTCAGGTGGCAAGATGCCATACATTTTTACAATTACATAGTTTAGCTTTGATACTATAATTCTACATTAATATATAAAAAGCTCATTACAATATTTATAGATTTAAAACATTTTATGAAAACATAAGTGGCATTTTAAGTGCAATCACTTAAATAAAAACAAATACAATATTTACAGTAATCACCTCATAGCCTCAGTAACTGTGCTGAAGCAGTGGGTGGCATTATTGCGCTTCTCGTATGAATGGAAAACGCCTGTACAAACAAGAAGCGGCAAGATTGCAAGCAAAGCCTGCTGCTCACTGCATCCCATGTAAATCCGCCTTCATAGTCAGGTGCAACTTCATTTCTGGAAAATAAGGCAAGTATAAATAATACATAACAATTCAAATAATATAATTACATAATTTTTTAAAACGTAATTTTTTACAGTTATTCACTAAATTACCATGTTAAATCGACAGCCTTAGTAAATAAATGTATTCCCTTTAAATATAAACTTCATGATGCAGAACGATGGTTGGTTGTTGTCATAAAAATGTTGTAAAATAAAGTATGTTCAGCCTGTTGTTCTGAGTTAAACTGATATTGTGTTAATAATAAATGCAGAATTCATTAACTTTTGTTTCACGATGTTTCAGTCTGCAGTCAATTGCCTGTTTCTGTCATTGATGTTACTATTGGCCGGCGAAGTAATTTCCTTGTTATATTTGCCTTTTCTGTCTATATTCCATTGCAGATGAGGGATAACCACATGCCTTTATCTGATTCCTCTTTCGCGGCTCTGTTATTCCCCCATGTGTGTCCTCATTCTCATTTCCACAGTTACACGGAAAACCATGTCAATAACTGGAAACCGCCATGGAGTACCTCAACTTGCATCGGCTCACATAAAGGGATAGTTCACCAAAAATGAAAATACTCTCATTATTTGCTCACCCTCATTATATCCCAGGTGTGTATGACTTTCTTTCTTCACCAGAACACATTTGAAGAAAAATTCTCAGTAGGTCCTTAAAATGCAAGCGAATTGCAGTTTCTCTTTTGAAGCTCCAAAAATCAGCAACTGTCAGGTTAAACTTCATCTAAATGACACCAGCTGTTAAATTAATGTCTTCTAAAGTGACATGATTGTTTTTGGTGTGTCTTCAAATTCTTCAAATGTTTTCTGGTGAAGAAAGGATATCATGAGGGTGAGTAAATAATGAGAGAATTTTCATTTTTGGGTGAACAATACCTTTAATTTAGCAGAAGGTGCTTTTCATATAAAATTATTGTATCTTAACCTGCTGAGGTTGCCTTTGAAAAAAGCTTTTGTTTTTGCTCAGAGCCTTCCTGTAGACTGAAACACGATGAAGAGCGAGGCGGCCAAAAGTGAATGTGCAGAAAAACAGCAGGTTTCACTTAAAGGGACAGCTACGAGGGATGAGCTGACCTGCCTGTGTGAATCACTCCACGTTTAAACCCCTTTCCCCCCTCAGAAACCCTGATAAGAATCCCGGCCAGTGATCCTAATGGCTTTATCCCCCCATTTCTCTGTGTCTTCTATCAGGAGGGATTTGAGTGTGTAATGAAGAAAAGCAGGAAATATGTGTTTCATTCAGACAATATGGGTTGATAATGAAAACCTGAACGCACCTAAAACAAAACAAACCGCCGAGCTGCGTCTTTTTGCGCTAAGAGGTAGATTCCAGACTGTTGTATGTTCCTTGACAGATGTTTATATAGAATTTGTGCAAATTGTATGCACTTATTGGCAGACACCTCACAGTTTCCAATCAGTCCGCTAGACATGCTATCCACAATGCCAAAGGACACGTTTAAATTATACCAGGCCATTCAGTGATTCAATTGGGTCTTGATGAAGCTTAAACATTTTCTGTTATGAAAGCCCCTATGAGGCCCCTTTCATATTAACATTGGAGCAACAAGGACACCTGCAACAGTTTGGAAAAGCCAAAGCATTAATGTTCAATCAGATTCCTAAAGTATTTGTGCTACACTGCAGATGTTGTACTTATTGTAGGCGCATAGACAAAGAGTTAATCTTGCATCCATTTCTGATTCTGATCTCAAAAGTCAAAAAACTTAGTTTAATTGCAAAGTTAATGGATAAATAGGGCTGTGCCTTGTAAAAATAAAGACTTAATATAGTCTGTCTTTGGTGTTCTTGAAATTTGTCTTTATTTGAGATTTGATTCATTCACATTCTCTCTTTTGTCAGGCCCCAACTAGACAATTGGAGCCCAGAGATGAAAGAGGTTTGAGTGACGGAATATGGCCAGAGGATGAAAATGATAGGGGGCATAATTGGCTTTTTGAAAAGAGTATTGGTGCAGAGTGGGTTGGAAAAGGCAGTTTGTTTGCTGTTCATTTCACTGTTTAGGGCCCTGTTGACTCAGGCCATATTTGATGGAAGTAGGGCAGAAATAATGGAATCGTTGGAGTAATACACAACATATGCCCTATCTCTTTCTTTCTCTTGCATTCTCTTTCGTTCTCTATTCCTGCTGTACCAGTACAATGCAATAACTTTTTATTGTTCTCTTATTTAACTTCACATTTTCAGTGGGTTCATGCCCACATTCTATCTAACCTTCCCTGACCCTCTCAGTGGTACCACTGTCTTCATCTTTAGCCTAACATATACACCGATCAGCCACAATATTGAAACCACCTGTGCCATCCCGCATCTCAGAATAGCATTCTGAGATTATATTCTTCTCACCACACTTTTACAGAGCAGTTATTTGACTTACTGTATAATTTATCAGTTCGAACCAGTCTAGCCATTCTCTATTGACCTCTCTCATCAACAAGGCATTTCCGTCCTCATAACTACAACTCACTGGATGTTTTTGGCACCATTTGGAGTAAATTCTTCAGACTGTTGTGCATGAAAAACCCAGGAGAAATACTTAAACCAGCCCATCTGGCACCAGAAATCGTGACACAGTCCAGATCACATTTGTTCCCCATTCTGATGGTTGATGTGAACATCAACTGAAGCTCCTGACCCGTATCTGCACTGCTGCTACATGATTGGCTGATTAGATAATCGCATGGATGATTGTTGGTGACCGATGGGCTGGTTTGATTATTTCTGTAACTGCTGATCTCCTGGGATTTTCATGCACAACAGTTTCTAGAATTTACTCTGAGTGGTGCCAAAAACATCCAGTGAGGAGCATTTCTGCAGATGGAAACGCCTTATTGCTGAGAGAGGTCAACAGATAATGGCCAGACTGGTTTGAACTTACAAAGTCCATGATAACTCGGTTAACCACTCTGTTCATTCTGTTTTAGGGGCATAAGGGGAACCTACACATTATTAAGCAGGTGGTTTTAATGTTGTGGCTGTTCGGTGTATGTGTTTTTTTCTTTATCTGACATCCCATACATAAGAATCTGTAAACCCTCATTGTTATGAGAAATGCTAGTAGCACCTAAATAGGGTTCTATGGCTTATAAGAATAGCACATCCCTTTTGGTGCTAAATAGAACTTGATCTTGCACAGCCAGACTTTTGACTACCTGTATAAATTCTGGTCCACTTTGTAGCTTAATCTGACCAAGAGCCACCAATTTCTCTGCAAACTTTGGCAGGCCCATAAATTGGCACTGTTTGTAACACAGTTTCTTGTAAAAACAGCTGACTGTTCAAATCTATGCACACGACACCAGATATTATATAAAGCCAGCCAATCAGATTGGGACTGGTGTTTTCATCTCTTCAATTTTGTGTGAAATTTGTATCGGACGTTCTGTTTGCTGTCCATGAGAATTGAAGGGTTCTTTAAATTAGATATGGTTCTCAACTGAACAGTTTGAGAGGTAGTTAATCCAAAAATAAAAATTCTAACTTCATTTACTCAACCTTATGTTATTCCAAACCCTTATGACTTTTGTCCATGGAAAACAACATGAGGGTAAGAAAATTATGACCAGAATTTAAATTTTTGGGTGAACTATCCCTTTAATAATATTAAAAGAACCCGTTTAGAAACTTTATTTTAGAGTGCAGTGCCAAAGCGGCATTAAAACAACACAATGGTTCCTCTATACTCAAGTCTTCTCTTGACTTATCTGACTTGCTTTGGATTATGCAGTACTCTTGAGTGATCTGTTTAAACTCTTCAGCCTCTCTTGGTCACTTATTTGGCACTGTAGCATCACCCCTTGCTGGATCCAGAGATGGATCTTTCCCTAAATCCCCCTTCGCTTGAGCAACCGGAGCCCTGCCAGCTCGTGCTCACTCCCCAGACTGGGGACGCAGAGAGTCGGAGAGGACGAAAGAGAGAGGAGAGGTGGAGCAGTGAAGCCAATCTCTGTGGGAACGCTGCTCTTCGCCACATGTCAGGTGCACATCATAATGGGCCTTTTGTGCTGAGCCTCTGAGCTGCAAAGCAGTCTAGGCGCATGGAGAACAGTGGGTAGAGCTCAATGTTAGAGATGAGTCCTACACTTTCTCCTTTTATGAGCCCCATTCATCCCTTCAGTCTGCATAAGGCTGTGTGAGGGGAACATACTATACCATAGTCCTCCATCAAACAGTTACTGGAACTTTAAATTAATATAATACATGTGGACTTTTTTATCAGCATTAGAGGTGCAAATCCAATATTTGTGCCTGTAATGAACTATATCATTTGTTAAAATGTTTTCTAACATAAAAACTAGCATCACTAGTTTTTAACGCATTACAAATGCATTAATTGTTCTCTTAAAATGGTGATTTGTTGCCTATTCCATCGTATAGTCCTTCTTAATCCTTTTTGACTGTATACAACAATTGAAGTAACGCAATAATGGCGTAATATCGAGATAATCTATTGAATTAATTTTGAATTGTTAATGTATTTTTAATTCATTGTATTCATTTTAATGACCAAAAATGTAATATTTAGCTGTTAAACATTTTGTGTGCAACTTTTAGCGTATGATTTTTTTTCCCCTATTGAAAAATGTTTACCATTATTTAAAATTGTGACACCAAAGAAGTATATCATTTGTACTCTTTGATGTTTATATAATTTTTATTGCTAGAAAATTGCAATCACTCACACCAGGTTTATAAATTGGTTTAGATGTCCCATACTTTTGATACAGGATTGCAAAAACTTTTCAGGCTCTATTTTGTACTCTATTCATGGATTGCCACCTATACTCGGAGAAACCCACCTTATCTGTCTTTTCGTTTGTCCTCAATTCAGCTTTCCCTTTCTACCCTTTTGATCCCACTTTGTGATTTCCCATACCTTCCAAGCCTATCTGCGCGCTCTCTCTCTCTCTCTCTCTCTCTCTCTCTCTGCCAATCTGTTTCTCTTACTGTTTATCTGTCTCTCACTCACAGTTTTGAACCTTGGCTAGAAATACCAGCATACCAACATTCAGATCACACACTTTTGATGGCTTCTCTGAATCGCATACTTTGATGTTTCATGACCTTCTAGTGAATCGCGGCTGCTTCTGTAAATGAATGGAGACGGGTTGATTTAAGAAATTGTTCCTGGATTTCTCATCTTGCCAGTGATGGGCACACATGCATAACTGTGAGGTGCTGGTGCTTTGATCCTGTGAGGCAGTATTCAGCATCTATATGCCAACTTCTCTACATTCATACCATAAATCACTTAATAAATTGCTTCATGAGCAGGTGATGGAAGTGTCCGTGGAGCATCTGTTTCATCGTCTTTATCAATGGGACCTTTTCCCATGATAACCTGAGTTCAAACTTGAAGTCCGCATGGGCAAAAACTGAAACCTAAAAATGAGTAGCTATGAGTTGATTTGACACGATGGGTATAGATAACATAAAAAAAAAAAATCAAACTGATCTTACTGATTTATTTCCTTAAAACAGTTTCCAGGTCTTACTGTGAATGATTCATCGGTGGAAGTTATTCCAAAGAATACCCATTTTTGTATTTGTAATTTTTCATCAAAATGTAATCACTTGTTCTGCCTCTAAAATGACTTCTTGGCTGATGTTACCAACCCTTCTCCTCCAACTACCTTTTAGAGACCACTTTTAACAATCCAATCAATTACCCTGGGATCAAATCATGTTCCGTCCTACATTTTTATTTCTCATTGAATATCCTGTTTCACTTTGAAATATGTCACGTTACAAAAGTAAAATGGGTTGCAAACGCAGTTTCATGTTGACTTTAAAACCAAACTCAACCAAATCTGAAATGTTTCGCCAACATGCGCAAAGGTTACGTTAAAAAAAAAATTAAAAAAAATGCGTATGCTTTTTTTTCAATGATTATAAACCCCAACCCTTGAGAAACCCTGAAGTCTATACATGCAAGATTTTCTCATACCCAGTCTGAAAATAGTTGGTCAGGTCCTGTTGGACTCGGGTCAGGTAGCAGACCTTTATTTCCAAGCCATTGAGCCTTTTAGACAGTATGTTGACTGGTTATTCATAAGTTACTTTAATTATGATTTAATTACTATGCTGCGCACCTGCTGCATCTTTATAACCAGCCTGCCACCCACCATCCTGTCCTTAATGGCAAATCACTGACTGATGGAGTTATTAAATTTAATGAGAACATCTGGACTCCAATGGAGCTGTATAACTCAACAATAGCTGCAGGTTCACAACTTCAATTGCAGAAGTAGACTCATAAGCTTTTAAAAGTGACTCACTCTATTTATATTAAATTATATGATGTAAAATCGTTTTTTGGCTCTGGAATGTCTTCAACATCCAACCCTGCTCAAGAAATGTTTCCCCTCTTTTTGCATGCAGAATTGCAGCCCTACTTGTCAAGGAGAACATTAAATACATGGCTGAGGTACATCATGCTGAAACTAGAAGTACCTAAAACAGACATATTAAAGCTTTTAACTGCAAAAGTCCACCAACTAAATCGTCAGAGATAAGGATCAGTGCTGACTGTGTGCTTAAGTCCAAGATTGTCCTTTTTATTTTTCTACCTTACTTCTAATCTTTTAATTAAAATAAAAAAGATATATTGGATGCACGTTTGGAACATCTGTGCTTTGAGAGGTTCCTCAAGCCACCCCCCCCTCCAGTAATCTCTGTTGTCTGTGTGAAACCCACTTCAAATAGAACTGGCGGCTTTTTACACTTGGCTTGCCTCTTTTTCCACTACACATCTTCGTCTTAAACACATTCAACATCAAACGCATCTCCTGTCCAACCATCAAAGAGCGGGACGGTTTGTTTCCGTCTGTCTTGCCCTTACCCTGTTCCTGGACCTTGTGTTTATGTTGGGAATTTCATTAGCAAACACATGCTGGACGTGCTAATCCTTTTTGGTCTGATTTTGCTTCGTTCTAATGGGGCCCAGCTGTATGGCTGTGGTGTATTTGTGAGAGGAGCGATCTTTGAAAACAAAATTTGTCAGGGAGATGAATCTTGGGCCTGACAGGAAGCTGGCACTTATCTGGGTGTCTTGAGCTCAATGGTGGCTGCAGTTATTTGCTCAAAGTGACAATACTCCAAAATTAAGTGCATTAGGAAAAGCTTTAAATCAAAGCCAGTTGTGAACAGCACCAGTAACGGATACACAGTCATTGGTATGCTTACATTGTAGGTCAAACACACAAGATTAAGTTAAATAAATTTAATTTGGCCCAGGTGTACTATTGTAGCTTTCCATGATTAAGAATCACAAAAGATTGTTCATACAATTTGTTTTGGCTTTTGTTCTCCAAATTGATGTTTCTCGTTCAACTTTTAGTGTACTTTCACATTTGGTGCTCAACCTTTGGTGCTGACCCAAGTGTGCACAAGCAAACCACACTGGAGTCCCCTTCATGTGAGCTCTGGGATGTTGCATAGTTGTATCATGAATGAAATCCATCCTGACTCTCAGAATTAAACTTCTATTGATAGTGTATCATTTGCATATTTGCATGTTCTCTGCATGGTCATTATAGTATAATGCATTTTTAATAGTTGCTTGTCTCTGAATAAATTGGCTTCCAAGAGCAGCTCAAATTCTTTTGTATCTTTTGCAATAAATTTGTGGCAGATTAAAGTGTAGTTTTGGTGGTAAATCCACAGAGACAAAAACATTCACAACACATGTATCTCTTAATTCATTACCTAGTTACAGTGGTAAACAGCTGCTGCTAGTACTCACAATAATGGTCCACGTGTACTTGGGTTCGGACCCAAAATTACAATGTGAAAAGAGACCTGAGGGGGCAAGGAAATTTGGGTGGAATTGAACTAGGGTTCGTGTCAATCAGTAGAACCAAGTGTGAAAATAGGCCATAAATATTGCAAATGCGTGGTCTGGTTGAACGTGCTATTCTGTGAACTTGCATTACTGTAGCAGTAACAAACCTCAAAACTTAAGGGTCCAAAATTTGTACCATATTACAATTTGCTATAGGTATGGCTGCTATATAAATATATTGACTTTAACCTACATGCTAGCAATATTCTCTTCAAAGTGCTGATCCACCATGACAGTAATTGAATTGTAAGAGAAACCGCTATACTACCCCATGCTGCTACATGTATTTGTGTTGTGTAATGAATTGCAGTCTGGCACATTTGGAGCACAAAAATGCAAAGAAATCATTCTTGCATAGCTAGAAGTGACTAAGTCCATGAACTTGCTTACAGTATGTTTTGGGCTTTAGATATATAATTATTTGAAATAATTATTTTTGCTTTTTTCCCCCTCTTAGTTTCTCTTTGTATTCATGTCTTATGTGTCCTTATAACCAATGAAGAACACTATCTGTTAATGTAGAATTTAACAGAAATATTAAACAACTCTTTAACCACTCACCATTTCTGCTCTTGTTTCTATATCTTTTTCCTGAGGCTATGAATGCCAATCACATGTTCTGCTTCAGCAATCTGATTTGTTAACATTGTCTTTATAACACACTTCACATTGGAATGTCTCATGGATCTGGCCCATCAGGCCACTTGAGGAATTAATATAAACACATTCATAGAATGAGCGATTCCTTAAGTCTGCACTTTGTCTTATCTGTTTTCTTCTCTTCACCACATTGTCCTGTTGTGAATCTACTTTTAATTTGCTATAGTTTATGCATTGTAGGGTTGTCACCATACCATAATCATATCTTACAATACTATACCAGCTAAAGTATCACGATACCAAGTAAGGATGCATCGGAAATCTCATTATCGGTCGATACCGATCCTGATCCGGTACCAGTGTTGTTTTTCTGCATAATCAGTTTAGAATATCTTTACATTATCGTGTGCAACTTATTGGGTGTGCTCTTTAATAGGTAAAGAAACACAAACCTCTAATTACACATTATATAAATGTATAGCTTATTAAAAAAAAACATTATTGTTCACTAGTATAAGGTGGTTCTATAAGCAAATGTGGTTCTAAGAAATTCCACTTGTTGCTCCGGAAAGGGTGAAAATAACTGATGGAGGAACAGGGAGAAAGCTCATATGGACTAACATGTTACCTAATACATTCTTAGTTTGATGTCAAAAAATGTATCCACATCAAAACAGCCAGTTCAAACGGCAACATCTTTAAACTTTTATTTCATTATTTCTGTGATTATTTGAATGTTGGTAACATAAAAATATAGATATTGTAATGTTAAAATGACTATTTTGAGCAGCTCTTTCATTATTATAACAGCCCCGGTCTCCTTGTAAACGGCAGTGCGAATGCAGATTACACAACGGTTTGATCGCACAGCTCAGGGACATGATCTAATTATAAGTGTGAACTTACAATTGAAGAGTGCAACTCTCGATTTTTCAGAGAAACTGTAAATCTGTAAATGTTAAAATAAAGTATTTAGGTTAAATGAAGTGGCACTAACCCGTGTGCATTCTGCAGGGGTAGTGGGATGTGTCTGAAGAAGAAATCAGGCAAATATATAGTGCCTAGATATGCGCTATATAAATGTAAGGAATTACTATTTTTATTATCCCACAGTCACGTTAACATGCTAAATTTTTCAGAAAGTTGTCATGACTGAACTGAGGTTTAGTACAACAAGGACTGAGATAAACACTGCGAACAGGTCTGTGTGTGAAATAACGTATTTCTTCTACAAAATGGCTTTGCAATGTTGTAAGAAGTTTTTTTGGAAAGCAAAAGCATTACAGATTAGGGATGTCAATTTTCAGAGATTTTCATAATCAATTGTCTTTGAAATTAATGATCAAGTAATTGTTTAATTGTTAACGTCAATACCACAAAACATGTGGAGGACTCCAAATAATATGTGCATGTAGCACTCTTGTAATATAAGATAAATTAATACAGGTGCTGGTCATATAATTAGAATATCATCAAAAAGTTGATTTATTTCAGTAATTCCATTCAAAAAGTGAAACTTGTATAATGTATACATTCATTCCACACAGACTGATATATTTCAAGTGTTCATTCCTTTTAATTTTGATGATTATAACTGACAACTAATGAAAACCCCAAAATCAGTATCTCAGAAAATTGGAATATTGTGAAAAGGTTCAATATTGAAGACACCTGGTGCCACACTCTAATCAGCTAATTAACTCAAAACACCTGCAAAGGCCTTTAAATGGTCTCTCAGTCTAGTTCTGTTGGCTACACAATCATGGGGAAGACTGCTGACTTGACAGCTGTCCAAAAGATGACCATTGACATCTTTCACAAGGAGGGCAAGACACAAAAGGTCATTGCTAAAGAGGCTGGCTGTTCACAGAGCTCTGTGTCCAAGCACATTAATAGAGAGGTGAAGGGAAGAAAAAGATGTGGTAGAAAAAAGTGTACAAGCAATGGGGATAACCGCACCCTGGAGAGAATTGTGAAACAAAACCCATTCAAATATGTGGGGGAGATTCACAAAGAGTGGACTGCAGCTGGAGTCAGTACTTCAAGAACCACCACGCACAGACGTATCCAAGACATGGGTTTCAGCTGTCGCATTCCTTGTGTCAAGCCACTCTTGAACAAGACACAGCGTCAGAAGCGTCTCGCCTGGGGTAAAGACAAAAAGGACTGGACTGCTGCTGAGTGGTCCAAAGTTATGTTCTCTGATGAAAGTACATTTTGCATTTCCTTTGGAAATCAAGGTCCCAGAGTCTGGAGGAAGATAGGAGAGGCACAGAATCCACGTTGCTTGAAGTCCAGTGTAAAGTTTCCACAGTCAGTGATGGTTTGGGGTGCCATGTCATCTGCTGGTGTTGGTCCACTGTGTTTTCTGAGGTCCAAGGTCAACGCAGCCGTCTACCAGGAAGTTTTAGAGCACTTCATGCTTCCTGCTGCTGACCATTTTTATGGAGATGCAGATTTCATTTTCCAACAGGACTTGGCACCTGCACACAGTGCCAAAGCTACCAGTACCTGGTTTAAGGACCATGGTATCCCTGTTCTTAATTGGCCAGCAAACTCGCCTGACCTTAACCCTATAGAAAATCTATGGGTTATTGTGAAGAGGAAGATGCGATACGCCAGACCCAACAATGCAGAAGAGCTGAAGGCCACTATCAGAGCAACCTGGGCTCTCATAACACCTGAGCAGTGCCACAGACTGATCGACTCCATGCCACACCGCATTGCTGCAGTAATTCAGGCAAAAGGAGCCCCAACTATGTATTGAGTGCTGTACATGCTCATACTTTTCATGTTCATACTTTTCAGTTGGCCAACATTTCTAAAAATAATTTTTTTGTATTGGTCTTAAGTAATATTCTAATTTTCGGAGATACTGAATTGGGGATTTTCATTAGTTGTCAATTTTAATCATCACAATTATATGAAATAAACATTCATAAACACAGAGTACTAGATGGCGCTATAGGAAGTGTAATCAAGCTTACCATGGAGACTGCTGTCAAGATGTACAGTGAAAAAGGAGTTAAATTTTGGGCTGTTCTCCCCCAAAACCAACTGGATTGCTTCAGAAGACACTGATTAAACCACTGGAGTCATATGGATTACTTTTATTCACCCTTAATTTGCTTTTCAGAGCTTCAAATGTCTGGCCGCCAGACATTGTGTGTGTTCTGCAGAACAAAGAAAGTCATACATTTCTGGGATGGGATGAGGGTGAGGAAATTATGAGAATATTTTCATTTTTGAGTGAACTTTCCCTTTAAGTGTTCAAGTCACTTCAGAATGATCATATTTATGAGATTAGTGTACATAAACACCACCACAATGTCGTAAATCCAGTGAGATTGTCTTGGTGTGCAAATTTTTACAGATGAGGGCATGTCAATTTAAGAAACATGGCAAGAATCAAGAAAATTGGTGATTGTACAATTTACATTGAATGTATTTTTTGTTCTGTTGATGAAGACTAAATCTTGCCAGAAAAGTGATAGGCTTGTGCAACAAAATGACATTTCCCATCAGTAGCCTGTGTGTGGCCACACAAGAATGATCAAATAAGACACACCTAATTTGCAGTGTGTATGTGAATACATGTACTGAATATGTCATTGCATTGGTGCTGAAAAAGCTTCCTGGTTTTTCAGAAAATGAAAAAGATGAAAAATTGCATAACGGGCCCGTTCTGTCCAACTAAATTCACTTGAATGCTTATTACATGGAAATGACAACATCTGAACTTGTAAGTATGAACTTCCCAGGAAGACTTGAATGCAGTTGAAACAACAACATAAATGTAATAATGTTTATATTGGCTGTGTGAAAACATGTGGACCTGACAGCCACCTAGACACCCTAACATCTGCAGAGCAATGTGCAACAAACACAGAAAACAACTTAGCAACAGCATTGTAACAACCTGGCAACCACAAACTGTAGCAATGCATTAAAACACACAGCAAATCACCTTGACAACTGCATAGCATGCCCCTGCAACCACTGAGAACACCGTAGTGTATAAAAAGTATTGTTAGACATTTTCATGAGTGCTGGTAATTATTCATACTGCACATCACAACTTGGTTAAATGTAAAATGTAAACGTGTTTTACTTTTTAAATGAACAGGTTTCACATAACTTCATAATTATTTCGAGAACACGTGTTTTCTGGCGTGTGCTTCACTTGTGATTTTGTTTCAGAGTCATGATTCGCAAAACAAATTATTCAGAGCACTTTTTTAATCTTTTTGACTGGTTCAAAGGAATCAAATTTAAAGATTAGACTCATATGATTTTTTTCACAAATCAGACATCGCTATCCCTGATCTGCGTGCATTTTTGCGCGTACAGCTTATGTTTTGCAGTGTTCAGTAGCCAAAGTAACGCAAGGGTCTGGAGAAATTTATCAGAGTAAAAGTAATAATTTTCTCTTCAAAATGTAGTTAAGAAAAAGTAAATGTCCAAAGAAATATTTATGTTCAAGTAGAGTTCAGATATTGAAAAACTGTACTTCATTATTATAGGGTACAATGGGGCTAAAGGCTCCGAAGGGTAAAATGCTCCTTTAATTGTATTTTTTGCCAAAACACTAAATGGCATCAAAAACTACCACAGGACATTCCTAAATGCGTTGTGTAATTCCTAAATTTGTTTGACACTATGAACTTCAAAATGTTTCTCTTACAAAGGTTGATTTTTGAGGCAGTTTGATCTAATATTTAATATATATATTTTTTTAAATGTTGTAAACATATGTAGCTAATGAATATCCTGTATATTGTCACATTTATTTTTAAACAAATACTTTTTTGTCACTTTCACCTTTTTTCAAGGTGATCAAAACATTTTCAATAACTGTCCAATAAGTGTAAGGGTAGTATTTGGGGTAAAAATCCCCCCAGTTGCAGAGGCTAAAGGCCCCTATTAAACACATTGTTTTTCATAAGTGGGGTGAATAAAGTTGTTATGAAGAATGTTCAAAGTGGGCTCACATTGACTGATCCAATCACAATGGAGATTAATTTGTTTGTAGAATACTTGAGATGTAATTAAATGTCAAATGTGATTGAAATAAACAAGAAATGATTCCCCCTTTTCTGAAGTGGTTATTTTGAATAAGCATCATCTTAATTTGTTACTAAAATAGCTTCTTGCTGTCTCAAAAGTATTTGTATAAGTTGACAAACTGCTCTGTAACTATTGCCCGGTATCTACACTTTATCAATATAACCGAAAAACTTTTTTCGCTGGGTCTGAGGAACTTTTTTTTGGTGGTGGGCTTGAATGGAATGGTGACTGAGAGATAGAAAGCCTGTTGTACCATATTTGATACATGTAATTCAACTGGCTTTTTCAATAAAATAATTTAACTAAGCACAAGTTCAATCATAAGTCTGCTGCCATTTTAAATCATAGAATCAGAGTGAGCTTAATTGCCAAGTATGCTTACACATACAAGGCATTTGTCTTGGTGACAGAAGCTTCCATTGCACAAGCACAGCAGCAAGACAGGGATAATAAAAAATAAATAAAAAGCGAATAGAAAATATAAGTATATATAGAAATGCACAATAAGACCAAAAAAAAAAAAAAAAAAAAATATATATATATATAGTGCTGTGAAAAAGTATTTGCCTGATTTCTTCTATTTTTGTGAACTTTTCAAGCTAAATTGATTTATATCTTCAAACAAGATATAGCATAAAAAATGCAACCTGAGTAAACACAAAATACAGTTTTCAAACATGTATTTTTTTTTTGTTGAAGCAAAAAAGTTATCCAACAGTGATATCACCCATGTAAAAAAAAAATTAACTTCCCCCTTAAACTTAATAGCTGGTTGTGCCACCTTAAGCAGAAACAACTGCCACCAGCTGCTTACGATAACTGGAGATCAGTCTTTCAAAATGCTGTGGTGGAATATTGTCCCTCTCTTCTTTGCAGAACTGCATTAGTATAGGCACTTTGGAGGGTTCTCAAGCATGAACTAAGGTCCTGCCACAGCATCTCAATCAGGATCAAGTCAGGACTTTGACTAGGCCACTCCGAAACTTGAATTTTGCTTCTTTTGAACCATTCAGAGGTGGACTTACTCCTATGCTTTGGATCATTGTCTTGTTGCATTATCCAGTTGCACTGGAGCTTCAACTCACCGACTGATGACGTTCTCCTTTAGGATTTTCTGGTAGAGAGCAGAATTCATGTTTCCCTCAATTATTGCAAGTCGCCCTGGCCCAGAAGCATCAAAACATCCCCACACCACCATGCTTGACCATAGGAATGATGTGTTGTTGTGGAATTGTGTGTTTGATTTATGCCAGATTTAACGGGACCACTGTCTTCCAAACAGTTCCACTTTCATCTCATCGGTCCACAGAACATTCTCCTAAAAGGTTTAAGGATCATCAAGGCGTGTTTTGGAAAATTTCTGATGCGCCTTAAAGTTCTTCTGGGTTAGCAGTGGTTTTCGCCTCGCCACTCTTCCGTGGATGCCATTTTTGGGCTGTGTCTTTCTGATAGTGGAGTCATGAATAGTGACCTTTGATGCGAGAGAGTCCTGCAGTTCCTTGGATGTTGTTCTTGTTTTTTTTGTGATTTCCTGGATGAGTTGTCACTGTGCTCTTGGAGGAATTTTGGAAGGTGGCCACTTCTGGGAAGGTTCACTACTGTGCCAAGTTTTCTCAATTTGGAGATAATGGCTTGCACTGTGGTTCTTTGGAGTCCCAGAGCCTTTGAAATAGCTTTGTAACCCTTCCCAGTCTTATGTATTCAATCATCTTTTTCCTAATTTCTGGAATTTCTTTCGACCTTGGCATATTGTGCTAATGGGCAATACCTTTTAGACAACTTCATGCTGCTAAAAAAGTTATATTTAGGTGTTGATTTGATTGAACAGGGCTGGCAATAATCAGGCCTGGGTGTGTCTTGTCCAGCTGAACCCCATTATGAGGAATTAGGAATTAAGGGGGCAAATATATTTTCACACAGGCCCAGTTGGTATTGAATAACTTTTTTTGCTTCAATAATAACAATATCTTTTAAAAACTGTATTTTGTGTTTACTCTGGTTGCCTTTGTTTTATGTTCAATTTTGTTTGAATTTTTGCAACAATTTAGTATGAGATATATTCAAAAACAGAAGAAATCAGGATGTGGCAAATAATTTTTCACAGCACTGTATATACGTATGGACAAATAGAAGCCTGTTATATACAGTTAGTTCAAGGGAATATAATGGCTGAAGAGATATGTTGGATAAATATAGGTTGAATGTATTGCACATAATTATTGCTCAATGGGACAGTTTTAACTGTTCATGAGATGGATAGCCTGAGGGGAAAACTGTTCTTGTGTCTGACGGGAGGGCAGGGGGGCAACCAATAATCCACTTAGCAGTCCGAACTGTCCTTTGTAGTCTTCTGATGTCCGATTTTGTAGCTGAACCAAAACAGTTATTGAAGTGCAGAGGACAGGCTCAATGACTTCTGAGTAGAACGGTTTCAGCAGCGCCTGTAGCAAGTTGAACTTCCTCAACTGGCGAAGGAAGTACAACCTCTGCTGGGCATTTTTCACAATTGAGTCAATGTGTGTCTCCTATTTCAGGTCCTGTGAGATAGAGCCCTGGAACCTCTGACTAAATGGATCGATATAAACATTGAAACCACGTTTTTCACTTTTATCCAAATTGACTTACTATTGAGGAACATGGCAATTAATTTGTCATACAAAAGTCAACATTATTATCTGCAGTATCGCACTATCAAATTCTCAAAATGGCTAGATTTGACATCAGCTGGCCAGTAAGAATGGACAGATCATGTTTTTTAGGTTTTCTTTTTATTGTGTATGTGTGTCTGTGTATACAGGATGTGTGTCTGAAGACCAAGAGAAGCTTTGCGTGTGTAAAATACAGATAAGATCAGCAGGTTTAGCACTCTAACTTAGAGCCTATCCACTCAAAATCCAGAGTAGCCTCTGTCTGGCAGAGTGTAGTCTTTTTTTTTCTTTTTTTTTTATATGAACATAACTCAATCCAAGACAGTTCTCCTGCTACAGAGCTCTCTGGAAGCAGTCAGTCACACATTGTATCCAGCCGTCCAGACAACAATGTGCAGTTTTCCCATGGAGCAACTGACACCTTTCCCAAACCTGTATAATCACACACATACTGTTGATCCTTATCCACTGGATTTTCTCAGCTTCTCGCAAGAATCATTTCAATTTACATTTTATCCATTGCCTTTCTTGTAATATGCTTCTTACACTACCAAAACCATTCTAACTTGTCCTGAAAGTAATAAAATAAGTGTGTTGAAGTGTGTAATTTGAAAACAGAATGGCAAAATATGACTAATTTCAAACAGCTTTCCTGAACACTCCCTTTGTCTGCCATTGATTGGCAAGCAGATTGTTCCCACCTAAACACATTACATTTTTTGAGCCAATGAGTAAGTTTACATGGACAGGTATAATTGGACTACCGTAGGTTTTTGGGTGGTCTAACTAAAATCTTAATCTCTCTCCAAATATACATGACACCATGCGCAATCGAATCGCTGAACAAAGGACATCAGCTGAGGAGGTGACAAAGATTTTTTCAGTTGACCTTTTGCATCATAGTAGCAGGTTGAAGTCAGCTACAGCAGACCCACGCAGCATTTACAACAATACATGGACAACTACAGCCACAAGCATTTCTTACGTTCTTTACCCAATGATTTTGGTTTAGATCAGATGTATATTATCTGTTCTGCTTGGTTATGTCTTAAGGCAGAAGATGGCACAATTTGCTTCTGGGTTGTTCTAACTCTACGAGCTCTGCTTTGATTCACTTTCATCCTTATCTCAGTGTTAAGTGTAATAATAATGTTTAGACTGAGGAGAGATGTGAATAAATAGATGATTAAGAAAATATATGGTTTGTCTATATTTTCCTTGTGATCACTGGTATTTATTTTCTGAACACTTAAACAGTTCTATATCTGTACATATAATTTGCTTCAGGCTGTATATTCAATAAAATCATGTTTTCTGAGTCATTCTATGAATGGAATCCACATGAGATCAGAAAAGGAAGCTGTGGTTATCCCCATAATCTGTTGATGGTAATTGAATGTAAGATATGTGCTGTAAATAATGTGTCATAGTTGTAATGTTTATATCCTGAATTCATAGTGCTAACACTAGCATGCTAACTTTGGCCATAGTATGCATCTGATATCATCATTTATTGTATTTTATGGAATGTGTGACAATAGTCCATGTAAGATCATGAAAAAAATTGTTTAACTTGTTTTATTATAGAAATACATTTATTGCTACTGCAAAGATTTGTGTTGGGTGATAAACATTTTCATGTATGATATGAGTGTTACTATGGCAGACAGATAGAAGGGACTAGTCAATGAACAAAATAAAAGTAATTAGTGGCACAACAACGTTGTGTCGGGTGTGAATGGTTTACAGACTGCTGATCTGTCCAAAAATGAACATTTGCATGTCCCCCTGCATTACAAATTAGATAAGTCAGCCTCCAAAGGGCACTTAGTAGGGAGAACAATCATAATAGCCATTCTGTAATATCGCTTCAGACAGAATTTCCAATAAAAATGAATTAAAAGGGGAGTTCTGAATAAACTTTATGTTTGAGCCCAAAAAATGTCAGCCCTCCAAAGCTCTCACAGTGGATAGTAAAGTCTTCAAATGGAATAGGGATGCTGTCATTATCTGATTCTAGTGTCTTACGAATGTCTAATTTTTCTCCTTAATGCTTAAGATGTCATGACTAGCCTAAATGTGTATAGGTCAGGCAGAAGATGATCAAAGTGACGCATCCTATAGCATCCAAAGTCCTTAAACACACACACACACACACACACACTCTTTTGGGTGTTGCTGAGTGGAGTTTGAGATGCATAGGTGTTCTCAGAAAAACTGGAGAGAGGAAATGGGACAAGATCTCATCTCAAAATCACCATATCATTGGTGCTTGCCATAAGAGCACTCAAAGCCTAGATTGTAAACCACTCTCAATGATGGAGATGAAAATCTGAAACCGCTGCTGTTATAAGGCTAAACTGAGTGCACATTGCCAGCCAGTTTTAAGGAACCAGTTCATTCTTTTCCCACAAAAAGTTTTCTGTTGCTGTAAATTAACATTCTCTTCTCTTTGTCTCTTGTCTCGTGCAGGTGCAATACACAGACAGGCAAACTGACAAAGAGTGTATGACTTATCTCACTCTCTCACCTGTTCAGATGACCTTCCACGGCATTGGGAGCTCCATTCCAGCTAGCCATGACCAGGTAATAGAACCTATAAATTAGCACTACCAGTCAAATGTCTGGACACACCTGCTGAGTAAGCCTTCAAAATTATGAAATTGCACAAGTAGTAGTATAGAAGTTATGTAGAGACCAAAAAAATAATAATAATTAGTTTGGAGAAACACCATCTGTATGTAGACGATGCGGCTTGGACACATCATCAGTGATGTGAACTGAATTGAAACCAATCAAAACTATTTTAGATTTTAACTTCCTCAAAGTAGCCAACGTTTGCTTATCAAAAGATATCTTCAAAAGATATCTTCCTGGGATAAGAATTTCTGATATATGCTGGATATATGCTGATATTGTTGGCTGCTGTTCATTCTGTGAATTCACTATTTATTCACCTATCATTCATCTTCAATTAAAACTGTTTAGATGGGCAATGAGGAGGCGAGAACCGGCTTGACAATATAAATAAGGTTTTAATAATTAAACTTAAAAGACAAAAAACACACATGACGGACATGTCCGTAAATGATCTCTCTCTCGTTGCACCACCGTCTGCCATTGGCCTTTATCCCTCTCGGAGGCTTGATTAGCCTGATACGGACCTGGTGTGTATCGTAATGACCCGGCCTCGCCCTCCGCCCTGCCACAATTATGTTAGTATACATTCATTAAAGTGTGTCCAAACTTTTGAGTGGTAGTATATGTGTAGATTTTTTAATGTGTACATATGTCTGTTTATGTATATATCTTTATTTGGGTGAATGATAAATGAGCTGAGATTTCAGTGATTTGTTCAACTGGCTGGTATTTTGTCATGTTTTTCCCATGGTTTTTCTAGCCAGTTGACAGCCTTCCATGCTGATTTGTTGGTTGCTTTGGTATTGACCTGCAATACTGTAATAAAAGGGTAAACCAATTGACAAACTTGTGCTGACAGGCCGAAAGAATCACAGAACGTGCTGTCATTAAAAGGTGTTCATTATGGAGATTCATTGAGGAGAACATGTTGTGCACAGATCTTTTATTGCATTGTTTGTTTGGAGAGTTTCCTTGGATATGTCAGATTACACACAGCCAGTGGCGTCCCATATTTTCATTATCTTGTGGGCTTACAGCAGGCACATTTAACTCTTTAAGATTTTATCAGCACATTCAACATTCTGACAATCAGAGCATGCGAAGCCATTACCCTCATTGTTAATGATAAGCGTTATTTAGTGACAGACATGACCATGTTTGATTAGGTTTTCTTTCATTTTTCTTGCAGTAATTATTAAACAAAAAGGGCCTTAGGATCTGGGCTGGCTGGTATTCATGAGGTGGCGTATTGTGCAGTGTCATCCATGCAGAAAACCGATTGCTTACATTATCTAATCTAAACATAGGACACTCTTTTGTTCTGCTCTTCAAAGCTCAACTCTCTAATAAAGGCCCGTTCTCTAACCAGTAATAAGCATTTCTGTTGTGGGGACACAGCCGCCAAAGCAAAATGAAGGCAATATAGGCCATGGACTTGTTGTTGACCAAAGCACTGGTGAATGACCGACTGTTAGGGAGCCTTTCTTTTCCAGATTCCTTAGTACAGTGGCCTCCAGCCACAAAAGGAGTCAGAACAATGAGCCCAGGGTGGTTCTGGATTGTGACACTTTTTGGCCCAAGCTGCTCCACTGCCCCTCAGTCCATAGTTGCTGCTCCAACTGGGTCATCGAGTCAATAACTACGTTTCCATCCAAGGGTTTTTTTTTGCAACAAAAGGTGTAGCGCATCTAAAAGTTTCCCGATATAACTGATGGAAACCAATATATTACTAAAATTTCACAAGTGTTGGCATAATATTTTCCCTTTTATCTCTAGCATGTAAACTCTATGTTGATATAGAATATTGCGAAAACTGTTATGGAAACACTTTTTGTTGAGAAAATTGTCATTAACGCAAAAATTGTGTCACATGACATTTACCCAATTTGTTAGTCTGTGTTAATCATGACGACAAGGTATATATCCTTGAAAGCCAATATATTGTACGTGAAGCATTAATCGCACTGTTATGGATTGGTCTTTACGGTATACCTGCACAGATCCAATGCTGCAAACATATCCGCGTCTTGACACTTCCAGGAGTGCCAACACAAATATCTTGTATCATGCACCTGTCATCGACAAGTGACCGGAGAACAAATGAATGTCCACTCTTTGCTATTAATTTAATCGTGGTAGCCATCTGTTTATTTATTAAAGCTTTTTCTCACCTTTCAGAATAATAGACGGCAGTCATGGAATTAGCCCACATTACAAAAACATAGCATTTCTTTGCACAAAGATGTTTTAAATAAAAAATAAAACACAATTCTTGGAGAAAAGCATCAGTGTGCTTTTTTGGAACACTAACATAACCCAATTCTATAAAATTATTGTTTAGCTTACTTTTGAAAAAATGCCTGTAAAATTCCCTGTATTTAATAAAAAAATTACCAAACGAATAAAGCATTAAATGAAAAAATTAATTACCAAACGAAAAGATTATATTGTTAGTCCTAGATTCTGGCCTTTTCTTTACACAAACTTAAATTAGCCTTATCCTGTAGACGAAAAAGTTGAATGAAATGAAACTGAATGACATTCTCAGAATGTTCTACACTTTTTTCAAGACTGTAAACTATTTAGTTCTGCTATTTATCCAATACTGAGTTCACGTTCATAAAACTAGCTTTGGAACATTTTAAAACTTTTAAATATTTCAAATCTACCCCTCTTTACCTCGGATCACATTTGCTGTGCTTCTTCAGAAAATGTCAATTGCATTATAACGCAAAAATGTAATTTAGATGACAATCAAGTTCAGTAGGTCGTTAAAAGTTGCTGGAAAAATACGAGGGACATAATGCAGTTGTGATTGTGATGCTTTAGATTAGATGATTGTTCAAAGTAGCCTATTGAATATCAGGAATGTATGAAAACCCTGATATTACACCGCATCAATTTGTCTTTAATAGCTGTGCACACAGCATTTACACATCGATAGATGGTCCTTATATGAAGATTGAAAGTTTCCCCACTACTTGGTGCAGGTTGCTAGCTTGAACAGGGCCATGACGATCGCTTTCGGGTCGGAACCAGTGGCAACTGGCTATAGGCAACATCATGGCCAATATTACAGTCCTATCAGAAGGGCAACTGTTCCCTTTTGATTGCAATTTCTCGTCTTCTGATTGCATTTTTTTGTGAAATTAAAATGACAGTAAGCTGGCTAATTTCGATGAATTGTCTCAATACTTGTCCCATTTTACCATCATTTTGGGAGACAACTGGTGGGCGAAAGGTACACAATTTGCAATATTCACACATTTCTGTATGGAAATGGCTTAAGGGCAGATTTATTTTGCAATAAACCAAAACTTATGCGACAAATTAGTGGACGTCATCACGCTCACCATTTTATTGTTAAAAGGCCATTTGAATGGAAACTAGATTAGTGTGAACTTCTGAAAGGGATCCGTTCCATTTGTGAATGAATCATTCAGACCTGTTTTGTGAACTTGATTAACTGATTAATCTAAAAGATCCAAATAATTATTTTTTTTACAAATTGGACATCATTACTTCTCTTAGGAACTCTCATGAAGTTCCAAAGAGTGTGTCTGTTTCATGCACAACGCTATGAAAGCTTTGCTCCCCATTCATTGTAATTGCGTTTTAAAGAGTGTCCAGTGCATTCTTCCTTTTGTGTTTTTTGTTGAAGGATACTTGTTTGTTTATAAAAATAAGATGTTATATTAGGGCGAATAAGAACCCTGAACTCCTTGTACTTAAGGCGAAAACTTTACCATGAGACCAGGTGGGCATTTGGAAAAAAAATTGCTGATCCATGTATTCATCCACTTACAAAATCCCTATTTTGACTATTTTAAATGAATGGAAGATTTTACATATTGATTATGTGAAATATTTATTGGATGGATTGAATTGGTCATCAAGAATGACTATTTATTTATACAAACAGAAAAAGATTATTTGACATTACCTGCACACAAGCTAATTAATACTCATGGGTTTCGCCACTTTTAGCAAAATTAAAAAGTAAGGTTAAACTTGTAGTCAAGTTAGACTACAGTGGATTAACAATTACGTACGTAGATGTGCATTGCACACAAACACACAAAAAAAAATGTACCTGTAGCTCAACTGATATAGTACGTTGCTTACATTCCCAGGGAACAAACATAATGACAATGTATATCTTGAATGCCAAGATGCATAAAATGTAAGTGCCAAAAATACTGTTTTTTGGACATGGTACCATGATTTTCTTTTCTCTTTTAGTTTTATAGCACTATTCACCTGTGCAGTAATGGTAATGGTTCTTGAACATGTACCTTGCTAATACCATGGTATTCTTGGAAAAGAAGAATGTAAGTAAAATAATGTGGTAATCATCATGGTCATTGCTTGTTGGTTCCGCCATCCTCTCAAAAAAAGTTATTTGGTGGTTCTACAGTATTGTAGTAGTATTTTCTTTTTTATTGACAGCATTTAGAGGTTGAACGTTGATTGGCCTCAAGTCGTGTGATGTCTTGACCATATCAACACCATGTCACACTTACACTTACTCATTGGTAGAATTGACAGAGTCATGTGGAGAGCTGTGTAGAGTTGTTCTTGGCTTCTGTCAGTTTACAGGGCACTTGGTTCTGCTCTTTCTCATTTCAGAGGAAGACTTCAAGAACCCATGGTCTAACACCCCTCCTGCCTTGATCCTTTTGCATCTTGTGAATGGCGAATTAGACTTGCGTGTTTGCCTACAAAATGATGTCATGACTGAGTTATTGTTGCTTTGTGACATGTTTAGCATTGTTGCATTGTTTTAAAAGCTGACGTGTGTCGTTTTTTGTTTTTTTTGCTGGTTTAATATGCATTCTTCGTAAGTAAGCCATTGGTTGGTTGATTTCCCCGATAATTGTAAACACTGACTTGTAAACATTGGTTCAACCAATGGCATGAATTTGAGGTGGGGCTCTCTGTTTATCCAAACAAAGGATGGAGTTTTCGGGTGGAGTATTTAGGAAACCTGTTTGAAAACTATCATTGTTTTTGCAATTCCAGTTGATGAAGCTAGTGGTGCAGAATTTACATACTTCAACTTTAAGAAAATGTTAAAAGGAGCTGTTCCAAAGGAATGTTTTTTATAAATTGATTCCAGGAAAGCTGTGTCCATTTCTGGCTTGTTAGATCATTTAAATTGTCCATGGTTTGCAGAGCTTAAGAAACAAAAGTATCAGCCCATAGCTGCAACAATCATGTCAAAGAGCTTGCAGAGCTGTGCACGAGGTGTTGCTTATACAACATGGAGGCCCTGAAATCGAATGTGACAGGGCGAAATTGTGTGCTGCTATGTGTGCACGCTGTGCTCAACTGGCTGCTCTTTTCCCATGAGCCATTGCCTCCAGCCATCAAGATGAGGCTTGTGAATACTCTTACCTCATACATCAGAAGAAATTTCAAAGTTGGCACTTTCTGGGGTTCTCAAATGAAGACTAAGAGCTGGCTATCAGAGCCTAGAAGTTCTCAACTCCACTGTAATTTGTCCTCTTTCTCACAATTTATGCTAGTGTGTATGTGTGTAAATCTTATAGAAAATGTATAATAGACATTTGGCAGTGTGCTTAATGCATGAGCACTAGAGTTGGCTTGGCTTATCAACAGCTAAAGTTTCAGCCAGTTTGTTTGTTTCTGTTGCATGGGAGGCTGTCCCATAATCTACAGGCGTAATGAAAAGTCCTTGCATTGAGAGGGTATTCTTTTTATTTTCACTTAACTGGAAAGAGTTGGAGACAATTTGTGTTGGTATTTGTTTCATTATGGAACTGACATTCAGCATCAATCATACTTCTAAACACCTTCTCTCTAAGATTTCCTCCTCTCAGACTTCCTAACAGAACCAAGACATCAGCTCTGTTTCATAACCTTGTAAACTACCTCACTGCCTACATTTGCAGCTGTTTTCTAAAGGCTAGGGAAGACTTCTTTATTTTTTCTTGCACCATCACGTCTTGTACTCAGTGGATTACACTAGCTTTTCAAGTTACATTTTTTGACCGCAAGCCTGTATGGACATATTCAGTGCAAGTGCACTGTGACTGCTTTTATTCTTTCACATTTAACTTAGTACAGTCAACTCCAGGCTCTTGAGCAGACGGTTCGCACAAACGCTTACAGGTATGCAAGGCTACAAAAACTGTGGACTTCCTGATGATGAAATTTGCATCACACGCTTTGTGTGCGAGACATATAAGCACTTAGAAAACCAAATTATAGTTTAGCCTTAAGGCAACATCCTCACGGTCAAGGAACCTAACTGATTTGTAACGCTATTAATAACATAAGCAAAAAATAAATATCTCCATATGGTGCTCAGCATGGAAAACCCGACTCACATTTAAGGCCAGGTCCACACTAATACATTTTTTGTTTGAAAACACATCTTTTTCTGTATGCTTTGGCCTTCTTTCCACACTGAAACACTGCATTTTTGTCAGCGAAAATGTAGCTTTTCGAAAAATTTCTTCCAAGTGGATGCATTTGAAAACAACATCTTTGCATTGAAATGTGGACTCAGAAAATGTATATATCTGAAAACGATTACATATCGATAAATTAAAGATAAATGTTACTTTGTACAACCTTTACATTGCATTCCTTCAAAAGCATTCCTAGGTTATTTGGAATTGGTGTCTGGCGACAGAACACAAGGACAATTGCGTTTCAGACCGTACATGCAACACGATTTTTTGCATGAACTATAAGGAGACTTGAGTGTTTTCGTACGTTTCAGTGTGGACTGTTGCAATGCTTAGTGGTTTTGCCTTTCACACAAAAAATACAGTGTCTGAATATACATACTTTCCTACTATGTTTACAGTATGCAAAAGTAGTATGTTAAATCCTCAGTATTCATGAAACAGTAGGCAAGAAAATCCTGGATGACCTTCTGCATTCACAGAGATTTTATTGTGTGTAATGTGTCTGGAAGGTTGTTTATACTACACACAGATCTAAAGAATGTACTTTATTAACGGTCGAGAAGAATGTATCTACAGAGCAGGCTGCATATCTAAAAATACATATAAATATCAGTTCCCACTTTGTCAGTATTTTCAAAGCTCTGTGTTTTTAATTGTGGTAAGCATGAATGGAATAGAATGAGAGATATATATATATATATATATACCTCAAAGCCTGTTATTTTATATTGAATACATTTCAAAGTAATTTTGTCATTTTTTTTAAACAAGCAATGTTGCTTCAATTGAGGAAACAATCTTTTTGAAATATCAGTAACAATATAAAAGCTATTATTTTAATTTATTAAAATCAGCAAAAATTTTACAGCAAGGACCTCTACTTCCAGAAAAACACAGAAACCTACACCAGGAGTCAGACATCTAGTCCATTGCATACAACACTTTGTTTGTTTTTTAGCAAAGTATGTTAATGATGGCTTTAAAATATCATGTATCAAAAATTGTATGCACTGCTTTATAGGGTTCAGTTTTGGAACAACTTTGCCTTGGTGGAGCACTTAAAATGCCTTAAAATGCTGTCACTTGGTTTTGCAAGTGAGCTTTTGCTTCCTAGCAATTAATTGGATCCCTTGGATCTTGTACTTTTCATTACAAGCTTGTTTGTTGCAACAGGAAGGCCTGTTCATACTCTGATGCATTGTTTTTTTTGGGGAAACAGTCATTTCATTATGACAAGCAAGAGAAAGGGATTTTGCCACAACGCAGACACCTGTTAAGAGGATGGGCAGCTATTGACAGTCCTGATTCATGGCTGAGAGGCTGCTGTGCCCGTCTTCAGAAGGTCTCCTGCTGGGTGCTGGTCTGTTTGAAGTCTCCACAGGCTCAGGGCTGGAGACGTTAGTACAGCAGGCCCCCTCTGTCAGGGGTCTCCGCTTGTTACTCAACTCGGCAGCTGTTCACGTCTTCTCTTTGACACAGACTAAGCCTTACATAATGTCCCTGTCGCCTACGACAGCACCTGTAGGAAATCCGTTTACATAAAAACAGAACCAAAAGGGCCTTGCCTAATCTTCTTTATTTCGAAGAGGATTATTTTTCACTGCCTAATTGTATTTTTTAAGTCCACTAAGCAAAGCCTTGTTAATTGCATGTCAGGATGAGGAAAGTTCATTTTAGGTTATAGAACACAGAATAAAAACACACACACACACACACACACACACACACACATTATATATATATATACTGTATATATAATTATGCATATGAAGTTGATTTTTTTGTATATTTGAAAATGGTTTTAGATCTCTTACACAGTTCAATGTTAATTTTAGATTAAAAAGTAAAAAAAAATATTAAAAAGGCTGAGGGCAAATGAACCAAAATTAAATCCTATATAAATTATAATTAATGGATTGGAAAGCATTGACCAACAGATTATAATATGGAGGTGATTTTGAGTTAAGTAATGTAGTGTTACAGCAGAGTAAAAGAGAGAATCTCACATTTCACCTCAAAATAATAATAATTATAAAAAATAAATTATATTTTTATATTATAATTCTTGTTATTATGCAAAAAAAATTAATATTGTTTAAAATGTTAAGTAAATAGTATTTGTTGTAATACCTTTAATTTATTCTTATTTGTATATCTTTAAAAAAAAATTATAGTATTTTTTCACTGTAATAATAATAATGTTCAAGTAATGATAATCTAATGAGAATCATTATTGAGATTTACAGGAAATGTAAAACATCCAGAATTATTACAGTAATGAGAGGGGGGATGCGGGGGGTCGATGTGTTTAATTGTCATGAAAATAGTCACAATGACAGTAGTCACAAAACAAAAATTGTAATTGTCCTAAAATAAGCTTAATTTACTTTTTGCAAAATCATAAAAAAAATTATTTTGATTTTGTGATGAAATGTGACATGTTTTTTTGCATGATTCATGCATTGATCCTTATTTTTAAAGTTTCTAAAATGGAAGTACAAATCAACTAAAGTCAGGGCTAGCTTTACAAACAGTTTAGAGGGCTACTCCTACGTTAATAAGGAAATAAAAATAAAATGCGAATCACATAATATGTTAACAGTTATACAATTTGTTGACACTCAAACCAACTTTAAAATGTGGAAAAATGCAAGCGATTGACCATAAAGTAACCAACAATTTTAAAAGTGCTGTAAAAATGTCAGGGGTAAACCAGAACAAAGGTCAAAGTAAAAGTAAAAAGTGATTAATAATATTGTCTAATCTTTCCTTAACAGAACCAGAGTCAGTAAAGTACAGATTTAGCCAATAACACTCCAGGTAAATCAAAGTACATTATTTGTTGCATCGTCGTTTATATCAGCAGATGCACTTTTGGCCACTTTCAATGGAGAATTGAATATATACACTCACAATCTATAAGGCATTTCAAACAGTCTGAAACTTCATGAAATTGATAATGTTTTGGTGCCTTTGTCATGTGGTTTTCCTCAGACCATTTCCTACAATTTCTTGCCAAATAGAAGCAGCTGAATTTTCAATGACCTTAGACTAGTCACAATGAAATACTTGTGTGTATAATCACAAGAGGTTTTTATAGTACATTGAGATGGTTGCATTTTCTAGATAAATGACTCGTGTTTTACAAGTTGATCCAGCGAGTATTGAATTGAGTGGGGCTTTGAAAGTTTCTGATTTTCTGCTAAGTGATTTTCCCACTTTTATTTTGGATAAAACTTGAAAATGATTAACCCAAAATGACAATTCTGTCATCATTTACTCACCCTCTTGTCATTCCTAACCTGTATGTCTGTCGTCGTGGAACACAAAAAAGACATTTTGAAGAACTGTACTTGTTGATTTGTCAGTGCGTGTACAATGAATACAGAGACGGAGGCTTTCCATTTTAAAAAGGATGCTAAAACACCATAACAGGATCATAAAAGTAGCCAGTGTGATTTCTGCACTATATTTCAAGTCTTATGAAATCGTGCTCAATCTTTGTATGTGGAACCAAGTACAATTTAAGTCATTATGATTTACATTTTTGAGTTAACCATTCCTTTAAGATATTTTGTGTCATTTAACATTGCTCATTCATTGCTCTTTTGAACTCTTCTGCTTCTGCACATTCATCATCACTGCTTAGGTTGAATGTCAACCATTTTCACTGCTTGCCAAGTGTCGAGAAGAAAACTAATAATGACAGTGCAATGTCGCATTTTGGTGATATCTATCCCTTTCTTCACTCCTTCCCCCATGTGGAATCCAAACTCCACATTTCAAATGTGACACTTCCCCACGTTTGAAGCCCCTGCTTTCAGCAGGAGGTAGTAGCTTGATCAGCACCCATTTGTCAAGCAGTCCCGCACTGCGGCGAGACCCCATTAGCCTGTCTTTGAACGCCGCTGTCTCAAACCGTCCCATCAAGACCCCCTTGACCGCCTATCACACCAGCAGCCTCGGGTTCTGGTGAGAAAACAAAGCCCTGCCATTGCACCATCACTCACCCTTGCATGTCTGTCATCTGTTTTTCTTAGGAAACGACTTTCAAAGTTGGGCGCATTAGAATGCGGGGGGACCTCAAACGAAGCGTCAAAGAGACGATAGGTTGGGGGGTGGGGGAGAGGGAAAAGAAGGGAGAAATGTCTTTTCTTCCCTTATTGACCTCCCCAACGCCCATCTCTCAATAAGCTTTGAACCGGCCTACCAGTGGATGTGATTGTTGGGCAACCAATCTAAACATGAACTTGCACATTAAGGGCAACTTGTTGATGCCTTAAGAGGCCTCTCCAAACACAAAGGGTTTGATAATGGGGCATTAGCACCATGACTGACTCTTAAGAGCCAGACTCACTGGGGTTATCTGCCCGTGGTGGCATATCCATGCGCCCCACTCAATTTTTCAGTGCCACGAGATTTACTCAGAGATTTATGATGCACTTAGCATAAATAAGTTGGTTTGGCTGAGACAAACGGACCAGATTTGTGTCATGTTTCACAAGTTTAGTATTTACATTTAAATTAGTCTAATTTTAAACATTTATGCACCATTGAATCCAAGGACATCTATTACTGTATATTACAAAGCTCAAGTCTAAGTTTTGTACTTTAGTATTTCTAAACCAGCTGTGTTTGATTTCTTGAATTCACATATGAAAAATTATGGTTTAAAATAAAAAAATGCCCATGCCAAAATGTCCTTAACTTTTGGTTATCACTTTTGTGGAAGTTGGGTTGAGTTTGCATAAGCTACATAATGTTCAGTCTTTGTTCGACCAAAGTCAAAATGTGCGTCAAACTTAGGTTTTACATTTTTTGTTGAATTGAAAACCTGAAAGTGTAAAACTTTGTATTTATTTCTTTTTTTCAAACCCGTGCTAACTCATATATTTGGTTTGACTCGTCATAAGAAAAATTCAATTTCAAACCTCCTCTAGCCCATATTTCTATTTAGTGAATAGATATATTCTAGATCTTTTCATCAAAAGACTTGTCAAATATATATATGTTTTCATTGAATTTTAAACCTCTGAGAACCCATATTTATATTGGGTTTGTTAAGTTAGCATATGAAGAAAGTCTGTTTGTCAGGCCGAAAGTCCGACTTTGTGAGAAATGTTTGTTGATGTCTTGGGGTTGTAGGATTTTGTCAGCTCACGTCAAAACCAGTTTTAATTTTCAGGTTGTTAATCTTTGTTTAAAAGGTTTTGTTTATTTTTCGAGGAGCAAAACAAAACAAAGGCTTGATAGCCTAGTGAGAACATATGTTTGCCTTATCTGCAAGTTCATTGCATATGTGAATGTTAGTGGTAAAACTATTATTTCAGACCACAACACCACACCCCGTTGAGTTTTTCTGACACAAAGCTGCTGTTTTTTCTCACTCCTGTCCTTATGCGTTAAGTGCTACATTCATTAGCACCTTGGTGCCAACAGAGCTTAATGTTTTGCCAATAGCCATTGATTAGTGTTATTGAGAGAGGTGTGTGAATTGACTGTTTGCCCAAACTGCAGGGTTAGCAGTCATTATCATTTTATCAATACATTCAGTTCTGTTTAAGCCCCTTTGAAATGAATAACCCTGTTTTTTTTAGTCTGTGCTGTCATAGTTTGTTAAATGTTTAATTCAGAAATATCTAGTTATTAGCTACAAGAGACATACAGACATATTTGGATGGATTTTCTGTATATAAAACTATGCATGTTTTTCAAGTGCAAATGTCTTAAGCTCATTCGACCCCGTGTCCGCATGTTTGGATGTTGTCTTTTGGCTTCGCTATACGCAATGCATAATTTAAATAAATTAAAACCTGACTGGTTCAAACTTACAATGTCTACGGTAACTCTGACAACGACTCTGTACAATTTTGGTAAGAAGAATAATATCTCAGAATGCTGTTCTGAGGTGCAGGTTGGCGCTGTTTTGGCAGCACAAGGGGGACCTACACAATATTAGGCAGGTGGTTTTAATGTTGTGGTTGATCAGTGTATGTGGACATACATTTTTATGAAAACTATTTGCTCTTGAAATTTTTTTTTTATTAAGTCCTAATAGTTACAAATCATAAATGGAAATGGAAAATGCATACAGCAGTCACGTGGGGGTCTCGGGAGGTTTAGGCATTTTATTAATCTTGTTTAATGTTAATTGTATACATATTTGTAAAGTTAATGGTGTATACATTAACATCATTAAATGCACTATGATCAAACTAGTAATGAACAATTGTGTTTTTCATAAATTAACATTAAGATAAATAAATGCTGCAAATACATATTGATAATTTTTTGTTCACAATTCCTTGTGCATTTATTGATATTAACAAATACAACCTTATTTTGAAGTCTTACCTTATGTTTTTATATATATATATATATATATATATATATATATATATATATATATATATATATCATTGTAATGATTAAATAATTAAATTCAATAAAATATGTTACAGAAGTAGTTTTGTTTTATACACCGTATACTGCATATAGGATAAAATATGGCTGCTTTCACCATTACTGGAAAACAAACCTCTGACGAAAAAACTGGTCTGTGGAAAGTATTTTTCCTACTGTTTATTTTAGTAATATATAAAATGTAATAAATATTTTTTTATTTGTGATAAACTGTAATCTATTAATATAGATATTCATTTATAAGTAAATGTTTAGCAGATGAATAATGAATGGTAATTAATAAATAATTAAATTAAACAATGTTACATAAAAAGTACTCGTGTGTTTTGTATACAGTGTACTGTACATATGACCAATAATGCACCCCTACTGGAAACCAGACATCTGTAGGAAACACTGTTCTGTGGAAAGTATTTTTCCAATCTGTCGGTAACTCTTTCTTTTTATACTTTCTCAGAAGTCAATGTTCTGCTTTACTTTGAAGGTGAGAGGAAGGAGAGCTTTATTAAGCTACATTTACAAGCCCCTGGGAATTATTGGGTTTTACACACAGCCCAGTCTACAGGCCTTAAATAGTCTCTTGATTCCAGTTTTCTTGATCACCATCCGATATACTGTGATAAATTCAGTCAGAAACAAACCCATACTGACATTTGGAGATTCCTTCCCTGAAAAAAAAAAAAACATATCCTTTGTCTACTTTCTTAGTGATGCAGATTGAGATCCTCCCATAACTTGATATGTGACACGCGTCTTGCGGTTACGAGCTGTTCTACATTAATCATCTTCTCCTGAGAGCAAAATTTTGGCCAGTAATTATGAACATATACAAGACAATGAAACCTATTGTTGTGAAATTATTAACCACAGGAAGCTGCTTTCCACAACTGTGAAAGACTATCCCAAAATGTGTTGATTTATTCATTTAAAAATTAATTTTTGACAACCTGTAATTACGGGATGTCCTTGCTCAAATTATAGACTATTACTTGCACTCAGTGTCTCTTGTGTCAACCACAGAGTCACGGCTTGTTCAAAGAGCTGTTGCTATTGTGTGCAAGAGTATATGTTTGGTTTTTGCACCTTTTTGAGTGTGTGAATGTGCATGGATGAGGTTTGCATCCCAGCCAATATGGATATTTTAGTAGGGGTTCATAATTTGCCCAATCTTTTATAAGCACCTTAGTCGGATCTATCTTGTGGAAATGAGAGGAGCAATTTGAGTGTTTTTCTGTCTGTCTGGGAGCCCCAACACATCTTTCAGTTAGCACATTCTCACACGTCACGGACCTGACATCATGAACAACGAGTGCACCAGGGGTTAACGCGAATTACGACCGAGGTGTCACACACTCCTGCTGCTAAAGCAAACAACAGGCTTTTTGTGTGTATGTGTGTGTCTGGTATGTCTTAGGGCAAGGAGCTTGATGAGTTGGCCTTATGTTGTCAGGATCCATATACAGTGGCCCCAAAAAGCATTTAGACACTTTTGATTACTAGAACCACCTTTAAAATGAATCAATGTCATCTAATTGCATTTCGAACCAAAAAAAATTTAACCAAGCGTCATCTGCAAACAAATGATGCTAGATACTTAATTTGTACTTCTTTTTAATAAATATTTTTGGTTTGAAACTATGATCGTGCTATATTTCTTAGACCATTGGTTTCAAATTTTGTTATATAATGCCAACTAGTGCCTGACCGATTTATCGGTCGGCCGATATTAGCCTTTCACAGATATATCGGTATTGCCGTATATGTTTTCCCATATGCGTAGATATGAAAACTTTTGTTTTCGGAACATTTAATGCAGAAACAATGCTTGGGTGATTTACAATTGGTGTCATATTGTAGCTACTTTCATACTTTGTCAGCTGAGTGGAAGCTAACGTGTAAACATGTATTCAACAAACTGATTTGTTCAGGATTCGCAGTTTGGTACCCCTTCAAACGAACAATTCCAGTCGTTGCATTTACAAAAATGTAATATTTAAATGTCTGTTTTTCCACCATTGAAAGTTTCTCCTGAACTTGTATATCAGAATGTGGTGTAACATCTCTTCTGCTGTTTATCTCTTGAATCGGCAGGTGTAAATGCTTCTTGTTTTACAACCTGCCCTTTATTGACTGGCAGTATTAAAATTGTCAGCATTTGACTGATACTAAACAGTACTGCTGATGTTTATTTAGCTATTTATTGGATTTGAATGTATTCTTTATTTAAATAGTCAGCAACTGACTGATACTGAACATACAGTACCGATGTTTATTTAGCTATTTATTATATATTAAATTTTTTTTTATTTTCTCATAGTTTATTTATAGAATTTGTTGACAATGTATAATAATAATGTCAAATATTCTTTGATAAAAATATTTGTAAAAAATATTAACATAGATAAGGTATATTGGCCACCATATTGGTAATCAGCGAATTTTCCCCCCCTAAATTCGGTATTGTATCAGTCACAAAAATCCCATATCTGTTGGGATCTAATGCAAACACATTAATATTTAAGCATGTTGTATCCTAATACTTTTTGGGGCCTGAGTATGTATCAGTGAATAAAGACTTGGTCATTCTTTTCACTACCAAACAATTTTATTTTCAGTCTTTTTCAGCAAGATTATTGTTTTAGATGTGGGGAGCCTTTTGTCGCTGGTATTTACCAGACATGGAAGTGTCCCAGGAAGTGTTCGGAAATGAATGACATGTTTTATATGTCAGATTTAATATATAGCCTTTGCATTTTCTGATTGGAAAAGGAAACTCTGCCTGCGTGGTCCTATCACATCTTTCTCGGTGCTCATGTGCATAGATTAGACAGGAGGTGACTATCAGCCAAATTATACAGCAAATTTGATGATGCTGTTGTGAGTATCAGAATATGACATATTTTTGTAAGTTTAAAATGGAAAGCAAAGGTTGTCATGTGCAATCAACATTTGCATATATCTGGAACAAACCTGACAGTTGGTATATATTAAAATGCATCTACATATTAACTGTAAACATTAATACACACAGTGTGATTTCACACTGTAGTAAAATAAATTGGCATCCAATGTCTGAGGGCACATTCAAAAATCTGGGAATTTTTTAGGAGTGCACCTATCGATTGGCTACCAATCTAAATCAGCCAGTCTTTTTCTTAAGTCTATGATCACCGATCGTGCCTAGAATCAGGGTTGATCTTTTTTGCAGCATACAGGCAATCACACATACATGGCTACTTTAATTAATGAGTGCTTTCTGAGCCCTTGATGCATGACAGTGTGGCCTCTGGAGGGTAAATTGTTGGCCATTCTAAGTATTCACAAATTGAAACTTTCAGACATGCTATTATTCAGATGAATATACAGGTTTGTTTTTACACATATATGAATATTAAGATGCCCACTTTCTAGAGCTGTTACGGTAGTAATTCTGACTCCCTGTACTGTGAGCACAGAGAGGATAAAGAGACTGGAAATGGACATGAAAACGTATTAAACAACAAATAAACATGCATATACAAACGCGAGTCGTGACAAACAGATGGTGTGTGGAGCGATAGAGACTGTTTGAATGATCATGAGCACTTTCAGCTTCACGCCCTTCAAAATGCTCACTTGCGGTGTCAATCAAACATGCACGCTCTCCAGGTGCTCTCAATATCTCACCAGTCACTCATCTCAGAGCTATTCAGTTAGGATCCCAATTTAAATCAGATTAATGTTGGTCACAGTACCACTAATCACAGCAATTACATTTTAACCATAACAGCACCATGTCTTCACGCATTTGCTTAATAATGAATGATTTGTGGCCTGGGTAGCTCGGTGAGTAAAGACGCTGACTACCACCCCTGGAGTTTGCGAGTTCGAATCCCAGGGCTTTTTGAGTGACTCCAGCCAGGTCTCCTAAGCAACCTAATTGGCCTGGTTGCTAGGAAGGGTAGAGTCACGTTGCGTTAACCTCCTCGTGGTCACTATAATGTGGTTCGCTCTCGGTGGGGCACGTGGTGAGTTGTGCGTGGATGCTATGGTGGATGGCATGAAGCCTCCACATGCACTATGTCTCCGCGGTAACACGCTCAACAAGCCACGTGATAAGATGTGCGGGTTGACGGTCTCAGACATGAAGGCAACTGAAATTTGTCCTCCGCCTCCCGGATTGAGTGTCACTACACCACCGCGAGGACTAAGGAATTGGGCATTGGGCATTCCAAATTGGGGAGAATTTTTTCTGAAAAGTTCATAACGTAGTTACTGAAAAGTGCCAAAGAGTAGATATTAATGATTTCTCACTGGAGCAGTTTTAGAGCTTGTAATGAATATATTTTTCTTATTTTTGAACATATCTCTACTTTGTGTGATGCTCTCATGGTTTTAACTGCTTACCAGTGTGTCGCAATGAGCTTTTGATATTGACACCAGAACTATTCATATATGTTCAAAAACAAATAAATGTTAGCAGTTCACAATTAATGTAATTTTATCGTAATTTTGGTCATTAATAAAAAGGTTCCATTCATTAACACTAGTTAATGCATCAGGAATCATGAACAAACAATGAACAATATATTTTTACAGTCTTTATTAATTGTAATGTTATTTAATACATTTGCAATTGTTCATTGTTAGTTCATGTTAGTTCATAGTGCATTAATTCATGTTAACTAATACAACTATTGATTTTAAAAATGTAATAGTATATGTTGTAACTAAGATTAGTTTATGTTAACTGCAATATAAATGTAATATAACCGTATGGGGCATAAACATATAACTGCACAATATAACTTGCAAAAGTCTGGCAAAGGGCACTTTTTAAAAAAAATCACTATCTTGATCAGCCGATATTAGTGTTAAAAAATCGTAGAAATGTATTGGCCTCAAATTTCATTAGTGCACTACTTGGATTTTATATATAACAAATCTGTTAGAAATATGTTAATACAATTTTCATTTTCATTAGTAGTCTCATAGAATATAACTTATAGAACACAAAAATGGGTTCCAAAGAATACAGCTGAAAATTATGTATTAATGTGATTTCATAATGCATAAAGAAATGAAACTGAGAACACTGCACACTGCTGCAGCATTGTAACAGCCAAGTCCTTGGTGTCTGGAACAGGACGTAGTCCTTGAATGAAAGGGCTCTGCTTAACATCATGCCTTCTATTCAAGTAGAGTCTTTGTAAACATATTCTTTGTCTGCGATCAATCTCTGTCTGCTTTGCCTTTCTCTCTTTTTCATACTGCCTCCATAACCTTGGAGCCCATCCATGTTTTCTTACAACAGAATGAGACTCTGAAATGAGATGCGCTTTGGACATCAAGGAAGAGGCATTACTGTGAAAAGATTGCTGTGCATTGATTTATAAGAAGCCAGTGTGCATGAAAATGTTTACAGAGGCTGAAGAACGCCACAAGGTCCACCATTAGTTCCCTGATCTCTGATAGAGGGAGCAAAGAAGAAAAGAAGGCAGGGGATGGGATGAGAAGATCTTATGCTCTGAAGTCTGTTCTTTTGGTTTGCGGGGCTCAGCTGCAGGAATGGGGCTTTCAGACTTCTGTACTGCACTCTTTTACAACTCCCCTCTTCGTTTTACTGTCTGGGATCTAATTAGCTCCACCCTAATCATGTGTTAAATTGCATTACCTGGTGTTTCTGTCTGTCAGCTGTGTTGTAAAAACGTGTGAGGGTGCCCGTAAACTCGGATCACAATGAATTTGATGACTTCCCCTCCTTTTTAGAGAGCTTCTTGTACAGGAGTCGCAAGGCTGCAGAAAGAAATGCAACCTGCAGAGCTGGCTTTTGTATAACTTAGTCCTGCATGGTCAAAATCAAATCAAATCAAATCAAATCACTTTATTGTCACACTACTGTGTACACGAGTGCAACAGTAGGTGAAATTCTTGTGTGCAGTTCCGAGTAACATTGCAGTCATGACAGTGACGAGACATAAACCACTTTACAATAAACAACATATTTACACAACACAATTTACATAACAAACTTACACAACAATTTACATATCAAATGTACACAATACACACAATGTAGAATACACTTTCTGGGATAGATTTATCTGTTTTTGACCATGTGATGAGAACCAATGCTATATAATTATCTCAGTGCCAAGTGAAGTCAGTGCATTAGAGCGCTTTACCATGAGTTTACCATGAAAACAAGCCACTAATCCGATCCTTGTTCTTGGATCTGTCACAGTTAGATACAAAATGTCCTGTTAAAGACTACCTGTCAAATATATACCAATCTCTTTCCTTGTGTCCCATGGAAATACATTGGTATTTCATTAATTCACTCAGCTTGCTATAGTTAAAGGGATATTCACCCAAAAATGAATATTGTGTCATTTACTCACCCTCATTTCATTCCAAACCTGTATGACTTTCTTTTTCAGTGGAACACAAAAGGAGATATTTAGCAGAATATCAAAGTTGTTGTTTTCATACAGTGAGAGGATAGGGACCAGGGGCTGTCAAGCTCCAAAAAGGATAGAAAAAAAATACCATGCAAATAGATAAAGGAGTCCATATTACAGTGTGCCATATTTCAAGACTTCTTAAGCCATATAATTGCTTTTTTGTGACTAGCATACCAACATTTAAGTTATTATTCACTAGTAATTTTGCTTGATAGCCATGGTCACCATTCAGTTTCATTGTTCGGAAAAGAGCAGCTTGGATATAGATCCGCTAAATCATTTTGTGTTCCCTGAAAACAAAAGTAAGAACACTTATTTTTATAAAAATAAATAGATAAAATGCATTGATTTTGCTAAGTTTACATCTCTCATCCAGACTGAAACACTTTCTAGTATAGCATACTTTGGAAAACAATGATGTTACGGAACAGAAAAAAGAATATTCACCCAAAAACTTATTAGTGTGGGCTTGGTCTAATGCATAAGGATTTGGAACTACATGGGGTTGAATAAATGATGACAGAATTGTCATTTTCTGGTAAAACTATCCCTTTCACATTATTTGAATACTTCTAAAATTCCATTATGACATCAGAGTGTCTGACATCACCAATGAAGATCGCATTACAAATACACTGTTCTCTTCCCTCGACACCGTGCGAATGCTCTGCAATACATATGCGTGTCCCTTAAACTTATATTCCAATCAGGCACATGCTGTACATTCATCAATTCCAAAAGCACACACATCCAAAAGTGCCAGGATTTGAACTACGTCACATCCCTTGAGTGCCCAGCCCCTTTGATACAAGCAAACCAGAATGTATTGTTTTTTGTAAACATATCTCAATGATGAAACATCACTTGATTGTGCCGCATGTTTCCCTGGCAACAGGGTCAAGTTTTTCCCCAACAAATTAGCCAACTTTTTGACTGCAAGCTGCAGTCATTTCTGTAATGAGCTTGGAGCGGTGTATTTGGAGTGAGATGCAGATGGAGAGGGGGGCGTCCGTCAGGGGGTCTGAACCCGGCGGGTTTGAGTAATGGGGAATCTTGCACGCCATCAGGGATGGGCCCTGTTCATTACACCATGCATTTGAGCGTTTTATTGGTGTGTCCCATTTGTATATGGACTGGTTAAAGCTTCCTCTGAGGCAGCTATGGGGAGTGCGGAAGTGAAGGTGGGGGTGGGGGGCATATCGGGACAGAGGGGTGTAAAACGCTGTCTGACTGCAAACACTCTCCAGTTACAGGATTTGGGTACTATGACTTGCATGCACGCACACGCACGCACACGCACACACACACACACACACACACACACACACACACACACACACACACACACACACACACATACTTTTTTCTTTCCTTTCCAGACTGTCTGTTCCTTAAAGATAAAGATTGTGAGACCATTGACACTTGATGTGTAAGCTACATGCATATACGTGATGTCTATATTTGACTTCAGACTTCAGTATGTTCTCTGCAAAATGGCCCAAATTTTTGACACTTTGCAGTGAGGCACAGGCTGTGTCCATATTCGCAGACTGTTAGTATGTACTGCATTTGATGAACAACATATTTCTCAGCTGTTAATAATGTATGATCTTTAGTTATGCAGTTGAGCACTATTCCCGGACATACTTAATACAGGTATGTGGACATTGTTCCGTGACCTGAATATCAGAGGTCGACTGATAGTGGATTTTGCAGATAACAATAACTAAGGTGGTCGGAAAGGCAGATAACAATTACTCATCCGAGGTTTTTGAAATCTACTTAGATTTCTACTAGAATTTACTAGAATTTTACAGGATTTTCTTTTTCTTTCCTTACTATGACAGACATAGAAGGTTGCAAGAGTCCAAAATGAATAAAATCCCAGATGTATTTTATTGTGCAACCAAAATCCCAGTAATAACCAGAATAAATTAAGATCTGTTGTATAACAAGGGACTTTTAACTATAAACAAGCCCACACTGGGGACTCTTAATTTGAAATGACAGAGACTTGGCTCCATTACAATGCTCTATATTAAATATTAACAAAATTAAGCTTTCATAGCCTATATTGACCAGATGAACAGTTTTGTATACGTATATTTCACCAGGGTACATTGCCATATTGTCACATTTTCCTTTGGGTGCCCTCGCCTCTGTTTAGAACACTTGAATATCTAATCAAAACATTGCATTGAAGTCAGGATAAAAATATGGGTGAATTGTTACTCACCCCTCAAGGTGTCAAAAAGAGCTGTCCGACAGGAATCTTGTTGAATGTAGTATGACATAGGATGTTTCTCGACTACTTTTTTATGAATACAGAGGGCTCGGACACCCTATTCATCTGGCATACTGCTTTTGGCATGCAATGTGAGTGTATTCAGATGTATGGATGCATGCAAAAGGGAAAACATAGCAGATTTATTTGAATCTACCTCACCCCTTTGTCTGTAATATTTCTTTAATTTCTTTAATACACTGCTCAAAAAAGAAAATTAAGGGAACATGTAATCATCACAGTATAACACCAAGTCAATTAAACTTCAGGGATATCAATCTGTCCAGTTAGGAAGCCTAAGCGATTGTGAATCAATATCACCTGTTTTGGTGCAAATGAAAGTGACAACAGGTGCACTGGAGAGGCAAAATCAAGAAAATCCCCAAAAAGGTAATGGTTTTGCAGATGGTGGCCACAGTCAGGTGCACTTTCCTTATCCTTCTTGACTGATTCTTCTCTAGTTTTGTGTTTCGCTAGTGTCCTTGTCACTACTGGTAGCATGAGGCAGTACCTGCAGCCCATTCATGTTGCACAGGTAGTCCAGCTTCTCCAGGATGGCACATCTGCCTGCAACATCATCCAGCATGACCGGTTTGGAGGTGGGTCAGTGATGGTCTGGAGAAGCATTTACTCGGAGGGTCGCACAGACCTCCACGTGCTAGCCAACGGTACCCTGACTGCTGTTAGGTACCGGGATGAAATCCTCAGAACCATCGTCAGAACTTATGCTGCTACAGTGGGCCCTGGATTCCACCTGGTGCAGGACAGTGCCTGGCCTCATGTGGCCAGAGTGTATAGGCAGTTCCTGGATGACAAAGGCATTGATTGACTGGCCCTCACGTTTCCCAGACCTGAATCCAATTGAGAACCTTTGGGACGTTATTTATCGGTGCATCCGTTGCTGCCAAGTAGTGCCACAGACTGTCCAGGAGCTCACTGATGCCCTGATCCAGGTCTGGCAGGAGATCCCTCACCATCCGTCATCTCATCAACAGCATGCCCAGATGTTGTTTAGAGTGGATACAGGCACGTGGGTGCCATACACACTACTGAGTCACATTAAGAGTTGCCGTTATGAAATTCACTCATGTTGGAACAGCCTGATTTCATTTGTTTACTTTGATTTTCTGTATGAGTTTCGGTTGGTGATTTTTGTTTCCATTGACCGTTGTTATGTAATTTTGTTCTCAACGAATTACACAATGTACAGTAAAGATTTTGATCTTCAATATTTTTCGTTCATCAAGATCTGATGTAAGGGAACACTTAAAATCACAAATTCTTTGGAGCAGCATATATTCTCTAGTACACTTAAGTGTAGCGCTATTCTAAATCCAAACGAGTTCTTTCCCAAGACAGCAACTTTAAGGCATCATAGGTGCACTCAACACAAAGACAGCCGCAAAATAACCCTTTTCTAATATGCCTTCATTTTTTTGGGCAAAATCAAGGCTGGCTGAAAGTCATTTGAGTTTGACCTGAATCAAACTCAAATGATTTTCAGAGTGAGTAAATTATGTGAGAACCGGGCATTCATTAAATTATTTCCTTTTGTGTTCTACATAAGAAAGAAACAACATGTGGGTGAGTAAATCAAGTCTGAATTTTCATTTTTGATTGAACTTTTCCTTTAAAATCCAAAGCAAACACTGAATGACCTACTATGGACATGGGGGCTGCAATCTTACTGGTCAGTTTATTATTTACGCAAATTACATGGAAGTTATTACACGCCCACACTAAACCACACTTTCATCACTGTTAAGCTCATGATATAAAGGACTTTTCCACTAAGTATGCATTGACATGACAGCTAAAGGCTGATAAGCAAACCTCCATTTGCATGTGCTATCTTCACAGCTGACCCGTCTTCCTCTATATTCATTGTTTTCCGGGCTCGATAGTCAGTATGATGAAATCTGTAGATGGTGAGTGAAATAAAGGGCTGTGAGGGAAAGCTCAAACATATAATGTCTGATAGGCTTGGTCCTGTTGTCCAACCACAGATTTGCCTTATGCTTCAGGCAACTTATGTGGGCTAGATTTGAGTTTGTGTGTGAGAGGGAGGTGTTAATAGATGCTTCCAGCAGAGGAAGGGAATCCTTTTTCCATGGTGACATCCCTCTATCATAGAAAGTTAAACTGTGAATGATGTCAGCGGAAGACTTCTCTCATAATTCCATGTTTAATTCACAGCATCTCTATTGTGATACATCCTTTGAAGATCATAAAGTTTACACCCCAAGTGCTGCATGGATCCTCAAATAATGAAATAAATACAGTGGCCCCAAGTAGTATTTTTACTCTTAAAAATTTATAAATGTCTTTTTATTCAATAACATATTATCAAAACCAAGTGGCATCTGCAAACATATAATGTAAGACTTTCTCAGACTTTTCTAGCCATTTTGAGATGACTTTTAACTCTCTAGTCATAAGGTTTCAAACGGTCCAAAAGCTTTATGAATGTAGGAATGGTACTAAATTTGACAAGTAGAAAGTGTCAATAATTTTCATGTACATTTTGAATAGTATGTCTATATTGTCAAAATTTAAAACCTAAGAAACTTGAGAATGCGTCTGCCATCTTTCTTTAAAATAAATGCCAATTGGTTTGATATTTAGTTATATAATGATTGCAACTGAGATGGACATGTCTTAAATTATTGTAATTAAATTGAAATAGTTTCAAAATGTTTTAACCTGTGGAATATTTCTTCACACTGTGTAAATCTGCTTATATTTTGCAGATCTGTTTGCATGTATATATTATTTGTATATATGTTTTGCACTTTACACTTGAAATTGCTTGGAATTACTCTCTCCACATCTGGCTCTACAGTCTTAAAATGGACATACTGTAAACAGTTCATTCTCATTCTTTACAATTTATTTTCACTTTGTTTTTTAACCATTAGCCAAATAAAGAACCAATATATGGATCATGCAAACTTAAAAAAATATATATTTTGTATTTTATTTTTGTATTATGAACCCATCCATTAAGGCTATCCTAGATATGATAAAGCAAGCATAGGCAATAGTAGCATAGATAAATGTGTTTTTCCAAGTTTACAGTTTGTTACTTGGAATCATATTGTGATCACATAACTGTTCTCTTTGATTAATAGTATGAATCTAGACCTGATATACTGGCAGTGCCTGTTCCAAGCTGGCTCGTTCAAATGTTGAGGAATGCGGTACCCTGCACCTCTCCCATGTGGTTTGTATTTTGTCATGGGAGGTGCCATCCACGCTGTCTGAATGACGAACAGATAAAGCAGCCCTCTCCGGTCCTAATGACGCATGACATGCTGCTGCATTTTTGCTCCTCTCTCCAGGGAGGTCAGGGAATTGTTGACCTGCATTCTGGACACGTTCCACGAGAACGCAGAATCTGGAATTTTGATTACTCCTGAGCAGATGTCTTGACCTTGTTTTAAACAGTTTGCTACCTTGAATAACTGGCAGGTGTGTTTTATAGGAATAGTTATATAATTCATAAACATTAGATATGATTTATTTTTCTTTCCCCTAGAGTCCATAAATTATCATCTCCATTTTGAAAATTAATTTGTCATTGTGCAATATGTTGCATAAGCCTGTATTGTGTGAAGCAATATTTAGTTAGATTGATAACACTTTCCGATAAGGTTGAATTTGTTAACAAAAGTAAATGAGTTGGGTATTATGAACTAACAATGAAACATATTTTAACAGCATTTATTAAACTTAATGTTAATTTATAAATATACTTTATAAGTATATTTTATTTTTTTATACTTTATTCATTGTTCATGTTAGTTCATAATGCATTAACTAATGTCCACAACTTTTAACGTATAAAAATTATTATTATATGTTGAAATTATTTAGAAGTACTATTCATTGTTATTCCATATTAACAATTCCATATAAACGTATCAGTTGTTGCATCCTAAACTAATACAACTTTATTGTAGTGTTACCGATTTTATTAGTGGAAATCAACATTTAGATACACACAAAAAATATTTTAACCTATTAAGGTATACACATTTCAATTTCATAACAAAATTTCATCAAATTGAATTGTGTAGTCAATCAATTAAATTAAGATTTTAATAAAAAATTAACGTGCTTTTGTTGAGTATTCAGTTTTACTCAGAAATATGTCACATAATGGATGTAAAATGGGTTGTGAATTCTGTTTCATGTTGACTTTAACATCTAAAGAGCGGACATCACCCCAAAGGCCTTTGCTGTGATGTGGTTTGCAGACTTTGCCACCCAAGGCACCAATCCACCATCATAATGAACTTTATTTCTAATGATACCTCACACTTAACCCTCTTGTTCTTTTCCTCTCCTGCCTGATTAGCTAATCCAAAATCAACAATTGGGGTTAGTGGCATGTGTCTGTATGAAATGCAGAGATGGAGGGGAAGCGGGGGTGCTTTTTATTTTAACCATGTTCCCTATTCAGATAACAGGGAGCAGGTTTTTTGCTCTCCAAGCACTGAAAACATTTAATGCTTCCACCCTGTGCAGCGCGCACACAACGTTTTTACAATTAGCAAGGAGCCCAGCAGACGCGAGTTTAGAACGTGTTGATAAGTGGCAATAAATTGTGAATGTGTGGAGCATTTATCACTTGTCATTTTCACCAAAGACCATTATCGCTTCAATGACACACAGAGTCTAGACAGAGAGAGAGAGGGTCTCTTTTTTTCTTGTCTGGAGAAGGATATGTGACTTCTCTCATTGATGGGCCTACAGAAGTGTCGGGAAAAGAGTCTGGAAGCTGGATTTGATAAGCGACTGAAATTCCACATCTCCCTCCTGTTGGTTTCTTCTTTATGTGTGATTTCACAGCTCATTGAGTCGAGGCCTCTGGTATGTCCTGCTTCCAGAGTGGCTCATTTGAAATGGCGCTCATCTGCTCTGAATCTGATATCCGGCCTGTTTTAGAATTTATGGATGTGAAATATAGGTGGTGTAGGACAGGGAGCCTCTCCTCTCTGGGTGCTTTGGGCACAGTGCGGCCAAAACTTTCCAAACGAGAGGCAGGAATGTAACTGTGAGTTGTCTCCAGAGCTTTGATGTTGGGAGAATGGTGGGCTTTCTGTGGGATATTCTTTCCACCGGCCTCTCACGTTACCATCGTGCTGTGGAGGGGCAGGGGCTGGATGGGTTTATATGCCCCTTTTAAAACAGGAACAACATTTTTCCCTCTGTACAATGTCCCAAATCTCTCATAAAAGTGATTTCACAAATTTAAAGGAATAGTTATCCCATTAATGAAAATTTGCTCATTAATACACCTTAATTTAGTTCAACCCTGTATGACTTTCTTCAATGGACACAAAAGGAGAAATTATGAACCATGTATTTGACGTTCTTTTCCAAGAAATTGCTTTGAATGGTAACTGGAGTTTTCAAGCTTAGAAAAGGATGCAAAAGCAATTGGACCAAAAGTATTCAAACCTTTTTGTGAAACTAATGAACCAATTCATTGAGAAGATCTGACTCACAAGAACAATTCATTATTTTCAGTGAATTAAAAAAAACTTAAATTCTTTAAATTAAACTCTCAAACAAACCTATCATATTGGTTCAGAAGACTTTAAATAGAGCACACGAGTAATATGAGCCATTTTATGTTGCTTTTCTTACATTGTAAAGCTCCAGTTCATATTTCATATTTTGCAATTGCATGGAAAAGATTGTCCAGTACATTCTTCGAGTGTCTCAGTTTGTGTTTTACTAATGAAAGGAAATGATACAGGTTTAAAAACAAATTAAGGGTGAGCAAACTAAAACAGAATTTAGTTTTCAGTAAACTGTTTCTTTAAACTGCAAAAGTGATCTTTTTTTCCATCTCCCCATACTTGCAAGCTGTAAAAAATTGTTTAGTCTAGAGAAATGAGAAATGGCGCAACCTCACTGCCTTGAGTTATATTTTAATCCTTCCTTTTAGCTCTGATCCTTTGGCATTAGCGAATTGATGAGAAAACCCCTCTGTTTCTTTTGATGTCAACAGCCTATAAAATTGTGTAATAAATAAAACAAAGAGAAGGATTTGTGTTTCCATTCACTCACACAAGTTTGGATGACTCAGAAACCCATCTGTTGGACAGTTGAGAAAAAGCCCACTGGCATTGCCCTGCACAGAGGATTTGAGGGAGAAAGAGATTGTGTCTGTGTGTACACCTGCAGAGTGTTTGATTGCATTTCAGATTGTGGGCTTGTTTATAGTGCTGCCAGAGACGCTGTGAGCGGTTCCTCATCTTCAGTACTTAATGGAGGACTAAATGGGCTGTGTCTTCAGCAGCATGTCTCATAGAAATGAGGTGGCAGAAAAAACAAATTATGAAATGGTGATCAAAGGCCAGCAAGGAGTCAGGACTGATGCTCTTGGATTGGACAGTAGATGAGCTTAGGTGGGAAGCTGTGCCGGACCATGGGAAAAAATCTCTGGATGACCAGATGAGCGCTTAAGCCCAGGGCTTTATCTCTACCCAGTACAAACAGGAGATGATCATCTAACAAAGAAGACTGCTACACCCATCTCGTAAATGTTCCCACAGTCACTATAGAACTTAAAACCTTAGAATATATGGCACTCGTACCAGTTAATTCTCACTGTCATTGGTGCCGTTATCTAGCGGTTTGCTCACATGTGTTCAATGTGACTTTGAGTCCTGTTCACAATCTGCTATCAGGTAATGGGGAAAAATACTCACTCACTGCCTTTAACTCTCACTGCCATTGGTGCCGTGGCCTAGCAGTTTGCGCACATGCGTTAAGCTGTAGTGCTCATGTGGCCAATGTGAGTTTGGGTCCTGTTCGCAATCTTCTATCAATAAATGGGGAAGAATAATCAAGTTGTTTAATACTTACTGCCATTAGTGTCATGGCTTAGCTGTTAGCACACAGGCATTGAGCCATGGTTCTCATGTGGGCAATGTGAGTTTGAGCCCTGTTCGCAATCTACTATAATTGATGGGAGAAAATATTCACTAAACTGAGACTCATTTTTAAAATGTTCTGAATTCATGAACGTCAGTGCTATTGGTGTGATGCACTTAATGTTGCCCTATTACTAAAAGCAGGAGAACAACTTTTAAATTTGATTTAAAAGGAATATTTCTGTAAACTTTCTTGTGATCATGGCAGTAGTAATTTATCAAATGATTATCAAATGTTCAAGAATCGCATTATAAAAGCCAATTCAGCTGTCTGGATCACAGTGGTGGAGTTATGCTGTACATTTGCAGCAAAGTATGTTAGATCACGGTTTGTCTGCTGCATCTTCCACAAACTAGTACTCAAAACTGGTCTGCAGTGTGGGGAATTGTCTTGCCAAATCGTGTTCAGCCCTAATTTTGTGGCTGTGATTACGGCATTACATGATTTGCGTAATTCCCTTTAGCGAATTGAGTGCTAAAACAATGCAAACAGTGTTTTTTTTTTTTCAATTAAACGCAACTATCAGCTGCAATTGATTCTTAGTGAATTCCACGATTAATGTCTTTGCTACAGGGACCCACTGCAAGGAGAGCGTGAACAGTTTAGTTAGTGCTTTCTTTTACGCTCTGTGCCCATGAGTGATTGGCTGTCAGTTTCCACTTCAGCTTGAAGGCTTCCATGTTATCCTTGTTGTAAACCCCCCCCCCCCCCCCCCCCCCGTGAGGCAGGTCGATAGAGGTGCTCGGCCTGTCGATCCATCACCTCCCTCTCATCTGCAAATTGGCCTCTGAGGCATGAAGGACATCTCTGGGGGAAAGCGCCACTGTTTAGCCAAGGCACTGAAGGAAATGAAAATGCAATCAGGGAAACCATTAAAGCAGCATAAAAAAATGACTCCGCACTGTCCTTTGACAAAGTTCTCAGTTTGTCTTCCTCTCCTGCCTTTTAGTCCAAACTGAGATATTTAGCTCTGACACATTCCACATTAGTTTTTTCTCGCTCGTTTGAATCCAACAGCGCGTTGAGATTTGCAACCTGCAAAGTAGCGCTTGTCGAGATTGATCAATTTAGCATACTAATGCCTTTACTGAGTGGTGGCGTGCTATCTAATTTAGGGGAGAGAGGAGGGTGTCATCAAGGGTCCCAGGGCAGCACTCTGATCTGATGCTTTCAATGACCGAGATTGACCACTTCCAGGTTGTGGGGATAGACTAAGCATTTTTCACCCCTGTTGATACGTATCAGCCCATCTCTGCTTCGGCATGCTCACCCTATCTCATTAGAAAAATAGTGATGTAATTGACTGTTTTTACAATAGATAGTCGGGTATTTATCTTTGAGCCTGCTGGTTGGTGATGGGCTGCCAGGCTTTTATCATGAGCCTGTCTTCCCCTTTGATTCATTGTCTTTGTCTGGCAGCGCAAAAGCAGATGCTGCTTATTTACTCAGAATGTAATGGCACACACTCACAACACCGGTAATCACCATTGTGATTGCAATTTATTGGCCACAGCAGAGGCTGAATTATAAGCCTTGTAACGTAAAGGCATCTGCTTTAGAATCAATCTAAGGTCCAAGCTGCATGCTCAAGTCTTACATCTAATTAATTCAAATGTACAGTCCTGACTCTTAATTTTGATTGGATGAGCCACATTCAAAGTTTTTATAAAGTGAAAAAAACTATGACCAGTAGGGCTGAGTAAAGATATTGCTTTTCAGATGCATCGCAATATCGATTCTTAAATCCCAAGCTCGGTCTTTTACTCTATGCGGCAACCCTCTACATTGTGACTACATTTTGCGCTATGCACTCAATAATGCCTTCGATTAGCCATTGGCTGGTAAATGTTCAGATTTCACCAGTGATTGAGTAGTATATTGGCAAATAAGTTCAGCACTGCGATTCTTTCACAGTGTGTTAAAGAGTAAATGTTTGGTTTGACTCGTTCTGTGTAATGTGTGTCTAAAGACAAGATCCATGCAATCCATTTGTCTTTGAATAATGACTCTTTTTAATATCTTTCCTGTTCTTTACAAAACCAATAAATAGACAAATGTTTTTATTTCTCTCTCCTTTTCTCCCCAAATTCAGCCCAATTGCCAATGAGCTCTAAGTCCTCGTGGTGATGTAGTGACTCGCCTCAATCCGGGTGACAGAGGACGAAACTCAGTTGCCTTGGTCCGAGTCAATCCGTGCAATTATCACGTGTCTTGTTGAGTGTGTTACTGCGGAGACATAGTGCATGTGGAGGCTTCACGCTATTCTCCGTGGCATGCACACACAACACACCACATGCCCCACCGAGAGCGAGAACCACATTATAGCGACCACGAGGAGGTTACTCCAGGTTGCTTAGGAGACCTGGCTGGAGTCACTCAGCATGCCCTGGATTCAAACTCCAGAGGTGGTAGTCAGCATCTTTACTAATCACACATAGTAAAAAAGCCATGCGATTCGACTCTCGTAATGTGTGCTAAACCAAAACACTTCAGTGATACTCGCAGAACTACTTTCTTTTATCTGTAAGCAAAATGGTCATTATAACTGAAATATACCCAAATGAACTGGAATCTAATTAAAACGGAAACAAATCGGAATCGAGAGCTTGTGGATCAGAATCAAATCAGGAAATCTGTATCAAAACCCAGCCCTAGTGACTACACATTCTATGTTAAAGACATTTTATATTAAAGAAAAATGGAATATAGAGTTTTGTGGCTTTTAGTCCATGTGTGTTAGCTGTCATCAATAAATCATAATCTAAAGCCCTTTGGCTACTTAATAAAAAGGGGGCCTGGCCCTCGAAATGGTCCGCCCCAAACCTCCTATTTCAACAGAAAATACGTTAACTCAGGAAATCTGTGCTCATCAAGCAAATTCACAGGGTCTTGAATGTGCCAACTTGCCATGTAAAAAGCCTACAGTAAGGCAAATAAACTTTCTTTGTGGAAAAAGTATTCTGTAATTTTTATAATAATTGTAGCTGCTTAACAATCATTCATTTCTTTTGTCATATTGTCATTTTAGAAAAGCCTGTAGTGGTGTATTGCTTTATATTTATTTTTTTTTTATTGCCTTTACAATGCATGGATAACTTAAGAAACAAGTCTGTTTATGCACACCATAAATGTCAGTAAATTTAGTTGCAAATAATGTTTTTAATTGAATTTATAGATGTGAAATGGAATAGAGCATTTGATATTTTTGTAAGGTGCACTTTTTTGTGTGATTTATAAGCGACGTTGAATGTTTGTCTGGGACTGGTGTTGTTTTCGTTCTCCTTCCATTATTCCTTTCTATAACATGCCTATGTTCCCTGAAGTAATTTAAATGCATGTTGAAATCCAAGTGCAGAGTATGAAGTTTGCCTACAGATGATTTATACAGCATTCAGGAAGTCATTGTGGTGGATGCTCTTTCATTGCAGTCCTGAGAACTGTACATTACCAGGAAAATCTCAAAATACCTCTAAATTATTGTCTGGAATATTGAACAATTTCCTGGCTGAAAAATATCCTCCTTACTGAGCCTTGTGCACACTTGTCATCAATCATCAAAACAAATTTAATTTAAACCTAATTTACAACCAGCCCAAGCATCCCTGGGATTTTACATGCATGCGCTGGGTAATAGAATGTAGCCACACACTATTTTCCATGATAGATAAGCACACATTTTTTTTCCCAAAGATTTCACAACTTGAGACATTCCATACACTGATACCCCAGAGTGCTCCTTAAATGGACAAATATTTGTGGTGTGGCATGTCTGTGCTTCTGTTAAATGTGTATAGCATTGGCTGCAACAGTTTGACTTTACTTTTACAGACTTTACAGATATACTGTAAGTGGATATAAGATCAGATGGGAGGCATGTACTGCATTAATTCCCTGTGCCGTGGCCTGCTCATCTCCACTTATCTTCACCTTTAGCACTTGATGGACCATTTTTAAGGGTGTTAAGTCAAATAGGTACAGATTTTCATTAAGGGTCTGCAAGATTATTAGGTTAGTTTTGAGCTTGACCTGTTTATGCAGTGGCCTCAAATGTATTTAGACAATTAAAACACAATTGAAAAACATTAATGTTTTTGCATTAAATCACAAAATACCAAACCAGTTGGCATTTATTTTAAAGATGGCACAACTGGGAGGTCACGTGACGCCATGCGAGGAGCAGACGTGTAAACGCACTTTGCTAGTTTTCTTTATTATTTTCATGATATAATCTGGTGAGATTCGATACACCCAGCTACTTATTTGTTCTTTGAGGTAAACATCACAAAGAAGTCAAAATCCTTGTGCTCTGGAGACATTAAAAGACACTTACGTGCTCAAGATGAAACCTCTGACGGGCCTACGGACCAGGGACTCTGTTTGAATGGTGATGCGGGAGAAATCCAGCATCAAATGTCCAACGTATCTGTGATGCTGACGAAGGTTGCTGCTGATTTGGAGGATCTCGCTGTAATACGTTGATTGATTACACAGATGGAAACAAAATTCTCTGAGTTGGTTACAAGAGTGGCAGATGTTGTGAAACAGATCGATTATCTTGAGTCATCAGAAATGGAATTATCTGATAATCTGCTAGCAACCAAAATAGATGTTATTTGGAAAATAGGAGCAGACGAAATAACGTACGGATTGTTGGAATTCCTGACCATGAAGGAGGCAGAGATATGGTGAAATTCCTAGACAAGCTCTTCCTGAGTCTGTTTGACATAAAAGGCCATAAGCTGGAAATCAAGTGAGCTCACAGAGACCCGGCTCACATATCTGCTGAGTGGGACAGGCCCCAATCAATTCTGGTCAAATTTCTGAGATCATCCAATAAAGATCTTGTTTTGTGCAAGGCGAGGAGCAAAGGAAAGATTTCTTGGAAGAATCACAATATTTTCTTGTTCCCGGACTTTGCAAATTTAACGAGAGAAACATGATCGATTCAAGGAATGTAAGAAACTCTTACATCAACGGAAGATTGCTTTTGCACTGCTGTTTCCAGCCAAACTGGGAATCGATACTAAGGATGGCTGCAAAATATTTACATGTCCTAATCAAGCACTGTCCTTCATAGAAATAATGGATGAGTAAGCCTTTTGGTGTTTCTCATGTTGCTCCAGAGTGGATTAACTCACTGTACTTATTCTTGGCTGTATGAGTTAGCTGGGCAGCATTTTTGTTTCTGTTTGTGTTGGTTCCGCCTAGTGGCTGGAGTTTGTTTTGTGGAATAACACTCCAAGAAACTTTTGCATGGACAGAAGATTGCTTTTACACTTAAGTTCACGGTCAGATTGAAATGGATACTAAGGATGGCCGCAAAATATCTACTTGCCCACACAAATTATGTCTTTTATAAAGTTGAATAAGTCATGATGTATTTTTTATGTGGCCTCCGAGTGAATTTGACTTGCTCAATACACTCTTGACCAACCAAGGAACCAGGACTCCTGTTTTTTTTTTTTATGCTGGTTCCACCTAGATGATGGAGTTTGTTTTGTGGAATAACACTGCTTTGGGACAGTTGTGGATGAATCAGAATGTTCTTTGTGTTTATGCCTCCTGTTGGCTGGAGTTTGTTGAGTATTTTTGCCAGATGTTGGAATGATTACGTCATCTGTGGCACTCATAAACAGCCGGCTTACTGAACCACTTGTTTGTCTGTCCGAGGAAACTAAATGGCTTTATATCGACTGGAATTTGTTTTGTGTAGGAACACATCTTTGAGACAGTTATGTGAATTAATCTACACATTCTTTGTGTTTATTCTGCCTATTGGCTGGGCTTTGTTTTACACAGTATTTTCTGTTATGTAGTTTAGAGGGATTGACGCCTGTTGGCTCTGTTGTGCACAGGGTTAATGCACATGTTTTTATTTTTTCTGTTTGTTTGGTTCTGGGGTAAGTTAGGGTTTGATTGTTGCTCTAATGTTGGAATGTGATCTGTATAATCTTGTTTTTGACACCCAATTTATTTTTTCTATTTCATCAAAATGTCAAATGTTAATATGAGTGGGTTATCTATATCCACTTGGAATGTGAATGGGTTGGAGCATCCCATAAATAGAAGGATTGTCATCTGATGGCCTCAGAGAATTGACCAGATTGAAATACAGATATAATACTATTTTGTCAGAGTGTTGGTTATTCAGTGCAAGACTGAATACTCATAATTTGAGTCGGGGGACAAAGCAGGGAAGCTATTGGCTAGATATATAAACCAAAGAGTGTCTTTTTCTACCATTCCCTCAGTGAAATATGGGGGAGTTATACATTTGGGGACAAATATCTAAAAAAATGTGTTCTGACTAGCATGATTATTGGCAGGCAAATTATTTTATGGGGTTGGAAGTCAGATGGAGCACCACCATTTCCGTAGTGGTGTGCGGAGGTGGGGAGGGTGGCGGATTTTGAGGAGATGACAGGTAGAAGGCTGGGGTTGGGGGACTTGTTTTTCAGGAAGTGGGATAGGTATTTGGCAGTTTTGGGGGACTCTCAGGGAAGGGATAAGGAGACAGAAGTTTAGTTTAATTATGCATGTTTTTTATGTATTTTATTTATTGTGTGTGTGTGTGTGTTATTATTATTATATGTGACCACAGGGGTGTTGGGTGGGGCTGGTGTTTTGGGAGGGATATTAGTGATGGTTAAAAGTTAAATGTTGATTCGTTGTATATGTGTTGTGTTTTTCTCTGTTGTGTTATTTTCTATTAATCAATTAAACATTTTAATTACAAAAAAGATGGCACAAGTGCACTTTTCAAGCTAACTATTTAAAACAAAAGACAAGTTTATGTTTTAGATCCTAAAATAGATTAATTTTCAAAATTAAGACAAAGTATTAGGACACTTTCTGATTGTCAAACTTTGTAGAACATGTTCATAGTTAATGTGAGGAACTACACCTGTGGTTACTCTTGTAGGACATCTGTTTGAAACCGAGGCGAGCTGACATCATACCAGGGCTGGATCAAGGGGGTGCTGGGGTGGCCTTTGCCCACACTTATGAGAACCATTACCTTCTTCCATCTTAGATACACATGCATATACATTACTGTAGCTACAACACAACTAGCAGCAGTTGTTTAATTCGGCCTAATACTTAATAATCAGGGTTAGGAATGCACACATATCTGTGTGTGGTGTGAGTCCAGTTCACCATTTTTTTAAGGCTGGGTTGGGTTCAGAGGGAATAGGCTGTCAGCTGTGAGAAATATGTCATGGTTCTTGCGGCCCATACAGCACATCTGGTGCTCATTGGCAGGATGCTGGAGAGAGAACATCAGCCCAACTAGGCCAATCTGCCAATTCTCAACCCGCGTTTGTCACTGTGAGGGTCTCCCCTGCACCCCCTCCCCACCAAACTCTCTCATTCTCTATTTTCTCGTTTTCTCTCTCTCTCCATTCTGTGCTCTAACTCCCTGTTGAGCCATGGCTTTCAATCATAGTTATTTGATTTGGGCCTGCTGAAAGGGCTTTAGAGACACCGGTCATACATCAGACTCGCCTGCGTCCGTGGATGAATCGTGGATAAAATATCTTTATATGTCCGTGAAAGTTCAATTTGGAAATATTTGTGCTGTCTTCAGACCTGTATGAACATTTCCTGGGACTTGGCATGGATTAAAAGCAATTTTTTTTATGTTTTTCTTGATATCGTTTTTGGGGTGTTCCATTCACTGCCATTATTTCCTCCCACTGGTCACAAATGTGGGGAAAAGTGACATCACTGAAACGGGTCAATAAAGTCAAACACACTGAATCTGAAATATCCTGTAATTATAGGTTTTTGTTTGTTCATTCTTTTTTTTAATGATTTATTTTTTATTTAATTTTTTCATTTAAGGCTAGTTTGATTCCATGAAAAAAAAAAAAAACTTTCAACCTTATAGAATGAAGAAAATTCAACATGGGCTTTGGTGCAAGTAGTTTTGGTGTAATAGCATATTTCTTAATAAATGAAATTGGAAAAAGAACGATTTCCCAAATACTAGCCCAGCCCACAACTTATACCATTGGTGGAGCCAAACTGATATGTAGGCTGTTTTGAAAGCATCACAGTATTTACACATCTCGCCAAGTCATAGCATACTTATAGTTGTCTCAGCACATAAACTAGAGATAAGAGAATGTATTTTAAATTGTTACACACTTCACTTATGGGGCTCTATTTTCGTGACCATGCTAGGCACAGTGCTATACTTAAGGATTGTGCGCTACTAATTTTTCCTTTGTGAGAGTGCTAATTCTAAGTGTAATTTCAATGCCAGTGTTTGCGCTATCTCTGGGTACATGTGTATCTCTGGGTGCAAACTATGGGTTCATTCTATGTAAATGAAGTGGCCATTGCACAATGAAGATTGAGAAGCACATCTGTTCTCGGCACAAAGTCTAATCACAATTCCTGTATTTACTGTTTACCAGCAGATGATATTGAAGAGTTATAAAACACTTTTAATTCTAGCCATACTTTCCGAATGGTAACTGGTTAGAACAAAATAAAAGAACGATTAATAACATTTTAAAATTACAGTACTCTGGTCCGTAACCTGGTCTGGAAAAGCAAGCACAAAGTAAGCACATTTTCCTTACCAAAATAAGCGAAAGTAAGCAATTAGATGGTGATAAATTTATTTGCATAGAAAGCATAACAAACATACAGTTAATTAACAGTTAAGTATAATTTTAATTACAGATCTGCTTCTCAGTCAAAACACGGCAGCATCCAATCTGCATTTACATTGATAAACCCTTTGGCCTTTGGTTTCATGAAAAAAATAATCGGAACGAAATTAACCAGTTATGACTTGTTACCAGAATTTAAATATAATGTTTTCACTCCAATTGAAAAAACTTTGTTCCCATTTTCGTTTACATTCAGCAAAAATTTTCGTTAGTTTTCGTTTTCATTCCTTGAACTGTTTTTATCTCTATTAGCCATTATTTGTATGTTAATAGATCAATGTTATTAATAATGAAAATAAAAATAAGGTTTATTTTGTATAGCACCTTTCCGTAACTCAAAGAGGCTGTACAGAAATTAAACATAAAACATTAAACAGTGAAACATATAAGAAATGTACATTACAAATCAATAAACAATAGGAGTGAAGCAAAGCATATTTCAATCAAGTTAGGCATGAGCGGGCCAACATACAAGACACATACATCGCGGTTCAGAGCTGCACAGGCAATAATGCAGTCACAGAGCAGGGATGCAAAACATACCAAATTCTTATGAATGGACTGTCGTCATTCTTATGGATGTTGCTTGGCAGGGCACAAAGATATTAAATGATGTGGATGGCGCATTAACCAGAGAAGAACCTCCGAATTACATTGAAATTGAACCAGCCCATTAGTGCTTTGTGCACTCTTTTTCTCCAACACACTTGTGCCTAGACTTAGCACATGCTTGCACGAAAATTTCAAAGTTTCATGGCCATGTCCACTGACTTTGTGCATCCGACATTTTGCATAGTGCTGCACTTAAGGCTTAGCACTTAATGTTACTTTAGTAGTATAATTTTGAGGTTTTGTTAAAGTACAGGTTTCAGAATAACTTCAAATTCTTTGTTTCAAACATACTTCTTTCATTAGTTCTACTTCCTATGGACTCAATTACTTTTTACAGGAAAACAGTATATCAGTTACACTTGAGTAATCAGACGTTATTGTTTCAGCACACTATGTCTGCAGAGTTGATTTATTTCTATTTTATTGCATATCAGCTCATAGCGTGGCCAAGCAGCAATGCAAAATCCCACTCATCGGTTGGAGGAAATGCTATGCTGAAAATGTTGACCTATTAACATTAGATAAACGTTAGATAAACAGAGAGTTGGAGGGAGCCAAACAAAACAGAGGCAACAGAAAGCATCCTGTCAGTCTCGGGTTTCTGATTCTAAGTGTTGTTTAAAAAAGCAGCTGATGTAGGTTATGTTCCCTCACTCAAAGCCATATGTTTCCCTAACTCACACAGGCTGCTCTGAGTGCCTTGAAACAGCTGTCAGAACAAGGACTGGACCCGGTGGACGGACCAATCAAGGTAGAAAATGGATCATGTGACATGTATGTGCACACAGAACTGTAAGTACACCCACACCTATCACCTCCATTTTAGAGAGGATCACATATGTGAATGACTCACTGACCATAAATTATCCATTATGTCTTGGTGATGTGTTATATACATTAAATGGCAAAAGTGCTTTAAGGCAGTCTGGGTAGCCATTGCCTTCTACAGTTGAAGTCATTAAAACAAATTTTTTAACCACTCCACTGATTTAATATTATCAAACTATAGTTTTGGCAAGTTGTTTAGGACATTTACTTTGTGCATGGCACAAGTCATTTTTCCAACCATGGTTTCCAGACAGATTGTTTCGCTTTACTTGATTATATCACAATTCCAGTGGGTCAGAAGTTTACATACACAAGTTAACAGTGCCTTTAAACAGCTTGGAAAATTCAGAAAATGATGTCAAGCCTTTAGACAATTAGCCTATTAGCTTCTGATAGGAGGTGTACTGAATTGGAGGTGTGCTTGTGTATGTATTTTAAGGCCAACCTTCAAACTCAGTGCCTCTTTGCTTGATATCATGGGAAAATCAAAAGAAATCAGCCAAGACATCAGAAAAAAGATTGTGGACCTCCACAAGTCTGGTTCATCCTTGGGAGCAATTTCCAAATGTCTGAAGGTACCATGTTCATCAGTAAAAACAGTAGTACACAAGTATAAACACCATGGGATCACGCAGCCATCATACTGCTCAGGAAGGTGACGCATTCTGTCTCTTAGAGATGGACGTAGTTTGGTGTGAAAAGTGCAAATCAATCCAAGAACAATAGCAGAGGACCTTGTGAGGATGCTGGAGGAAACAGGTAGACAAGTATCAATATCCACAGTAAAATTAGTTCTATATCGACATAACCTGAAAGACTGCTCAGCATAGGAAAAATCCACAGCTCCAAAACTGCCATAAAAAATCCAGAACACAGTTTGCAAGTGTACATGGGGACAAAGATCTTACATTTTAGAGAAATTTCCTCTGGTGTGATGAAACAAAAATTGAAATTTTGGTCATTATGACCATAGTTATGTTTGGAGGAAAAAGGGTGAGGCTTGCAAGCCGAAGAACACCATCCCGTGAAGCATGGGGATGGCAGCATCATGTTGTGGGGTGTTTTGCTGCAGGAAGGACTGGTGGGCCAAAAGGGGCCAAAATTCCAGCAACTTATTGTGAGAAGCTTGTCGAAGGCTACCCAAAATGTTTGGCCCAAGTTAAAGGATTTAAGGCAATGCTAACAAATACCAACAAAGTGTATGTAAACTTCTGACCCACTGGGAATGTGATGAAAGTAATATAAGCTGAAATAAATCATTATAAAAGAAAGCTCATAATAAATCTTCTCTACTATTTCTGTCATTTCATATTTTTACAATAAAGTAGTGATCCTAACTGACTTAAGACAGGGAATGTTTTCTAAGATTAAATGTCAGAAATTGTGAAAAACAGAGTTTAAATGTATTTGGCTAAGGTGTATGTAAACCTCTGACTTCAACTGTAAATAAACTCTTATGAGAGCCTCAAGATAATTTAACCAAGTAGACATGATTTATACTTTTTCCATTTAAATATTTACAGATCATCATGTTAGGGCCCTTGAAATGCTTGCCATGTGTTGTTCCTCACAGAGTTAGCATAATTTAAGCCAATATTGGCCCGATTTGTGCATTGCCATTAAACAGGATTAATTGTAACATCATCAAATGTTATGAATACAGCTCTGAAAAATAATGATGTTAGCAAGATTTGTCCCTTGCATAAGTAAATAGGATTTTATTTCAAAAAACTACTCCCAAACACTGTTTGAATAATTGGTCCTTGAGATCATTGTCATAGATTGTGTTATTATAAAAACAGTTTAAATATTATATTGGTTGCTATGCCCCTGTCTACTGTTAAAGGCCCTATGAAGTTTTGTGGCTTTTACTCTGTTTGTTAGCTTTCATGTCATCTATATGCTAGTGTACTCATAAAACAAAATTACCACCACCCCCTTCCCCCACACTCATTTCACTTAATGCCAAAGAGGATTACACACACATACTCATACCTTACGCTGCCTGAGCTTATCACTTTTATACTATAGGTGTGTTGTGAAATTTTCTTCAGTGGTATTGTCCATTTCCTCAATCTGTCCTCCCCCAGTTGAAAGGCTCATTGTCATTTCCATATACCACTCAACTACATGTGTTGCTATGACAGAGCGTTCTCTTGCATGATCTTTATCCAGCTGTGATCAGAGGGGTTGCTGTGGGAAAAGCGAATCTCTGTCATTTATCTGTGATGAACAGGGTGCTGGAGAATGAAATATGAGAATGGAAATGATAGACACACCAAAACGGAAATCACACCAACCCATTCAAGAATATTTTCATAGTAGGTGTGCCGCAGGAAAAGGTTAAAGAAATGTTTATTTACAGTGGCTTCAGTTCTTCGGCGTGGTTATGTGATAGCACTGAACAAAGAGGAAAAACTGCCCATTTCAACAGCCCATCTAGGTCACTGTGGAAGGGGCCGAAGGGAGGGAAATTTCATTAAGATTGTATCCCCTGGACCTCGCTGCATTGGTCTTGTCTTCATACTTGTATTCATTATCAGGCACTTTCACTTTCAAAATAAATGAATCTTGGCTGACTGAATAGCGCTTTTCTACAATGGCTTTTGGAACCAGAACTATTGTGTTTGCATGATGTTGCATCCACTCAGTGTAAGAATGGGAATGGTAAGGAATTTTACGATTCCGGTTCCTTCACGATTCCATTCATGATTAATTATTACTTGTAAGGAAGACATTTGGAAATAAGAAATGTAATTCTTATTGTATTTAAGGCCTACTGTCCTCAACTGTCTTTTATCAAATGACAATCATTTCATGCTGTATTTAAACTAAGATTACGTTTTTTATTTCTTATAAAATAATTATTTTAACAAAAATCATAATCTGTATATTTAAATACACATTAACTAGGTCATATGAACATCTAGTTAGTAATTACTCTGATTTAAGTCGGACAAGTTAATGAGTGACTTTCCCAGCTGGTAAGTGTCATGCATTCAGGAGGTAGCGGTGTATGTTTTTGTGCTGTAGATTCAAATCAACCAGCTTATTTGAGTCATTCGTTCGGGAATCAGTCTAAACTGGTTGAGCTTCGTTTCGCCCTGCAGATTCAGCCGCTGCTGAACAGTCATGCATGACAGAGTATTTTGGTGCAGTGTTCTGTCCACTATGGAAGAATGCACTTCCGAAAACCGTAGAAGTCATGAAAATCATTTGGTTCTGGTATTTCTTAAGAAATGGAAAGGAAACGGTTATCCACCGGACTGACAACAGGTGCTTATGCACAGAATTTTGTTCTTCCTTTTTTTCCCTAATGTTAGTGAATCCAGAGTATTCTAAATAAAGTAGCGTGATTTTACAGTTTGATTTGAATAAGTGCAAACGTATTCATGAATTAGGATTTTTGCGTGATAAACCTTAGACAGGTTTCACAGCAATATACGTGCATATAAACAGTTAGTGAATGAGGCCCACTGACCTTGCCAGATTTTAAATGAAGGGTCAATTTGAACAAAATTACTTTTTAAGGCAATGATTGATCCTGTTTATCTTTTTTGTCTTGTAGACAAGCGAAACGTCTGGTTGAGAAGATAGACAGTAAACCGACTAACTCAGGAACCACTGCTCAGGACTGCAAGGATTCAAAGGCTGTCCTCTAGGAACTGACCCCCCCTCCCCCCTAGAGCCCCCATGACCGCCACTGCATCCTTCTACACATGTCAACATGCAATATGGTGGATGTGTCCCATGAAAACTAAAAGACAAAAAAAAAGGCATTTTCTTGAGTCTATGTGAAGACAACACTATCTGAACACAACATTTATTTACTCTAGATTTACTTCAAAAGCACAAGCAAGCTATTATAAAAAAATGAAAAAATGAATGCATGGTACTGTTTGATAAACAAGGGAAACTTCAGTGACAGTGTAGAATTTCCCCATTTGATAGATGTTTGAATATTATTTTCACCTTGTCTCTTAGTGATATGGTTTAAAACAGGCTTATAACATGCCATTAATAGAAAAAAATGCATTATTGGGGGGCAAACAAAGTTGTGTATCTTCTTTTGGTGGGTTATATTATTTTCCTTTTCTCTTTAATGTATGAGTAACAATGCTTGAGTATTTAAGGATTAACCAATGCCAGTGCTGTGAAGTCGTAGATGTTGTCTTCATATATAGTCACCCAGCTTACCGTACATGCTGACATAAAGCATTCATCTATCTATATGGATGTATATGACTTGTAGAATAATCATACCCAGAGGAAAACAAAAACTATGAGTGTAAATGGACAAAATTGATACTAGAGGTAAACAGCATATCATCACCCATGATACAGATAATCTAAGGTGTCCAAATTGAACAAACAACCCTCTTGCCTTCTAACATTTTTTTGGAGGATAGAATTGCGTGACAGAAATACAAGAGCCTGTCGATTTGTGCCTCTAGCAAATTCCTGTTTGATGATTGTTTCCTTCTCCATCAGTTTTGTCCAGCACATCTACACCTATGTTGTGTGTTGTATTGACTCGATACATCAACTGAGTGCTTTTAAGGACTGCATTCTGAGAGTCTGTAATCAATGGACAGGCTCTCTTTTCAAAACGATTGAGTCGTAGAAAGAACAATAGACCTGTCAAAGGTAAATGACTAGAAGAGTGTTTTTCTCTCCCTGAAGATCTGCAATGTTGGTTACCTAAAATGCAGTAAAATCACATCAGTTCATGTTGAAACCTGTGTTGTGTGTTGTCATTTTTTCTCCTGATGAGTGAATTTATGTGCAGTGAGATGACAGTGAAAATTTTAACTGAAAAGTTAACATGAATTTCAGAATTGCATGGTATTTGGTATGTCCTTCGTTTGCATGCCCTTGAGCTGGCATGGACTCCACAAGTTGAACCATGTTATCTAGCATGATTTGATAATGTTCCAATGAGCATCTTGTGTGCTTCAATGGAAGCAAGGAAGTCTGACCTTCTGTAATGTAATGAAATTGAAAACAAAATATCCCAGATGTTCAATCTGGTCTTAGATTTTTGGACCCCTCTGTATGTAATGTGTTTCATCTACCTACAAAACAGAATTTGTAACTAACACAACCTCCACAGTTCAGAATTATTATGTGTTCTTTGTAGCTAAACAACGGGTTTCATATATTGCTGGCAGCACATGGGTGTGAATTAAAAACCATAGACATATTGTGTAGTGCCGTGTCCAAGCCAAAGGAACATCAAGGCTCAGTAACACGTGAACCATCCATCCACCCATGAGTCTTTCAGTAGTTAGGACACAGCAGTCTAAAAATAGATATGTACTATAAGATTATGCAATATCACTATGGAAACAGCCCTTCATTCATTGTAAGGAGTATTTCTTCTTTACATCACCACCATACAAGTCCAAGCTCATTAAATTCTTTAACGGATAGAATATAGAATCTGTTACAGATCTGTTATAATTGGTGTTTGCTAAGGCAGGCATTACTATAACATTGTTCATGTGATGTTAGTCGTTTGTTATCTCCAAACTTTAAGCACCTTTTGTGCTGTGGACATGAATGATAGCTGTCGTAGAGATGTCATTGTGTAGAGATGTGCTATTATTTTTCCTAAGTGATTGGATTTATGATGAATAATAATTTTTTTTTTTTTTTTTAAACTACAAAAAACATATCTAGAGACTTGGGGTTGGTCTTTTGACATAAAAGTAAGAAACCAAACAGAACATCCAAGAAACTGCATAGTACTGCATTAGAACCCTCCTAGAACACGGTAAGATTGTCAGGGGCATTTTATACCTTTAAAGGGCACATTTTTTGCCCCCATATTTTATATTTTGTGGGCATTTTTGTTACTTTCAGTGGCAATTTAGCTTTGGGCCCCCTTAATTTCTTACTCTGTTCTACCCATATCTAGAGAATTGGGGTTGGGGTGTTTTGACTTGGGCCAGTAAGAAGCCATTCAGAACCCCCAAGCAACCACATACTGTAGTAATGCCTTAGCAACCACTAAGAACACCCTCAAAAAACATATACAGATTTGGGGATGGGCTCTTGGATGGACTCCTTTGACCTTAGCAACCACCAAGAAAACCCTAAAAACATTCAAACAACCATTGTAATGGACAGATGTGCAACTCTTGAAAAAAAAAACATAATTTGGGGAGAAATTCTTATTGAGTAAAAAGTAAATGGTTCTTTATAAGAAGAGAGCTTTCGCTGAGCATGTAAACTGTTAAAACAAAAAGATATTTGAGGCCTTCCTTAGTTGCCACACTGGTTGAAGCATCTGAAAATCTTCCAGACACCCTTTAAAGGAGCCTCAAATATCCTATTTTTGTCCTTAGAAAAACTTCAATATACATTTCAAGTGCCTCAAAGACTTTCTCTTATTGTAGGGTTACCGAAAGAACCGTTGACATACCGTAGAGTTCTTTAGAGTTCTTGCAGGAACTTCAGTTTCTCATAGAACTGAAAGGGTGTCTGGAGGATTTCCAGAGGGTTCTAACAGAGTGGCATCTGAGGAAGCCCAATTGGTGCCTCGATTATCTTTTAGTTTTTCCCATGAAGGTGCTGCAAAGAACAGTTGAAGAGCCTTTATTTAAATGCCCTTTATTTCCCACAAGTTATCCTTATTATTGTTGTTTCTTAGTTCTGCTCCCATCACTGTCCTGTGGCATGTGATGTTTGTTTGAGTTGGGCCTTATGTAGCTTGCTTCAATTATTTGGAGAAGATTTAATTTTCTCTGTTTTGTTTTTGTTCCTTTTGTTGTGGCTGATCGGAGCTGGCTCATAACAGCCTTTCAGACTTTCTCTGGAACGCCCATTTGCTAAACTGATACGTAACTATGCAACCTCAACAACAAACCCAGCCAGAGCAGCTGTAGACTGACATGAGAAAGCTCTCAATGCCCTGATCTGTATCAAAGTCTTTTTGTATCCTTTAGCAGGAACATACTCTTCCATCTCAACAACAGAGAGATGTACTGCAAACTTTCTCATGCCAGATCGTCAATGTATTTAAGAAAGTTGATGGAAACATTTTTAATGACATTATACAGCTTGAAATTCTTAGCGCCTGGTATGCAGGAAGAGACATTAAATTAAAGCTCTTTGACCTTTTTCAGGCCAAGTGTTCCTTGCTGGACAAGAACCCGTTACATATTGTATCAAACTGAGAGTAGCATTTTAAGCCTGGCCTATAATTACAATATAATTACAATAACATTGCAAATTGCAGTAACATTACATTTTAAATTTGCATAATACATTATTATGTGGGAACTTTGGCTCTTCATTTTCATTTAAGGTTAACTTAATTTTCGTTTATGTGTTTTTAGATAAATTAGTTTGAGATCAAACAATATATAGCAGACTCCCTGTTTAAAGACCACTGCTTTAAAGAATAACTTCCAGTAAATGAAAGATACGTTATCTTTCAATAAATACAGAAGCGATGTAGATCACTTAAGGTTTAAATGAATGGTTCACCAAAATTACTTTCATTTGCAGAACATAAAAGATGCAATAGCAGTTGATAGTGACTCGCTTTAAAGCTTAAAAAAGCTCCCAGAAGTGATTTAAAGTGACTTGTGTGTCAAATCACATGTTTTTTGAAAGCATACAATATCTTTGTATGATTATCAGACCCAAATGTGTCATTATTCACACTCAAATTAAATAATTGATCAACTCATGTACACAATCAAATATTGTGATGCATCAATAACAAGGCGTCGCTAACTATAGGCAGACTACGCAATTGCCTAGGGCCTTCACATTGCCAGGGGCCTCCAAAAGACACGTGAGCTTTGGTAGTTATCCAGGGCTGAACTGTGTGACAGTTATGTTTGCATGTGCCATTAAACATTATAATGTATAAACAGAAATTTTAACCCATTCGCACATGTGCAATACGTTTCGGTTCTAGCGCTTGAAAAATCCACAAATGATGCCTATTAAGAGTGTTACAACAAAGAACATGTCAAATGAGTCTGATGTCTAATTTTACAATATTATTACATAATCTCGAGCACTTTAGCACATGGGCTTGGAAATGTAGGGTCAAAGTTATGTTTCCTCTGCGCAGGGCGCTACTTGAACTGCTGCACTCAATTTAATGTGCTGTATGCCAAAACAGAGAAGCAGAAACTGAGTGTTAAAACTCGAGATATTATTCTGTTTGCCTGCAAGTCTGTGAGTACTGTATTTAAATGCTTGACATGTAGAGAATGAGCTTAAAGATGGCGTGCTATTGACTCACTGATTTCAGTATGTTTTTTAGAGAAACTCCATGCAATGCATACCTAAAAGGCTATTCATATTATAAGATAAGGGGTTTTCAGTGGTCTATTCTTAAACCGATACAGTGAATGTTAATAAAACCTTTTATTAAAATGGTTATATTGATTACATGAATGTTTATTACAAAGCAGGATATAAGAAAATGCATGATCCGAATGATATTCTTTATTGTGCACTCTCTTATGTTTTAGTTGCTGTATTTGTATAACACTAAACAATTAAGAAATGTAAGTCAAGTACTCTTGAATTGGCTCAGTGCTTAAGGTAGTCTCGGTCTCAGACAGCATGCCCATGGAATACCCACAGAACATTCACAGCAGGCATGATGCATATTGCAGCAGAAATGGCAAGAGCTGACAGAAAATCCATTCTGATTGCCTAGTTGCAATAGGTAATGCTATAAGACTGGGGTGCACAGGTTCTTAACCATTTTTCAGATAAAGTTTTGTTTAAAAGTTAATGGCTGCTACAATGAGCACATCTGAGGAAGAACTTGTCAAAAAACGTTGCTCTTTTGCCAAAGCTTGCCAAGTTTATGGCATTTAATGTTTGAAGAACTTAAAGAGTACTGCTTGAGGCAGATTATGTTTGATTGATTATTTGAATGAGCTACCACTTTGTTGCATGCCATACCAAATTAAATAGAAACAATTAGTAAAAAAAAAAAAAAACTTCCTCGAGGATACATTTTGCATAGGGCCTCTTAATGACTAAAACCGGCCCTGGTCAATAACATCAAACCTCATTGGTTCTTCCGCATCTCATGAGGTTTGATATTATTGACATGACGTTTTTGTAACACAATTCATTTATACAATTAGGACTCCTTAAATGTGCACTCTCTTTTAAATAAATGTCCAATTTTAGAATTGCTCTGTCCTGGATGACTCAAAATCATTAAGGTCCTTTCATCGTGTAAAGCTGTTAACGCTGGCTTTCTTGCCTGGGAAAAAAAAAAGTTCAATGATTTTCCCCCCCATCAGATTAAGTGTTATTGACCAGTTAAAACCATTAGTTTTGAGCTTTGATAAACTCACTCTTTGTAGATTGACAGGAAAAATAAATCCTGTCTACATAGCATGGGAAAACATTTAACAATCTTGTGTTTTCGTGTTGTATCAAAGCTATGAATTTCTGGCAATATTAGGCATAATTATTTCCTTAGCAAGTAGCTGCTTAAGTCAACTGGTCGTATCTGACAGTTAGCTGTAGGAGGTTTTGATGTATCAGTATCTCTCTCAGTACTCTCACTAATCTCCTACCATGGACCTTCAGACCCCAGGCACAATTAGCCAGACTTCTCCAACATCAATACCTCCACCACTGCAGGCTGACATATTGATGTCTAGCTGGTTGCACAACAATTGAAGAGCATTGGCGGAGACCTGGATGTCTCCAGTGCCTGTTGCTATGGATACGTGAATAGTTGTGTAAGTGCACTCATTTAATTAGCCTGATTAGTGTTAAAGAAACATTTCCTGCTTTTGCAGAACTGATGGAAATGTAATTATGCAAGTGACATTTAGACACGAATGATTTGGTATTTTACGATGGATGAACTACTTTTAGCATTTCAGCAGGCATTTAGAAAAGAAAAATGCTTTTTTTAAATACATTATGATGAATATCAGGAAATTGTATCACAGTGTTTTGGGAAAAGGTTACTCAATGATCAAAACGGCCTATGCATTTGCTATAAAGCACACTATTTTGACTCACAAATCCCACTTAACATGCAGTTGGTAAGTCATGTTTTTAAATAACTCCATCTATATGCAATTTGCAAATTTTTTTTTTCAATTGCATTGCTACATTTCAGAATTATTATGCTTAACACATCGAACAGATTTACTTGCTGCAACCTTTGAAACTAAAGAAAACTCTCCTCTCTTCCTGTGATGCATTTCCCCTTGAGTGAAACTCCCTCATTTTGGCTACAATGGAACATTTGAGTCAAACTGTTCTGCACTGTCTACTTCCCAGATGTAGTACGTGGCATTAACAATTGCTGCCCACCAATACATTTAAAGCTGTGGGTCATACTCCTGTCCAAGTCATTACAGTACAAGGATGAATTTAGGATAATTAGAAAAGTTGGCTAAGACTTAAGCAACAAGTCTTGCACACTTAATCATTGAAACTTTAAATCCTAGGTTCCCTGTGCTGTTTCTTGGAATTTATGGCATTTGCTGACATTTTGCTTGTTGCAAACAGTCAGGCTTCTGAAAAGATTTCATACTTCATGGCTGGTTGCCGTGATAACGGATGATATTTTTGGAGATGGCTTACGTTTGAGGTTATGACTCCAATAAATCAAACCACAATAATCTAAATAATTTTATTAATTTAAGTTAGGTAGACACTAAACATTGGAACCACATTGTTTGCTGCTCTATAGAGCAGTCTTTAGGAAAGTTACAAAAAGAGTACTTAAGTCATACTGTTAACAAATGGCAAACATGAAGAGGTAGAGATTTTAGGCTTATCACGGTCAATGAATGAAAGGACGCCTATTGGAATGTTTAAACTTGTTTTTTCTCCTTTTCCCCCCCTAAACATACAAAATATTCAAATATCTTTCAGTGAAAAGTAATGTCAATGGTCCAGGTTTGCATACAAGAAAATGGATAAACATTTAAACAGGACAATAGGGTGTACATTGAGAGCACATCGGACATTATCAAAAATACAAAATTTTCAGATTGTGATAGATTTTATGTTCCAGTTTTTAAAACCATTTTCAAATGTTGTATGAAGAATTCCCTCCAAATAACTAAGGATGTGGGTAATTTGCCAGATCTAAAACCACAAGTTATAATTAATGCATGGAACCAAAATGAATCAAACTAAATGTAGTGTTCAATGAAAGGTTATTATCTGTAGTGCTTAAGAAATCCATTGCTGTCTTTTGTGCATTCACATATACTGAATAAATCTGTCTGTAGATATTGCTGAAGAGGACATTCTTAATTTAGAGTAATATTCGTGCTCCCTCTCACAAAAAAAAAAAAAATAGGGGAAAACAATGTTAACAAGCATTCATTCCATCTCAAACTTTCTGTCAGCAGAAATTGGCATATTCTGAAGCATTTGCAATTTACCAGACTTTCAGTTAACATCACATGAATTATCACTGGGCCCTTTCGATACATAATTTGGAGTGGCGCAGTACCACATTGAACAGTGTGATAATGTTGGCAGTGTAGAGAAAAGTAAATACAGTGCATGTCTACACACAAAAAAAAAAAAGAAAAAAAAAAGTGACAAGGTTTTACTGTTCGTACAGTAACATACTGTATAGTTTCACAAAGACACTAGATAATGCTGGTGACTACATTACGTAAATAGTTAATTACTGAATATCTCCTGTATGATTTCAAAACTATTGACAGTATATAGATGGATGGTTTCTATAAACAAACCATTGAAAACACAAAACAAAAAAATGACAAATAAATCCTTAGTGTAGTACACAGCTTTCTTTGTTCCAGAGGAACAATATGGTAAACCTTTGCATCTGCCGAATGCAAGTGCACCAGTCTAAACTCAGTCTTTTCTCTACGGTCTTCCCTCTCAGTGGTCTAATCCTTTTGCGGGGTTATACATTTCAAGCCCTATGTGGAACTTGGAAACAGTGCCCTCTAGATCCCATTCTTGGCCTCGTTGTTGTTCATTGCCTCCTTCCTCTGAGCCAGGAAGGGGTACATGCACTTATCTGCCCCCAGGAACCGGTACATGCATACAATCGCTTCAAAGGGCAAAATGCTGTAATAGAAGAAAAACAAATGGACCATGTTAGTTCTCATTGGTGCAACAAGGTGTAAACCAATGGTTCTCAGCTGGCTTTGCTTCAGGACCCATTTTTTCTTTTGGACACCCAAAATTGTTTGTCTTACAAAATTAAATTGATGGTTTCATACTGTTATCGGATAATTCACCACACAAAACTCATAGTGAGTGATCGGCAGTATTAGGATCAGCACCCACCTTTTCATAAAGTTGACCATGTATACAATGCGAGGTGTGCAGATCATGGGCTGGTCCGTCAGAATGGCCCTCATGGCCTGTTTTACGCAGAACTCTGGCTTCAATGGGGGGAGAAAGGGCTCAATCTCTTTCCTGCCCCACCAAACCAAAGAAAAAGCAGGGGGGAGAGAAAATAAAGAGACTTTCATTAAACAAAGACAACTCTTAATCATTCATGTTTTCTTCTCTAAGCCCAAGTGCTTAGCCAGTCAGAGCAAGTCATTACTGAGTGGAAACAGATCCTGCATGCACCTGATAGAAAGGCAAGCTTCTATTCAATTGGAAGCCCTATTGTGTGCATGAAAAACCAACCTGACAGTGACATGAGAGGCCACAAGCAAAGCTACTCTGACTGTTGTTAAGCAATGTCTACTTGAACTAGATACCCATTGTCTGTTTCACTCCTTTAATGGCCATTTGAAACCCAGTCATGACTTTTGGACGGTTCCATTCTTACCTTATTCTACATCCTCTGAACATGCCCGTGTCCACCAGGTAAGGACACACCAGTGTCATGTGGATACCGTCCTTCTCCGAAGCCTTGATTTCATGACTAAGGGACTCGTGGAAGCCGATGGCACCGAACTTGCTAGCGCAGTAATCCTGAAACCAAAAAGTAACAGAGTCTGTAATGGTGTGCTTTGAATTTGAGCTTCCCAAGGCAGTTTTCCTTTCTGTAATGGCATGGCAGCTCTACAATTTCATTAGAATTCTTCTGCCGTGTATGGAGTATACTGTAGGTAGGAGGGTTTTGATGTGGTTCACTGTGGACATAATCTTCAGAAATGGAATAGGCAAACACAGATGCGTGTAGATAAACACTCTGGAATAAAAGGAATTTGAGTGCGCACACAGCAGCTTGAGTCACTCTATTAATGCAAAACCATAAAAAGTCACATTCAGAGCACAGCAAGGAAGCATAATAGGCCAGACACTGCTTCTGGGACCCTTTGAAGTGAGACAGAGTTAAGGATGAGGGCTTGTAAAATAGAAGTGTACTGTACGTACAGCTAACAAAACAAAAAAGGCAAAATTTCCCCAAAGGGCTGTTGGGAAAATGACATCAATTTGGACAGCAGTAAAAGGCTTGTTACAGTACATGCATTAGGCTCCACAAACCATGAGGTGCCCTGTATACACAAGATGGTGTAACCAATTAAATAGTTTTTTCAGTCTTGTTTAACCAATTAAAAGATATTTCATTTTTGTATAAAAAAAAGGCCCAGTGTATTAATTAAAATACTTTAACATAGCTGAAATTAGTGATGGCCAGCATAATATATCAGAAATTTTTGGAGAATTTGAGGTTATCAGCATTGATTAATGAACAGAAATGGTAGTTTCTTGGTGTATCAATTCCAAACTCTACTGACAGACTTTTATCAATTAATATTACGCAAAATTGTAGCTCAACTGAAGAAAAAAAAATGGTGCTAGGTTTGATTCCCAGTAGTGACAATAATAAGATACTGTATTTAGATACTCAATTTATTTAGAGTGTCTTCCAAAAAGTGCATAGAGAAAGAGCATATTTTTACAGAATATATGGCAGTATATTGCCTCCCTGCTCTCTAAATATTGGCAATGGCCATTTAAAAAAAAAAGTGGTTTACCATTAGTTAAAATGGCTTTGAAGAAGTTTGTTTTGAGAAATCCACATGTGTATGTTGGAGAGGTTTTGTTTTTGTATTTGTCAATATACACAAGTGCTCCATGGGAAACTGGTCTTTTCAGTAAGTAAGACCAATTCAGTATCTCAATTGTTATCGTGCTCCGTAATTTACGTGGATCTATGCGTGCTGCAGCGAATATCCATGGTACGCTGAGCATCTTTTTATTTCAGTCTGCCAATAGATATATGTGATGGATGCAAATGTACTAACCTCCACACCAGCTGTGCTGAATAGGCCCAGCGAACTGGCAACTGTCACAATGTGGCCATGGTTCATCTCTAGCATCTTGGGAAGAAATGCCTTGGTGGTCTGGAAAGAGATGAGGAAGGAGGGGAAAAAAAGTTATTTTTTTTTTATGCCGTTTTTCTGTGCCAAAGCCCTTTGATCCTGTTTCTTTTTCTTTCGACAAATAATTCACCAAGTCTAAACACTCATCTCCCTCGCCCTGCTGGGTGAGTTAAGAAACACAATTCCATTACTGTCTTAAAGGCCATTTACAGGGAGCTCGGCTTTTACATGTACTTAAAAAATGAATTAGTGTACAGTTCAATTTGTTTTGGTAGTACTAGTTGAGAACGTTTTCATTTCTGACACGGAAGTTTAACTTGGACAGAAAAAAGATACTACTCCATGGAAGCATGAATTCTTGCACAGGCTTTTTTATGTCTATGGGGTGGTTTCATATTGGCCCGAAATGGCTTATAAAATGGTGAAAAGACAGCTTTTAGACAGAAACATGCCAGTTCAAAACAAGTGGTTTGTCTGTGGTTTCCTCTTTTCCCACAACGAGTTGTTCCCAAGAGTAGCATCTCAGTATCAGCAACACAAAGCCAGAGCGGCGTTGTCACTCACCACTGTCACCACAATACAACTCAGACCAAAACAACGCTCTGAGCTTCTGTAACGCCACTGTAAGTCAACTAAGGGGAAACAAACACCACCTTTTTAACCAGGATCAGGCATTAGCATTGGAACAATTAAGTGTATTGAAATCTAGCGGAGGTTGGTTTGTAGTGCAGACGGTTTCTAGTGTATACAACTGAACACCTCACTAACTTTGTTATAGGGATAGTTCATCCAAACATTAACTATTCTATAATAATAATAATTCACTCTTATTTTGTTCCAAACCCATTTTTTCTTGTGAAGAATGCAAAAGATATTTAGCACAATGTCCAAGCTGCTCTAATACAATGAAAGTGAATTGTGATATTAATTAAATGGAAAGGAGCAGCTTGGGCATTCTAAAAGAAATAAATAGGTTTGGAATTACTTTGGAATTACATTTTTGGGTGAACTGTTCCTTTAAAATTATTTTTTTATCATCTGGTCTGATGTCCAGCCTGGCTTTGACTGTTTGCAATGAATCAGGCTCATCTTCCACTTTCCCCTGATCCCGGCTGGACAAAAGATTGAGTGAATAAAAAAAAATTATAAATCAAATAAAAAACAAGCATGCCACATCTTCCTTTAACTTCATACCAAGGGGAAGTGAGAAGGTGGATATAATAATGATGAAAAACACCAGCGTCATCCATTTACTACTCTCTTACAAAAGACAAGTCGTACAAGCCTGTAAAACCGCCTGTGGCTTTAGTTAATTCTCAAATGGAACATGAAACATGCATTGAAGAGTAAAAAAAAAAAAAAAAAAAAAACTGTTAAGAGCCAAGAACAGAGCCATCTCCAGAGGCCTTCAATTATATCAATATTTACAAACAAGCCCAGTTGAAACGTACCTTACTTATGCTTGAAAATGGTACCAGATCGTATGGTTACGTGCAATGAGCAGAAATGCATTTTCACACCTCTGCCCACCATCTTAAAACCTTGATATGTTTTTGAAATCTCTGCGAATCTGGCTGTGGCACTGGAATCTCTCAAATTCATTTCTCCTGGCTTCACCTCCATGAACCAGGTCATGTGAATTAGAGTTGCAGCCCACATGGTACAGTTAATATCCACATGTGCTTTTTAATCCCTGATGTTAAGAGTTAACTGTGTGTTTTTCCAGTGCATTAAGCATAAAATTGCTCTTAATATTCGTCTCGTTGTGTTGGGGGGCACATTTTGGGGAGCAAACTTGGACCCGTTTAAAGCTGAATCCGTGCCTTGCATGCCAAACTGGTGGTAAGTATGCGTGCAAATGAAGCATTAGGGTAGATCGGGCCTGTAGTACACATATGCCAACATCTTCCAAACACTGCATTCTACACTACTGAAATTTGATTTGGGGAGTTTAGACTACGAGCTGTTGCCAATGAAACAGATTAGACTATTCTATCCCTCTTGGCCATAACAGAACATTAGTGCACGAAATAAGACATAAAGGCAATCAAAGGTCTGCTTGTACATCCTGTAGGGAAATAGTTTTTAAACTGCTAAATGTAACGCCACAAAACTTGAAGCCATTCCAGTGGCCAAATGTGAACTATGAACGCAGACGTTTCTAGCAACACAAGCTTGATTTCTTGTATCGTTTCATTCCGAAATGTGTAAGTGCAATTCATAACACAAGTTTACAGTGCATTCTCAGCATTGACACAAGGGGTGCTATAGCATACATTAGTGTGAAGTTTCCACTTCTATGGTGAGCTTTCTCTTTCAAGTCAAATACAGTCATAGCAGAGCAACGGTTTAAGACAATATTGCTGAGCAAATACATAACGGTCAATATATTCATAGCATTTAATCAGAATAGCACATCCTGTTTAAAATGGAAAAGAGTTTTGAAGGTAACCATCACCCCCATGAAGGTTTCTTACAGTCACAGTACTGCAAGAACGCACAATTGCCATGTTTATCTGGACCGTGCATTGGCAAAGCGTTTGCTAAGCGCTTGTGTCTCTGTTTGTGTACTTGCCCGGTTTCTGCCCTTAGATATAAATACAAATGTGATGTAGAAAAAAAACAAAGATTTAGCCTTTACATAAACATGGGAAGACATTTATTTTGGAGCCAGTAAAAGTCCTTTCAATATACATATATGCTTTTTTGTTAGCTATGTGTATCAGTTAAACTTAAACTACACGTTTCTCACTTGAGCATGAATGGCTGTAAAAGGTCATTTGGAAAAATAAAATAAAAAATACAAAACAACAAGCATGTTAACTTTCTAGTGAACAACGCTGCTTCCGGTTGAATGCACATTAGTGTAAATGGCATTCTTAGGCACTATTCTATACTGACCCACAAAAAGGTGCACTTTATTGGTAAACTTGATATTAAAGAACTAATAATCTATGAAGTAAAAAAAAAAGTGACTATAGGTACAAAATATTGGTCAAACCGATAACTGGTGTATCACTACTCTCCAGTTTATGGAGTGACACTACCTTTATTGAAACTGGCCACATTACAACCTCATTGGGTTAGAGTGGTCAAGGAGATGTTACCAGTTCAGCACCTTAACTAAACAAATCAAAAGTTACCAGCCCAATACAATTCCACATGATAATTAAGCTACCACCACATCATAAGCTCTGAACTTACACAAATGAGAAATGGCTATGAGTCTTTGTATAAACCCAATCCACTATGGAATGAGCCTTTGAAGGGGGCCAACTCTGATGTGGGCATGGCCTTACTGACCTCTCGGACACAAAATGTGTGAAACCGAACAGAAGTTCATGTCTTAATTCATAGCTTCCGTAATTGCTTCTCAGCGCCTGGGTTTACGCTAAATTAACTTCCAACAGCAGAAAGCTTCCTTGGCCCTTGCAGTGGTTCTATGCCTGTTGTGCTCTCTAATTGATACAAGCTCAAGTCCATTGCTCCTCACAAAGCTCTTCACAGCTGCAGTGTCAGCCTGGATTAGTGCTCATGTCTGACCACTAGGGACATGCACAAATATTGTTGTACAGAAAAGCCCAGATGGCCAGTAATTAGAAGAACGTGGACTGGCCCTAAGAAATATAGCAGAGGCATTGGCCAGATTGATGAACAGCCCTCAGACTTTGATGCCCAACAAATAAAACTGAAGTAGGGGCTAATTGAGGGTCTAATTGATATGTGGTTCCTATATTGCCAATGTTTGATTAAAGTGGGAATAGGGAAACAAGTATTTGCATGCTAGATCTATGGTTATGTACTCTACATTATATAAGGTTCATGCCCCTGCATCCATGCTCGACCAGGTTGATTTATGCTTGTTTGATGCTGGTCTAGCTGGTGTACCTTTGTTTTTTAAAAGCAAAAAAAATAAGCTTGTCAACCACCATGGCCTTTATGGTAAGGCTGGTTGAGCAAGGGAGACTTGATGGCTAAGCTAGTTGGGACACCAGCACACTAGCATCCCATGGTGATGCATGTCTTTACAAGAGGGATTAAGGGTAGTTTTGACTTAAAATCCTTGTTAAACACAATTAAAAACCACAACCAAATGGACTCCAACTCTGTTAAATAGCCATATTCAAATTAGCCAAATAATTCACCAGTGAATCTCACTGGCCAGGAAATATAAGCGGCCCAAAAGCAAATATCTGGTACAGGTGCATTGGCCTTGAGTAAGACCATCTAAAACTACTCAAGTAAGACCCTTCTGCCTGGCTGCTCCCTTTCTCTTGGTCCAGCAGGAATGCAGGCTGGAGAACTTCGCTCCTGTCGCTTGGCATCTTGTCAAGCTGATCCCCAGACAAGAAAGCAATTGTCGCATAAGTGGGTCAGGCAGCAGCTCCCCATTACCAGCAAGCTTATGTACAAGACTCCCTTTCCCTTGATGCTTTTCTCTAGAGATGGGCTGAGTCACGCTCACTTAGCAACTAGGAGGCTTTCACGGTCACCACTGCACCCAGTTCTGGAATGCACTGCTTACATATCGCCTATTATGGGGTCAACATCATGAGACAGATATTCAAATCTGACAAAGCGTTAAATCTGTACATTTGAACCACTTAAAATATTTGCTTTGCAAAGTTAGTCAGTTTGCCTCAATATCACATCTACTGGCTATTCTCAAGACAGTCTGCCCTGCTGAAATAAACACGCATCTGCCCAAGATAGCTGGCTGGTCATAGCTGGAGCTGCAGAGTAGGGCTGCAACTAGGGCTGGGATAAATGATTATTTTTTAAACGATTAATCTAGCGATTATTTTTTCGATGCGTCGATTAATCTAACGATTAATTTTTTCAGTCCGATTCGATTTCAATTCGATTATAAAATGTAGAGAAAAAAAAGAAAAAAAAAAGCCGGGAGTTTGATTGACAGGCGATCTGATCAATCAATCAGAATACGCCATTTTTGTCCATTTTATTGAGTTTAATTCAATAAAGAAATTCACTGTAAAAAAACTCCTATTGTTATAAAGTGTTTTTGTCTCGGTTTCCATTTAAAATAGTCTAGAAATCCTTAACAAGATCAATTTAATTGAGAAGTAACATAAGATATTTAGACTTGCTTTAAGAGTATGTATCTTAAATAAACAGTAAGTGTATTTATTATGTGTGTATTTTTCCACTTGGTTATACTTCAAAAGAAATGTTTCTTCTGCAGTATAGTTGCTAAAACAATGCATGTTCTTTTAAAGGAGTTTTACATATTTATAACGGAAAACAAGCCAAAACAAATAAACGTATGTTGTTGCAATGTATAATGGGGTGAAGACAACCCCTCACCTTTCTGTTCACGTCAATCCATCTTTAACCCACTAAAAAAATAAAATAAAAAATAATAATCATTTAATAAGAAATGCACAGTGACATATGATTCAATAAGTCGTGAGCCATCGCCTTATATTCTAGCTTTAGCAAGTGCAGGCTCGAGGGATGAGCGTCCCCGCGACAGAGTGTGTATCAGCTGGATGCGGTTTCAATCTCTCCCCATAAGATGCATTCACACTGCCAGCTACTTTGTCGCTGCATGTCGCCAGTGGTTAATAAACAATTAATATTATTATTCTTAAAATATTAGGACCACGTGAGCTCTACCATCTTCTCTCGTATTGGCTGTTGCTCGTGAAATTCGCTCTTCATTTTGCGTAAAGTTACAAATTTCTCAACTATGTTGCGTTAAGTCGCCAGCTCTCATTGAATATGTATGAGATGAGGTCGTTTTGTCACTGCATGTCGCTGGCATTGTGAACGCAGCTTTAGATCGGGACATTCACGCAACTCATAGAAAAAGCGCTGACCTTACAGAGAAATGCCAGAGTCGGAGTTTGTAGTTAATTACGTGAACTGCTTCCGTATTATTTGAACTTTAATAAAAGTTATAAATGCATTAAAACTGCATTTAAGATGTAACACCGTGGTATTTACTAATTTTGTATAATTCCCTTGTACTGTGGGATCTAAATCAAATGAAGCCGTTAGGAAAGTTTAGATTGCATCTGGATTGTGAACTGTAATTCTTCCTCTCCTCAGTCAGGCTCGAACTGCAGTGCTGCTCTCGCGTGCCATCACATTTTAATGTGATTCCATGTTACGTTAAATGAGATCAAACGACTATTTGACAATGAAAATCTTTGTAGCCAATTTTATATTGTCGACGTTGTCCATAACATCAACTAATCATTTCAGCCCTACTGCAGAGACCTCACTGGTGTTGGGACTCAAATCCAGCTGTAAGCAAACAAAAAGCAGAGGGCTTCAGCACAGACAGCCTGGAAGGGAACCACTCGGAGATGATGGCCTTGCTTCCTGTTGGCTTCTCCAGCTTTGTTACTTTCCCACCATGCAATCCAACAAAATAAAGATGATGTCCATCTGGACTTTGCCCTTCCCACCTCCAGAGTTTCGAAACACAGCAGACCATTGAAATGAAGACGCTGAACTGGTTGCCAGGTCATCTTTGAGACCATTTAAGAGGATGACATGGAGCAGTTATAAAGCCAGGTTTAAGAAACTTCAAGGCCAGAAAAATAAATAAATAAATACAATTATAAAATGAAATGAGGGGGTCTGGAAGCCAGTGGCCTCCACATTTGGATAAATGCCCATACTGTTAATGGGTAAAACAAATATCTGAAATGCAGTAAAGCAACAGCCTAGAAAACATGCAAAAACTCCTAGTGCAGCACTCTTTGGAAAACTTTCAATTAAAAAAAAAAACACCTTTCTCCTACCCCAGCTTAATATGCAGAGACAACTATAAGCAAACCATTAGCAGGGTGACCAATAGAAACAATCTTTAATTTTGCAATTGCGTTTGATGCTAGTGTTGCAGAAATGACTAACTTTTAAAAAAAATGTAGAAGCTAAATAAGTAGTATGCTTTTTTGTAATTCTCTCTCATATTGTTCCAAACCCTTATTACTTACTTTCTTCTGTGGAACACAAACAAGATGTTAGATAAAAGGGCTGCATGAAATGGAAGAAAAATGCAATATGCGTTAAGTTGTTAGATATGACTCCAATGTCATTGGAGTGCGCTGAACACAAGAACCCCCACAGACCAAATATTCTTAAATTCATTGGGGGGAAAAAGGGCCATCTATCCCAGACATCAAATAAATGTCTTTTGTTCCAAAATGCATATAGACAGCATATACTGTAATATGTACGCTTTTACCATTACCTACATGTCCGCAAATGTGACGCGCTCAATCACGAGTCAGTAGTTTTTCGAGAAACACAATTAGGGCTGAAACGATTAGTCGACATTATCGACAACGTTGATAATTATCAACAAAAATCTTCCTTGTCGAATATTCGATTGATGTTATTTAACGTAACGTGAGATCACATTAAACTCTGAGGACACACAAGAGCAGCACTGCAGCTCCCACCTGACTTAGGAGAGGAAGAATTACACAGTTCACAATCCAGATGCACTCTAAACTTTTCAAACAGCTTCAGGTGATGTAGATCGCAAAGTATGAGGAAATTATAATGCAAAAATACAAAATAAGTAAATTCAGAAACACTCTCGTGGAATAAGCAGAGCCAGAGCTCTTTAAAGGAAACACCCTGACGTTACATCTTAAATACAGAAGCAAATCACGTAAACAACTAAACTCCGACTCTGGCATTTCTCAGTGCGGTCAACACCTTTTCTATGAGTTGCACAAATGTCCCGATCTAAGGGGGAGAGTTTGAAACTGCATACTGTCACGGGGACGCACTCATGCAGCTAGATTAGAATGTGATGACTCAGGACTTGTTGAATCATAATATATGTCACTGTGCATTTCTTATCGTGAAGAAAATTGGCAATATGCAGCTTTATTAATAAGAGAGAGTTTGTTTTTTTAGTGAGTTAAAGATGGATTGAAGTGAACAGAAAGGTGAGAGGGGGCAGAATTTTGCAGTGAATTTCTTTACTGAATGTAATTTTTTCCCCCATTAATTCAGTGAATGTCATTTAGAGATATTTTTAAAAGACAACTTTTTTTCCTCTTTATTGTTAGTAAGCATGTTTAATCCAACCTTTTAAGTCGGGGAACAAGTTGAATAATTGGTTAAGAGCCAATCATTAATCGGTGCAATAATCGGCAAATAATCGTTTGATTAATCGATTATCACGATAATCGTTTGTTGCAGCCCTAAACACAATGTTAGTATTAGCATTTAAATTGTGAATTTTATCATGAAATTAAAACAATACGTTTTTTTGATGGTCTTTAATGCCTTGTGCAACAGATCGCAGTAGCTGACCATTCAAACAGAGCATCTCTCTCTCTCTCTCTCTCTCTCTCTCTCTCTCTCTCTCTCTCTCTCTCTCTCTCTCTCTCTCTCTCTCTCTCTCTCTCTCTCTCTCTCTCTCTCTCTCTCTCTCTCTCTCTCTCTCTCTCTCTCTCTCTCTCTCTCTCTCTCTCTCTCTCTCTCATCTCATTTCAACATTAACAATTTGGGAAATGACAATGGAGAAAAATTAGTGGGAAATATCTCATGCTTCAACATCATGGATCGAGCACTGGAGCACTAAAAGGATCGGTGTTCAATCACACGCACACACCAAGACCCAATCGCGCACCCAGTCTATCCTCTGCTATCTGCGTTGCCATAAACCTTAGTTTGCTGTACTTTTTACTGTATTCAAATAATTATGTTCTTGTAAGCCCTTGCAATATGCATCTCACGATCTGTACATTTGCAATATATGTACAGCAACATATTTTGATAAATGCAAAATACAACATCGTCCGGTCCAATTATAGTCAGAATGATAGCCTCAATCACCCTACACTTTTCCATACTATTAAAGTGAATGTGACTAAGCTTTTGTTCCAACAATTCTGGCTAACATCAGCTTTTGTGTTCCACGAGAGAAAGTCATAAGGATTTGGAACATGAGGGTGAATAAAATTACAGAATTTTCATTTTTTTTGGGTGAACTATCCCTTCCTAAGAAAGATGACCTCCCAGGCTCCAAAAACTACTTCAGTTCAATTGATCAAAACATGAATGAGCAGCACAATAATACAATTGCATACTAGTACTTAAAACATCCTTCTGTACAAAAGAATGGCAACACAAAAATAATTATAAAAGTGAAGATAAAAATCAATGAATCTTGTAGTGTAACACCACATGCAAGCAGCAGTGACCAATTAAGATAACATGTTTGTGTAAGAGGGAAAGTAGTGTTGGTGCGTTTCGATTCAGCTGGCTTGTGGATTTAATGACCACATCCACTCGCTATTCCCTGGCTGTCCTTAATCATTAAGCCCTGCTTTCATCTTAAACCCCCACAAGAAAGCATGCACTGCATAAAGCTTAATAAAACAAGCAAAACCTTAATGAGAATCCCAATTCCACCACTAACAAGTGCATCTGTTTTGGCAAGCAGCACTGCTTTCATTGAATATCTTCTAAGTAACAAATAAAACAAACAAATGCAATAAAATAGATGGCAAATTAAATTGCGTGTTACAATTGTGCTCAATTTGCATCCAGGCATTTTCATGCTTCATTCAAAGGACATCCAGTATTTAGAACGTGTTAATTTGCGTGTTTGCCAATGGAATAAAAATGCCTTCCTTAAAAGTGTGGGATCAATTGTGTCCCAGTCTTTCACCACAAAGTGGTATCTTAACACCCTAATACCACCAAAAAAAGCTTTTAGTCTAAAAGCTTAACCAAAAGGCCCATCAATACTCGCCTAATTAACTGCGAGTGAGATCAACCATTTTACTTCCCAGGCTGTGTGCCATGATGTCAACTCTCCCTTCTCCAGAAAACATTAACCATTCTGTCTTGCTAATAAACAAATAATTAAGACCGCCCCTCCACCTCCCCCACAGACACATGCATTAAAAAATACAACACCCACAATTATGTGGTGCATTATTCACAACAAACTGCCCCACTACTGCCCCAACACACAAGGTGGTCTCAGTAAGACAATGCAAATGACAGACATTCAATTCATGGCTTTTACGCATTTACTGGCAAGAGGTTAATTAGTGAGGCCAAGTGAGAATGGACTCATCCAAATGGTACTTCCCCAAGCAGGATGTGCCCTTCAATGGGCTTTAAATTAACAAACCAAAGCAGAGCAGATTGTTCCTGGTGATCTTACCAAAACCCCCTGCTGGATTTGTCTAGCTCGGAGCTTGTTTATATAGAGATCTGGGAGCTTTGGGGAGGACCATGTTGATATGGCAGGGGCCATGTTAATAAAGTTTGGGGGGGGGGGGGGGGGGGGGGGCTAACCTAGATCAGTTTAAGTGCGTTGATATGGATTCTGAAAACAGGCCAGAATCTCATAATCTCTGTTTGTGGATGTCTACATCAGCAGAACATCCAGACATGACCATAAATATTTATTTTGGCTTCCACAAACAATCTATTGAAAACGAATTGGTAACACAGAGAAAGAAAGCGAGACAGGGGTGCTGGGGGTTCTTAGATGAATATACAACACTTATTCAACTAGGAATGTTTCAAGTGAAATGGCCCATCTTAGAGGGCAGACACAACACATTTGTTTGCACTTAAAAACACCAGACCGATTGGGCAATGGAGCTTCAAAGTGTGTAATCTAATTGATTGTAAAAGAATAAACAGGGTTGCTTGCTTGTTCTCATGTAGCCATGTAGTGTGCAAGTCATTTAATTTCCCATTAAACTTAATATTAACTTCAATCTCCATTCTGGCTGGCTTACAAGTGGAATCACTGACATTCTTCCTTGTTTGACTCAAGTGCAAATACCAGAATAGAGAAATCACTATGTGCTGATTAAATGGGGTCCCTGACAGTGGCATCCATTCCGTTTGAACATAAAAACAGCTGTACACTTTCATTGTCATGCACATTGACTAGTAACACAGTTAGAACTGTATGCAGTTAAGAAGTGACAAAGTGGGTGAAGTTGAAAAAAAAAAAACTCACCCAGAAGTGTGCATGGCAGTTCACCACCATCGTACGCTCGATCAGTTCATCGGGGCACTCAAGCAGGTGGTGGCCAGACACAACACCAGCATTGTTGATCAACAAGTCCACTTCACCAACTTCCCTGCGCACTTTCTCCGCTGTCGAGTACACGCTTTCCCTCTTGCCCACATCAACCACATATGTGTACACCTGTGGCTGAAAAGGAGGGACCTCTTCTACACCACCAACAGCTCCTAAGGAAAAGTAAATAAACAGAGTTAATCAACACCTGAGATGCAAAAGAGTCATTCATATGATCTCCATACAGTGTTTATATTTTTTAAATCACCAATTATCACCCATTAGCCAATGAGGACTTGCCTATAATTTGGTGGAGCAAAAGATTCCCACATTCTTAAAGTTGTGACAAACTGTTTGAGATTATTGTGCATTATTAAAAAGCAAATTGCCATGAAAACATCCATTTGAAAAACTTTACATCTCAAATAATATACAAGTTTTAATGTAAAAGCTTTCTAAAATTCTAAGCTTCATATTTATGCCTAAATCCTCTAAAATTGTCCCAATTCACTTCCATTGTAAGTGCCTTACTGTAACCTTTCATGATTTTGTTTTCTAACATGTTTTTAACGTTTTCTAATTCCTTTACGAAGACCCAGTTTTCAATGCAACAATATACTTGTCTATAATAATACATAATTTTATACTTAAAATCATCAACCTAGACTTAATATGTTCAAAGTAGTCAAATAAATGGGATCAGACAAAACAAGACAAACCAATGAAATATATAGCCTACTATATCATAACAGCATCAAATCATCCCATTTACCCTCTTTTGACATCGGGGTGTCTTCCTCTCTGTAGATCTGTCGCACCATCTCCGCAGTCTCTTCGTTGCTCTGGCTGTTGATGTCCCACAGCACCAATGTTGCCCGGCGCCGGGCGAACTCCTTCGCGAAGAGACGCCCGAGTCCGCCGCCAGCCCCGGTGATCAGGCACACCTGTCCCGCTACGCTCTTCTCTTTCGGCCGTATGAGCAACTTGAGTCCCGCCATCATGATAGCCCAGAAGACTTTCAACATGACCAGGAAAAACTCCACGACAATGTTTATCACCATATCTATTGCGTGTCTTTAAGTCGCAAATGCAAAATAAAGTTTTAAAATAAAGTTACACGTAAAGGACTAAAAAACCTGAGATTTTCCTATTGTGCTGCTGACATTAAAATGTAATTTATTTTTAAACTATCCGCTTATATGACAAGACTATGGGGTGAGCATCAAATTAACCCCAGCTGGCATATAACTACTAATATACATATAATAAAATACTACACACCAGTTGAAGAAATAGCGCTTTAAATTTTCAGAATATGAGCTTGACAAATAAAAACAGGTGTGCTTTGGGGGTTTGGACTTCAGCAATTTTTCTATTTTACCGCGACAAATGTCCGTAAATGACAACAACGAAAATGTTAAAGAAAAAGGCATGCGTCTCTAAGTTGCCATAAATAAAGCCGCGTCTCCTCGTATCAACACTGTAGGATCCCGGTACGGATGCGCGCGATAGCTGCCTGACCGTTGCCGCTCTATAGCGAGACGAGAGTGACAGACAGTTTCCTGACGGATCTCTTAAGAACGGCGCTGCTGCTGCTGGCGCTCTATTTAAACCAGCCCCTCTCCACAGGACCCCACAGGGAGATTGGCTCAACTGCCTGTATGAAATTTACAGCTACTCAAGTCAGCTGTGGAAGTTTCGAAAACAGAGTGGGATGCATCATCATCATCATGACATTGTCCTAATAATATAGTTGTTTTCAATGCTTAGACAGTCGCAAATAAAACGTATATAAATGGATGTTGTATGTTTGTTTGCTCGGAGAAATTATTGGTTTGTGTGTGGAAATGATACTTCACCTTAATATGAAAATTCTGTCAACATAAATCAGCCTCGTCACGAGGGTGACTAAATAATTACATAATATTATTATATATTTTTTGGTTTACTGCCCCTTTAAAGGGATAGTTCAGCCCAAAAAAGAAAATTCTCACATCATTTACTCACCCTAATAAATTCACAGATGTGTTTGACTTTTTTTTCTTCTGCAGAACACAAATGAAGATTTTTAGAAGAATAAGTAGCCTACGCTCTTTTGGTCTTCATACAATTATACAAGTGAATGGTGACCAAAATTTTGAATATCCAAAAAGCAGACATAGGCACATAAACGTAATCCATAAGACTGAAGTGGTTAAATCTATGTCTTCAGAAGCGATATGATAGGTGTGGGTGAGAAACGGATCTATTCTTATTTTTTCTTTTTTACAATCAATCTCCATTTTAATTTTTACATTCTTCTTTTGTTTTTGGTGATTCACATTCTTAATCCATATCACACAGGGAGCAGGGAGGAGAATTTATAGTAAAATAAATAAATAATAATTTTCTCACTTACACCTATCATATAGCTTCTGAAGATATTTTACAACTGGGGTCTGATTGATTACTTTTATGCTGCCTTTGTTTGCTTTTTGGAGCTTCAAAGGTTTGGTCACCATTCACTTGCATTGTATGGATCTACAGAGCAGAAAAAAAATCTACAAATCTTTGTTTGTGATCTGCAGAAGAAAGAAGTCATACACATCTGGGATGGAATGAGGGTGAGTAAACAAAGAGAATTTTTCATTTTTAGGTGAACTATCCCTTTAAGCTCAGCATCAGTTAAGAAAGGACAGAGACATTCTGTTATAATGAACAATGTTACTAGAAGGTTTTATATTAGGTATGACTTTGTGAATGGCTCCGGTGACTTTTTTACATAAAAAAACATTGCAAGCATTTATAATTTGTGGCATGAAATACTCCATTATTTCAACAGATTGCTGCAAACGTAGAATCTCTCAGCCCACCAATGTCATAAATAAACTTTTACATTGAGGGGCAATAATTGTCCCCCTGGATTTGATTGATTGATTTGATTTGGGGCATTCATTTTACCTTATGAGGGCATTATTTCTAATCATTCAAAACAAAACATGTCTTATTCATGTCAAATACATACATTTTAAACAATTAATTAATACAAATGTTCAATATTGTAATAAATCAAATTTAGCTCATATTTAATTCCATTCTACAGTATATAACAACTAAAATTCCTAATAAAAATTAGGAACTATACCAGATGTTACAAATAAAAAATAATAATAATAAAACTGTATTTATTATGAGGGCATTTTTTCACCCCACATTTTCAATTCCGGAATCATTTTTGTAATTTCTGATGGCATTTTTTGCCCTGAGCCCCTCTTTATTTTTGACCCTGCAGCTCTCCAACATACACTATAGACAGGATTTAACCCATGTGCTCCATCATGAACCTATTATTGCAGACAAACCATTGGATGAAACTAAGAGTGAAGTATTTGCATTTGTGTCTCAGTGTCTTGTTTTAATGAGTGATTTTTAAGAAACTGAGTTATAGCCCCAGTATCTGTCAGGTATAATTGGATGGCTTAAGTACATGGAGGGCAGTGTGGGCAACCACCCTAGGGCTCCGGGTGAGAGGGGGGCCCCCGACGGCTGGCCAAAAGGGAATGATAAAAATGACAGAGGGCGATGAAAAACCCCAAGGAAGGCAAAAAGGTACCCGACAGGTGCTTTGCACTGAGGCGTGTAAAATCCAAGATAAGACACTGAATGGATATATTATTGTCTGTATTCCAGTACGCACCTCTCTTATTATATTTTCAGATTCAATTATAAACAGTTTTTCAACTCGATCAATGATAAAGTAGCCCAGCAAGTAGCAATATTCTCACATTTAGAAATAAGCATAGGCCACTCACATAATTGTTTAATTTCAAATGAACGGATTACAGAGTGATCCTCATTTCCCCATCTAGCTCGTTTTATTTTTCTGTGAAACAATATATTATCTGAATGACTTCATGATGAGTGAGCCTAGAGTTAAATCTGTGCGCATAGAAAAAAATTGGTCGTGCCATATTTGAAAATAGCAATTCAATGTCGCCATCTAATGGCGTAGTGGTGTAATTGCACCTTCATTTTAGTTCGCGTTTACATTAGTTATTCTATCTTTGTGCTGGACGATAGTATCTGAAAGTGCTAATTAAAGTGAGTTTTAGTAATTCTGCAACATTAGTTGTAAGCAGTAGGGTACATGCACAGAAGATAGTGAGCTGTCTTCAGCAAATAATACAAATGTTATCTTATAGTGGCCAACAAATTGCAAATAGTCATATTTAGGTAATTACCCACTGCTGTGTCACGTGGTCGTGGTAGCAGTAACTACGGCAACGGTAACGCAATGGACTGGCAGCGTCTGTGTTTTGTTCCTTTGCCGTCTAATTCACTTCCATTCACCGGGTCGTTAACATTGACATGATGGATGTAATTAATAACGTTAACACTTTTAAATGGACTAAAATTAGACTATAGTTTTGGCTGACGTATAAAAGTTGAGATGAAGCCTTTCGCCAGCGTCGTTAAAGCTAAACTGATGTCACAGCCAGCAGCTGAAGCTCCACTGATCATCCAGGACATTAAAGACGGGCGAACCAGTAATCTTTCAAACAACATTTCAGGTTTTCCAGTGTCTGGAAGTAATAGAGCTGGTGATTCCAGGCTCAAAGTAGTCTCATCAAAACAGAAATACCCATGCAGCCTGAGCTGTGAGTGATATCTATGTTGATTGTGTTGAGTTGGCACTAAACTTTACTTTACAGTATCTCTTCTTCATCTTTTCTTCTGAGACCTTGGATATTAATATGTTAAATGAGCCTCAAACACATTATACATGATAACAGTGTATTTTATTAACATGAGGATCTACTATGATATTTAGATTCCAGGGATTTAAAGCCACACATTGAGGGGTGAGTACACATACAAAAATGTACCATGTTTTTTGTAAATGGCACCATGTTGTACCTTATTAGTACCATGATATATGTGGAAGAACTTTGGTGCACAATACTTTGGTATATATGAATAGTGTCACACTTACATAAATGCATTATGAATAAAGCTAAATTTGTTTTGTTAAAAGTTTTACATTAAAGGAATAGTTCACCCACAAATAAACATAATCTCATCATTTACTCACCCTCATGCCATCCCAGATGTGTATGAGTTTCTTTCTTCTGCAGAACACAAATGAAGATGTGTAGAATAATATTTCAGCTATGTAGGTCTATACAATGCAAGTGAATTGTGACCAAAACTTTGAAGCTTCAGAAAGGAAATACATGCAGCATAAATTTAATCCATATGACTCCAGTGGTTTAATCCATATCTTCAGAATATTTAAGTCCTTTTTTACTATAAACCTCCACTTTCAATTTCACTTCCACATTCTTCTTTTATTTTTGCCGATTTACAATCTTTGTGCATATCACCACCTACTGAGCAGGGAGGAGAATTTACAGTTAAAAAAGGACATAAATATCGATCTGTTTCTCTCCCACACTTATCATATCGCTTCTGAACACATGGATTTAACCACTGGGGTTGTATGGATTACTTTTATGCTGCCTTAATGTCCTTTGTGGACTGTCTAAGTTCTGGTCACCATTCACTTGCATTGTGAGGACCAATAGAGCTGAGATACTATACTAAAAATCTTGATTTGTGTTCAGTAGAAGAAAGAATGTCACACATCTGGGATGGCATGAGGGTGAGTAAACGATGAGAGCATTTTTGGGTGAACTGTTCCTTTAAATGTTCATGTTTAGATGAAATTTATGAAGGGCTGCAGAAAATGACCAGTTGTATTTTTATGTTTGATTTTTTTTGACTACACAGAACTCTACTTCCGCTTTTAGCCAAAGACCAGTCGGCAATGACCAAATGTACCCCGGTCAACAATTTTTCAGGCAGCGATATTTCTGGTCGCCATTTATTATTTGATAGAAGGTGGAGAAATGGAATGTACATCACCAATGATATTGAAGGTTTATTTTGTATGCTCTATCATTAATAGTATACACCTAGGAAAAACATCAGACTAAAGAAAGCTGTTTAATGGTATGCATTCAGATTAATTGGCATTCACATCATTATTTGATGAGATGGAACAAAAGTGTAATTTGGTCATTTCAGTTGGGTCACCAGTAGATGGTGCTCACAACATTCTCATGAAGATAATTGCAGCATATTGACAAATTCAGTGTTATAAGGAACAATAAGAGATGAGGACATATTTTAATAGTATTTAATATCTGAATCAGTAATCTGCCAGTATTAAATTTAAAGGAGCTACCATTTTGTGCAGAGATTGCTTTTATTTAAGATAAAAGTGATTATGTATTACGTATATCTGTTCTTGTACTATGTTGCTGTTGCTCTCTTGCTGAATCAACAAATGTTACAACAGCTCTGTTTTTTACTCCAAATAAATGTTTCTCATTTTTCCAAACAGATAATGATCTGATACAACAAAACTCCACAATACCTCTACCCTCTCAGGAGTTTCATGTTTATCGGTCTCACAATTTTACTAGATTTGCCCAACGCAACGAATTTTCTCAGAGCAACCCAAAGCCACTTATTTTTGGGTGGGTTTATCATTAATATTTGAGTACTGCAATACTATTATGTTTTGATTCCAGTGATTAATGTTCTCTGCTCCAATTCCAGGTCTGATTATCTTACCTCATTTCCATCAGTTCTGTTACCATCCACAACTCCATCTGCCAATGGAAGTCACTGTTTATCTCTAAACTATAAAAACAGGTAACAACAACCACACTATGTTTATGTGTATATACTGTATATGGATCATGTATTTTGCAAAATAATACTCTCTCACACTTTTCTTTCAGATCATGGATGAAAAGCAGAGCTTGTAATCTCTTCTCTGTTGGTGCTATCAAAAAACGTGAGCATCTCATCATTATTAAAGATTAACTGATTTATTGTCATCTAATATGTGTGTGTGTTAACCCTTTTAAGTGTTGTTGGCATCACTTTAAAATAAGGTAGTTTACGTTAACATTAGTTAACACAATAGTTAGCACGAACTACCAATGAACATTGTTTTTACGCGTTCATTTCCTCATAGATTTGTTTACATTAAAACTAGCACTTTAACTAGTTAAAGGAATATTCCTGGTTCCATACAAGAATCAGCATTTGTGGCATCCACTCGTCGCTCCTTTTCTTTAAAAAAGAAAAGTTGAGAAAAAAAAAGCATTACTCTGGGTTACCGTGAGGCACTTATGATGGAAGTGAATGGGGCCATTCTGTAAACATAAAAATACTCACGTTTCAAAAGTATAGGCACAAGACATAAACAATGTACATGTAAACATGATTTTAGTGTGATAAAATCACTTAATATCCAATTTCATTACCATGACAACGTATCACTGCAAACTCTAAGACGATAGTAAAATTACAAATCAAACAACTTTACAGTTCAAATTATACTGAAGTTTTCACAGAAGAATTCATGTAAGTGCTTTTATAAAATTATAAACTTCATATTTCTGCCTTTTAAACCGTCCAAAAATTGGCCCAATTCACTTCCATTGTAAATGCCTCACTGTAACCTAAATTATATGCTGCTTCTTTTTTTCGTTTTTTTGTAAAGAAAAGGAGGAATGATTTTAAATAATTTTTTGTGGTAATCAACATTATGCCACAAATGCTGTCGACTGAGCTTAACTTGTATTGAACCTGGAACATTCCTTTAATGCGTTATGAACTAATTTGATGCTGTAAAGATAATCGTTTATTGTTAGTCCATGATACCTAATGCATTAAGTAATGGTAACATATAGGACCTTATTGTAAAGTGTTACCGTATTGTTAAACGCTTATTTATGTCAGTTCCTTAGCTTAGAAAACATAGCACATAGTGTAGTTTGTGTCCCTTCAAGGTGCTCAACAGGTTAGAGCTCTCTCTTCAGTGCTGTTGTAGATTAAGAACGTAAGCATTGATACATTTCACATGTACATGTGTTTTTTACGTAGAGCTTACAAACATTACTTAACTCCTTCTTACCACACTCCCAACATGAACACACACCTCATGTACTTCACACCAGACTTTTGACGAATATAGAAATCCCCAGTCTTTTGTCTGTTACCTTTGTAAACCTGAATAAGCAAACAGTGCTCTTATCTAATTACCTGTGGGCTGTTTATTGTTTTTCAGCTCAGTCCTACCCTGATCCACTCCTGAGCGCCTCTGCCTCTTTCATTCAGAGGCTCACGGAGATCTCTTCTCTGGAGGCGGACACAGTCCGACAGGAGAAAATTAAGAAACTCAAAAAGATCAGTAGGCTGGACTCTTAATCGGAGTTCATTAGCCAAAGAGGAAGCACATTGCCCCTGAATTCATAACTGTGCCAAGGCTGTATAAATAAAGAGGAAAACCTGAGAGGTACAAAGAGTTGTAGCATAATGACTGTAGCTACTGTACAACCCATTACATTTCTGGATGAAGTTAGTATACCTTCCAAGGACTGTCAAACTCAAATACACCTTAAAATTTGAAGTACAACCCCAATCAGTACAGTACAGTATGAAAAATGCTAATAAAATGCTAATAAAAACAAAAAGGAATGATTTGTAAATTAAATTCACCCTTTTCTATATTGAAAGCATTACAACTAAACATTATATGAATAAGATGATTGCAACACGCTCCAAAAAAGATGAGACAGTGGCATTTTAAGACAATTTGACAAGTTGAAATAAGGCGATGTGAAACAGGAGATGTTAAACAGGTGAGGCAATTGTATCATAGTACTGTATACTGGATAAACAGCCTCCAAAAACAGCCGAGTCCTTCAAGAGCATTTGCGACTTGTCAATTTGCCAACAGATGCTCCAGCAAATAATCCAGCACTTTGAGAACAGTGTTCCCTAAAGACAAAATTGAAGGATTTTGGGCATTTCACCCTCTGCAGTGAACAATATAGTTAAAAGTTTCTAGGAATCTGGTCAAATTTCGGTGCTTAAAGGGCAAGGCGAAAACCATTTCAGAATGCGCGTGATCTCTGATCCCTCAGACATCACTGTCTTAATTCTTCTGTAATGGATATAATGAACATGGGCTTGGGATTACTTTAGTAAACCATTGTTAGTTAGAAGCAAGTTAAGACTTTACAATGCAAAGGAGAAGCCATACATCAACACTGTCCAGAAGTGCTGCCGACTTCTCTGGGCTCTGTCTCATCTTAGATGGAAAGTAGAACAGTAGAACTCTGTTTTTTGGTTTGAAGAGTCCACATTTCAAATAGTTTTTGAAAAACAGAGCCGTCGTTTTATCCAGCCCAAAGAGGAAAAGGACCATCAAAGCTGTTATCATCTTCAGGTCCAAAAGCCAGTGTCTGTATGGGACAAGGGTGTACCCCCATTGCATGGGTAACTTGCACATCAGTGAGGGCACCATTAATACAGACAGATATGTACAAATTTTGGAGCAGCATATACTTCCATCCAGCACCTTCTTTTCCAGGGACGTCCTGGAATTTTCAGCAGGACAATTTCAAACCACATACTGGCTGAATAAGCAGAGAGTGCGGGTGCTAGATTGGCCTGCCTGCAGTCCTGACCATCTACAAAGGGAGAATGTGTGGTGCATTATGAAGTGCACAATACAGTAACAATGACCCCATGCAATTGTGCAGCTGCAGACCTGCAAAATGGATGAATGGGGGAAAATTCCACTTTTTAAACTTAAACTTGTGTCTTCAGTGCCCAAATGTTTAATAAGTGTTATTAGAAGAAATGGTGATGTTTCACAGTGGTAAACACTCGACTGACCCAACTTTTTTAGAGAATGTTGCAATCATCTGATTTGAAATTACTGTACATTAAAAAAAAACTATGAAATTCACAGGTATACAGGTACATATAATGTTTAGCTGTAGTGCTTTGAATATAGCAAAGGGTGAATATAATTTACAAAGCACTCCTTTTTGTTTTAATTAGCAATTTTCATACTGTCCCAAATTTTTCGGAATTGGGGTTGTATATATTCGCCAAGAATAACTGCCTTGATATTGCATTAAATTAGAGTGATAATGAAATTATAGTGCAAAATGTAGGGTGTCTTTGTTTAGTTATGTCATATATCAAGTTATGGAAAATAAGTGAAATGGAGAAGATATGGAAAAGGGCTAAATACTTGCTTTTTTCCTGCCTGAAGAGAGTCCTCTTGAAATTTTTAAGGAAGTACTAAAGTTCATCTAATTTTTATCATGTACCAGCAAATATACAGTATGGCTCTACAAATTAGAACTGCAAATCTAAACTGAAACAATATACAGAAGTTGATCCTAAAAGCAGAAATACTGTATTTTCATAATGTGATATTCTCATAATTAAGAAGTGATTACAGAATATGCCTTTCAATAGCACAACTGGCTGCTATATCCTTTGGCTGATAACTTATAGTTCACTACAGCAGCTGCTACTACAGTAGCTGTAGTAGATTGTAGGCAGTATCATTGTGCAGGTTGCGGTATAGAGCATGGGATAGTGCTCTTCTATGCCAAGCTATCTTTTGTCAAAAGGAATAGGGCTAGGTTGATTCAGTTCAATATTAAGTTGGCACATTCTGGGCAGAGAGCAAAGAGATGATGGCTCAAGACTTCATTACAGAAACCACCTGCACTGAGAAGCACATCAAATAAAATCAAATTTTTACAGCAACCCCACCTACAGTGGCCCCAAAAATTGTTTTGACACTCCAGTCACACTTAAAAATGTCTGAATGTCATTGCATTAGATACAAAATACCTCGTCAAGTGGCATCCGCAAACAACTGTTGCTAGAACGTTTTACAGAACTAATGCCACCTTTCTTAGCCATTTTTGAATAACTTTTTATCAACTGATCTCAAAATAATTTGTAATGGATGTATGAAGTCAGTTCCCCTCAAGTTTACACAGGTGTCCTGGCAGAGTAACCAAAAGTGGAGTTCATAACGTTCACTATAGACTTGTTCATTAAACTGGAAAGTGTCTTAATTTTGAAACTTGACAAACATATTTTTGTGAAACGTTTGATTGAAAAGTGTGCTAATAATCTTTCTTTAAAAACTACTACTTGGTTTGATATTTTGTTAGAAAATACAAAGACATTCCAGCCTTTTAAGTGTTATTATATAATAATATAATAATTTTAGAAGCCACTCATCTTGGTTCAGATGGTAATAATAATAATAAAATAACTTCACTTGAGTAAAGATTGGCACCTTTTAAATGCATGTTTTTCCTCATCTAGTAGTATCTAGAGGGTTTAGTTTCTGAAGAGGTTTGTGTAAAAAAGCATATTTCAGCGGTTTACTGTGATCCAAAACGTGGCTCTCCATGCTCAAAGTGAGCAAGCTGCTCAAGCTTTGCCGGTGGCTTGTTTTTTTTCTGCTAGTCCTCTGGCTTTCAACTTTAGACAATTAAAATGGCCTGGAACAAACAGTAAACAAAGAGTCCTTTAATAGAAGGCTGCCATAGACCTGCCCTTAAGAGGTTTATCATTTCAGGCCAGTTCATTTCAATTTACCCCAAACCTGCCTGAATCTGACATAGCGCACAGTACAGAGCTCTTAAAGAGTCTGTCGTCTTAGACAATTACTTCTTCTGTAGTCAGTATAGATTAATGCCTATGGTAAAAATAGGCATAACCTTTCATATAAAATGTGAACTGAGAGGAACTTAGAATGGACACCATTGTAAAACATGATGATAAGTGTTTATGTGCACCTATAGTGTATCATTAAAGATATTTGGCTTATTCAAATTTTTAAATAAAGAGGACCATAAACACCTGTAGCATAAGCTTAATATGCACTGAAAAGGAATGCAACCCTAAAAAAGTCAATGGTAATGTTATACTTCAGTAGGCTCTCTCAGAGAGAAGACAGTGTGCTCCTCTATCTTCATGAATGTGAGAATGGAGACTGTATCCAAGCCAAACCTAAACACAGCCAAATCTACAAATCAAAAGGCCCAGATTTTGGCAGGAGTTTTGAGAGTTAGCTCAATAGAACATTTAGGCCGAAAAACAGAGGTCCAGTTCAAAGAATGACTTTGATATCAGGTGACATCAGTAAGTCCAGTACAAAACACAAGAAACCTTTTAGAGTTGTTTTTTTTGTATCTGTTTCTTTGGTAGTTTGCTAAGAAATAAAATGCATGGGTAACACTGCTCTGTTATACTTGTTTTTGGTGCTATGGGTGTTAAAACCAACAAGAGTTCATACCTTTATTGATTTCATCACTGCTGTAGTATTGCTTTCAAGACAAAAAGCATTAAAAAAAGGCCAAAACTTTGTATGCACAGGTGTCTGTGACTCTTCACTCTTCTTAAAAGCAAATAATGTAAGTTACAAGGCCATTAAAAGCCTGAAAATGAGTATCATAAAATTTGATTGGTTCTTGATCAAAGATACCCGCTTGACTAATCAGACATTTATTGATCCTCCTGAAACGCTAGCAACCAAACTTTGTGAAAGTCAAAATTTTTCTTCACTGACACAGGAAATCACAGTCAGGATGTACATTTTCTTTGTCTGCTAAAATAAGTCTATGCTTTGCGATTTTCGAAACTTCCCCAGTGGTGAAATCTGGAACTACAAGTTTACGCACGGACATCTCACATACCTCACACGATGCAAGCACAATACCTTCCTTCAATTCCTTTGAAGGTATGTGACATTGACGGCACAGTGCATCCAAGTTTCTGAAATATTTGAGTAGTAATTCAGGTATGGCGCTGGTGATTTCCAGAGCTTAAACATTTGCGTGTAGTGAGACTTGTTCAGAATTTGACATTTTGTGTCCAAATTTGGGTGTAAAATAATTTTGAACTGACCCTCATATTCCCACGAGATCATGTTGAAATGACAGTTGCAGGTTGGACATACTGTATTAACCTTGACCTAGAGAATTGAACTTTGAAGGATGGTATTTACAGTATATATCTGGTTTTGGTTAGGGTCAAAGAACATCCTGTACAGCTTTACAACCTTCACTTCTGTGATAATGACACCTTGTTGTAACTAAAATTCTCAGGAAACACACCACTGTGATGACTTGTTTAAGGAATCAATCATGTTTTCACTGCAAACTGACACAAAACAGAATGGGTCACTGATCCAGTGTCTTTAAATTCCCCTCAATATGTCATGTTAATAGATTGAATTTATAAACAAAGCTACAGAATAGAGATTATGTTTGTGGAAAGATCTCTAAATCCCATAGAATCTTCATGTTCTCCAGCCGCACAAAGATGGCATAACTTTGTTTAAAAAAGGCTTAACAAATATTGCTCCGACAACTCATTGGAAAACACCATTCTGTCAAAAGAGTACAGATTACAACTTTTTTTTTTTTTTACTGATGCTCTATACACGCATTTTGGTCCAGATGTCCAAGACAAACAGCATGCAGTCTCTGACTCTTTGATCTCTCCATTATTAACAGAGCATACAATGAAAGCACACCTGCCCCTTGGACAAACGGAAATTTGTCTGTGTGGATATTCTCAAAGTAGCCTAACCAAGAGATGAGTCACTCAACCAACAAGGCTTTAGAAATCTCTCTATAACAGAGACTAAACTGAATGTACTAAACCGAGTAATGAGGGAATACATTGCTGAAAGTCTCATTCACTGTCGTCACTCTAACAGTGATAAACTGTTGCCGATATACAGTCTGAAAAATGAACCAGGCAGCCAGTCGAAGTCATATAATTTATGATAAAAAATGAAAACATTACTGATAGCTTCAAGGTGCTGTTAGTGATCCTTTTCATGGATAAGTATGCAAAATTTTTTCCTTCTCCCTTAAAGATATTAATGAAATAAGTGTCCTGAGATATCTCACCGGTCTCTGTGACAGCTGTATACTTTGTAAACAGTAAACAAAAATGTGTCCATGGACATTGATGCCATTCACCTGTCAATCATTTTACTCGTTCTCATTTGGAGCGGATCATTGAGGATAATTCATTATGTTTTAATTTGAGGGTGCTATTGTGCCACTATTTAATTTGACAGCCACATCACATGAACAAACAATACTGCTCTTTTGCTCAGTTTGGTTCCAGATTTATCTTTGGTGGGCGGAGTTTTGGAATGGGGGCATGGCTAATTCAACGGCTCAGTCATGTGAAAGCTTCAGAACTCTATAATCGCTTACAGCACCTTTAATATCTACCTTTTTCCTTAACGCAGAAGAGTTCCACGATTTGACTGAATGACGGATACACCTCCGAATGTATCCTCCGAATTCCTGTGAAAGGAGGTTGCATTCGAAGCCTGCTTTCGGAGTGTCCTACTCACTTTTCTGAAAAAGACAGCCTCGATGACGTATGTGGCCGACAAATGTAACCTCAATAGGATGCAGCCTTCAAAACGAGAGACAGCTATTGAACATTTCAAGGACTTATCACCCATTTAAGGAAGTGATGTCTTTGTCCCTTAAACATTTCCAGCTAGTTGTCAAGCTCATTCAAAACAACAGCGGGAGGCGCACTTCATTTATAGTGACTTAAACACAATTAATGTTACTAATGTAAACACGACTGTAACCGAATGTCAGTATTAAAATGTGGACAATGTTGTTTGGTGGCTGTATGCTCCCTGGATGCCTGTAACTAACGGAAATTAGTAAGTATTTAGATCTCAGTATTTAAAGCTAAGTATTTAGCACCACAAATGGACGCATGAATCGCTGTAATGAAGCGAGACAGCTGGATATGTGCAGTACTAACAACTGTAGCACACATCTAATTTCTGGTAGGTGTACAAAATTTATGTTTGATAGGTAGAGTTTAGCTGGCTAATTAAGTCATATTATGTCTTTACTCTCTCTTTAAAAGTGACTATAGATCGCTCCCATTATAATTAAGTAATTTACATTTAGTCATTTAACAGACACTTTTATCCAAAGTGACTTACAAAGGAGAAACATAAGCCATTTGTCACACAAAAGTCAACAATATCTGCAGTATTACACTGCCAAGTTCCCAGAGTAGCCGGACTTGTATAGTAGCTACAGCAGAAGAAAGAGACCCTTAAGGAAATTTATTTTTATAATTAAAACAAAACGTACCTTGACTGCAATTCATGCACTTGCAGCGTTAACAGCTTAATTGATTACAATAGGGGCGATCCAATCTTCCCAACCTTTAAGCTGAGGAAATCATTGTGAGCATCTAAACTATGATATGATACACTTCAGGTAAACATTTGATGTTCTTCGAGAAAATGTGTTATTTGAAGGATCTGGTAATGACACCTCATTGTTTATTTTCAGTTTTTGCACATATCTTGTTTGTTCTGTTTTAGCTAGATTCAAAAAGTCCACACTAGTCATTTTACTTTGACAGTTCTGGGTTGTAAGAATGCGGTTACCAGAAATGCTTCAGGGCAGGACATGCACAGCAGCGTTCTTATTCCTTTGCCTATTTACGTCCTTGAAATGGTCTATTGGTGTTTTTACATGGCTCAGCCAAGTGACAAGTTTAATCAACATAGCTAAGCTATTACAATTATAAATATATCTCTTGTTCGAAGGCCAGATTGTTGGTATTAATCTGTTCTCCTTTTATATTGGAATATAATAAATAGGATAATAATGTTCTTCTGTTTTGCATTCTTGTAACAGATATCACATCCTATCAGCATCCCACGCCATGCCTGTTAAACTCTGTAGCAACGTTGCGTTCCTGTTTAAAGAGGAAGACCAGTGTAATAGGAATAGTTTGATTTAGTGTTTATTTGCAATGGTGGTATCCACATTGGCAGTCTGTATTCAGGATAGTCTTCTCAAGGGGCTGTGGTATGCATAACATTGATATGAACCCCATATACTGTAACTCTCTTTCAGTTATTCACAATAAACAGTAACCACTCTTACACACACACACACACACACACACACACACTTTCTCTCTCTCTCTCTCTCTCTCTCTCTCTCTCTCTCTCTCACACACGCATGCACACAAAGGGCATCTCTAAATTAAAATGTGCTTGATAAAAAAAATCATATATATATAGTTTGGAATATTAAAAATGACAATGACAACAACTTTATCATGGCTGTGTATTGGATTGCATGGGCCTATTAGATTGCATGTGTCATCTCTCATGTACTCATGAATGTGGATTTTTATCAAAACCTATTGTATGCCTTCAGAGGTCAGAATATGACACATAAGCTGCATCGACTTCTACATAGAGTCACTAAATCAAATCAAATCCCTTTATTGTCACTCAACCATATACACAATTGCAACAGTGGGTGAAAGTATAGGGTGCAGTTCCAAGCAACATAGCAGTATGACAATTACAATAAACATCTGATTTACACAAAACACACCATCAACTGCTATTGAAAAAAATCCACAATATTATTAAAACATTTCCTTTTGCATTCTTTAGAAGAAAGAAAGTTTAGTTTGTAATGACATACAGGTGAGTAAATTATGACAATTAAAATTTTTGGGTGAACTATCCCTTTAAGTCTGGTCTAAATCTCTGAATACTTTTTGGGTCCACTGTGCGTGTGCATTAAATCTTAAGTATGTCAGATGCTATAGCCTGTGCTTGACAAAAATGTGCTATTTTTCAAAAACAATTGTTTCACATGATTCTTACATCTGAATGCAATTTTAATCTAAACTTCATTCATCTCACTGATTGGTGAGGTAATTTCCTTTGGTTTGATGGTGACATTGATGCTGATGTTAAAGGCTGTTTCTCTTGCTTGGCTTGACTTTCTTGTTACAGTGAAAAATCAAAGGAGCCGAAATGTCAGACAGTCAAAACAGATCTCCTTAAGATTAATTCTCACTAATATTCCATTATTCCCTTGATCTTGCTCCCTGTACATGAGCAGACCCTCATTCCCCCATGATTAATCTGAGTTCCCCGTGGAGGGCACAACAGCTTCAGCCAAGTGTAAAAAAGAAAAAAAAAAAAAGAAAATTTCAGCCCTTAACATGTTGGATGCCAGTGCATAGATTACATCATATCATAAATTAGATTACTTCATTTACCCTTAAAAATGACTTTTGTTGGTGGGAAATCATGTTGTTTCAGTCATATTAAACATAATTTTTGACTGGAATTACTGGAATAAAACCAGTTTTTTAGGCCACGTCCACATTAATAAGGATTTCACAAGTTCACTGTTTTGTATAAGAAGTCCTGTAAAAGGATATGGCATGCTGTCCATAATGGAGGGTTTTGAGTACAGGGCTGGGCTTGATCTCTGAGGTCCTCCTGGACTATCTGACTAAAGCAAGAAATAGAAAGACTATATTAAATAATAATTGGTATAGTTGTTAAAAATGTAAAGGTGGAGATGGGGATGTGGAAACACATTTTTCAATATGAAAGCACATTGATTTTGCTACGTTTACACCCGGAATGGTGAAAATGGTGACTTTTGAAAATGTTCACCATTACAGTATACTTTGGAAAGCGATGATGTTAGGAAACTGAATGGATGAGGCCTTAGATGTTGCCACATGAAGCACATTTTTAGGTTACCATGGCATTTGTGTCAATTTAGGGACACTAGTTGTCGAACTTGGAAGCCCCAGATTAAAGGCCAATGAGAATTTGCAAGTGGAATTTGCATGCCACTCCCCCGGACATACAGGTATAAAAGGAGACAGTTTGCATCCACTCATTCAGATTTGTTCTTCTGATCCGATCAGTGTAGAGCTTCCACTTGCGTTCCATTCACCTCAAAGAGTGTATATTGGATATACAGCGCATTTACAGTGGGTTCTCTCTCCTCGCACAGATGAGTGCAGAGAACGCCCCTGGGCACTTCGGCGGCCACATTAAAGGAGTAATTTTCTCTAAAAGAGTGAAACACTAACGGAGAGTGTCTTGTTAATGAAGACTTTCCGCCTATATGCAGTTCCTGGTTGCGGTCAATAGCTCTCTTCCTCTGATGGCCACGATAGCTATCTCATCGTTTGTGAATGACTCATGTTCTCACTGCAAGAACATGAACAACATTGCGATTGCGGCTTTCTTTCTTTCATAGAGGGAAAGCCACTCCAGGTGCTCCCTGTCCTGGTCCTTCTGCTTGCATGTACAAGGCCGTGGCGGCTAGCACTGGGAGCGATTTGGGGGCTTCAATGGGAGCATTTCCGCCGGGTGAATCCCCACGGACCTCCCTTTCCCAGCATGCTCATTTCCACCAGTCGAGTTCATGGAAGAGTCAGGCAGTCCACCCCAGGGTGGGCTTAATGTCTCATTCGGGCTAGAGATGAGGATGAGGTTTTGATCACAGCATCGGAGAGCAGGCTTTTGCAGTCTGATGCTGAGGACTCGATTGGGCTCCCACCATCTGGTGTGGTCGCCCAGTCAGAGGCTGACACGGAGCTGATGGCCATGCTTGCCCAGGCTGCCGCGAGCATCGGGCTGGAGTGGAACCCCCCCACACTACCTCAGTGAACCCTGAGTGTTCACGGCTGGACGATTGGTTCATGGGCTCAGAGCGCTGCGCCGCACACAGCCACGCTCTGCCCCAGTTCCTTTCTTTCCGGAGGTGCATGAGGTGCTCATGAATTTGTGGGGGGCACATTTTACTACCCGGTCCCTTTTCATGAGTTCTTCCACTCTCACTACCCTCAATAGTGGGGTGGGGGTACACAGAGGTTCCTCGGGTGGAGCAGGCGATTGCGGAATCGCCCTAGGCTCCCATCAAGGGCCCGCTAAGGGAAATGAAAGTGGATGCCCTGCATCCTCAATTATCTCGACAACTGGCTGATTCTAGCTCACTCTCAAGATTTATTGTATGCACACAGGGACCTCAGCCAATTGGGGCTTCAGGTCAAATGGGAAAAGAGCAAGCTCTTCAGGTCATTCAAGGAGAAGAACAGCGGTCCCACTGAAACAATTTCAGAGGCTACTGTGGCATATGGCATCCTCAGTGGCGGTTACGCCACTCGGGTTGATGCATATGAGACTGGTTCAGCACTGGCTGCAGAGTCCTGAAATCAACATGGCACCATGGTACACATCGCGTGGCTATCATGCTGATCTGTCACCGCACGTTCAGCCCTTGGACAGACCTTGTATTTCTATGGGCAAGGGTTCCCCTAGAACAAGTGTCCAGGTGTGTTGTTGTAACAGGCAAGTAGCCTCGGGCTCCTGAACAGGACCTCGACTGCATTGGCATATTAACTGCCTCTAGTTGCTGGCAGAATTTCTGACTCTGTGGAGGTCTCAGCCGTTGATCCAGGACAAGCGTGTGTTAAATAAGTAGCATATATAAATCGGCAAGGCGGTTTACACTCACGTTACATGTTGCAACTGCCTGCTATCCTCCTTTATAGTCAGCAGGGACTGAAGTCATTGCGGGCAACTCAATCGTGCGGCAAACTCGCTGTCATGACAGGTGATGCTCAGAGGATAGTGGAGACTCCACCCCCAGGTGGTTCAGCTAATTTGGAGTCGATTTGGCAAAGCGCAGGTAGACATATTTGGCTGTCTCCAAATAGAGGAATGCCCACTGGATTGTGGATGCTATTGCTTTAACTGCACCTCTCTTCTGACATATGAAGAGCAGCGGGCTGAGCGACTCCCAATAGCTTTGCGAGATTTTACAATCTCCGGGTTGAGCCAGTTTCCTCCCATATGTTAGCAGGTACAAATAGGTAAATATGTGGGCAGCTGGCTGGGTGTACTGCTTGCACACAGCGCCTTTCCCCTACCTGAGGGGATAACGTGTTCTTTTTTTGTCCATGCGAGTTTCCGGGACCGGCGAACCCTGGATGTCTTTCCTCCCCCAGCACCCTGTGGCAGGCGAATTCAGTGAAGGAATTTGATGCCAGGCACAGTACTCGTGAAGTATGCCGTGTCAGGTCAGCCCATGTATTTGGGATAGGTGCTCCATATGTAGTGGTTCCCTGTCAGTAATCCGATATGAGGTGTTTTCCACGGTACGGTTTCCCTGAAGGTAAACCCGTGTCTTCCCCTGCTCTGCCACCAGTCGTGGCGCATGTAGAGCTGCTCCCTTCCAGGTAGGACCTACCGCAGGGACACCTTTCCATGTGTGGTATTTCCTGGTTGGTAAGTCCATGTGATGGCTCTCCACATGTTAACCTGCTTTCGGGCAGGATGTGGTCTCCATGGTGTCCTATCTCCACAGAGGAAAAGAAACACTTTCCCTGGCGCGAATATTTCTTGGTCCCCGCTAAGTGAATTTTAATTTTCAAAGAGGAAAAAAAGAGAAAAGGTCAAAACAGTTGATGCGACCTATTCCCATTGTAACTATGCCTTGACTTAATTTTATCACCTAATCAAATTGACAACACTCTGAAGAGGAAATGTTGCAGACATACCAACCACAGTTAATTAACAAACAGAACTGCACACATGTGCAACAACAAATGCATTCTTACAAGTTGTCTTTGATAAAGCAATGCATTAAGAGCATGGATGTGCTCCTGTACAGTCTGCTTGTAGGCTCTGTAAGGAGCACGGTAATATTAAAGCTAACAAGGCAGTGCACGGCCCCAGGATCTTTAAACTGGAGCAAGGCCAAATGTTCACATTCCTCCCACTGTTTCCCTGCTGCACAAGCTTCTGCTGTCCAGTGGTAACAGCGTGGGCACTGATCTGAGATCAGTTTGATGTGATATGCCAGGGCAGAGTGGCCAAAAGAGCAATAGAGAGAGAAAAAGGAAAAGAGAGAGATAGCTCTCACACACCCTCACTCAAACAGCATTCCCCACCTCTCTTTCTGTCTCCTTTGCTCACTTTGTGCCTTGTGTACTGGAAGACACTCTAGGTGAGTTTTACAGACAGATTTGGGCAGGACATTCAATTCCTCTGCTGTGATTGCGACGGAATAACTCTTTTCTTCAGCCAGAGCACCCGGTAAACCTGTTTCTCTTTGCAAACAGAGGCTGTGTGGCCGCAGAAATTCCAGGTCACAAGGATTCCACCAGCAGGGATCATCTCCCCTGTGAACTACCTGTGACTCCTAGATTCCTTCATTTCCTATGTGGCACTGGTTGTAAGAGGAACCAAACACTGCAAAGAGTACATTGTCATTTTCATTTTACAGAAGATTAGTGGGAGAACACAGTCTGAGGTCACTGCTTCTACACTGCTGATTTTTGGGGCATCATGGGGTTGTTGTCAGTGGAGCAGAATGTCTTGTTGTTTGTGACCATTCTGTTTGGGAAATACCGCTATACTGAAGGGGGATGTTCAGGAAGGTGCTGCCATGGGACAGATCTCACTTGTTTTACCACAGACTGGAGGATGGACCATGTCTATGGGATGTGTTATTGTGATGAGATGTGTGTAAAGACTAAAGACTGTTGCTTTGACTACCCAATAGAGTGCCCAGGTAAGTGGTAATATTTGCAACATCATTGCTGAAGTGAGAGAACGGTCACAGCACAATGCAAAAACTGGCTGTTAAAAATAAGAATACATTAAGTGAGATTTAAAGAAAATGTACTTATATTTTTAAGATGCATTCTCAGAAAAGTCTTTCATGGAAATTTTGTTGAGATATGTTAAAACCTTAAAAAATGTACAGTATGTGATGTCTAAGTTACTATTTATGGTGATTTTTTTGTTATTTATTGTGTATATGTTCTTGAAAATTTTGTAAAAGTTTTGTAAAATAAACGTAAAAAATATTAGATATTTTATTAGGGAAAAAATTTAAATAAAAACAAGATACTACCGAAGAGGAGGATTAAGTTTTTTTTGCAATGACATTCATTTATTGCTATGGAGTACAAAATTATGGTATACAATCTAAGTATATGGAGTAACGTCTGGCATTTTAAATTTGAAACATGAAGTTTCATGTGTAGGCCTATATTTGCATGCATTTATAGTTGAATAACACAAAAATTGAATAACATGCATGTGGTTAAGTGTAATTACATAACATATTCCAAATGGATTTTCTAGGGCATGTTGAGTGATTAATATTTTAGGATAGAGTAACAACTTTGGACAATTAACACTTCTGAATGTGTCTAAATGTCATCACATTAGATTCAAAGTAGTAATGTAAAAAGAAGAAACTTTCTTCCAGCCATTTATTACAATTACCTTTAATTGTTTTATTTAAAATATAATGTATCTATTTTTTTATCATTTCAAACCTAAGAAATTATTTTTATTAAATTCTTGTGGTATATTACTTTAAAATAAATGTCACGTTATCTTGGTCCCTGGTCTTACACATGGGGTGTGTTTTTAGCCCAGCCATGTGTAGTGAGCGAGTGGAGTCACTGGAGCGAGTGTGCCCAGCTCTGCCAGCCCTCATTCCGCGTCCGGAGACGGAGCATTGAGAGAGGCCCTAGAAACAGCATTCAGGTCTGTCCGAGGCTGGAGGAACAGGCAGGCTGCATGGAGTATCAAAACCACCAAGGGCAGTTTTGTGCTCAGACACAAGGTATGCATGCAATACAACTTTAATCTCAACATGGTCTTGGTCTCTTGTTTGTGGGTCTATACAGAAATTGGTGTTTAGTTACTTTAAATAATACATTTTTAATAAAGTGATATAACCCTTAAAAATATTTTCACATGGTTTCTCTTCAAGCTCGTAAAGTTCTTGGAAGGTGCCAGCATTTCTTTTAAAATTTCCTGGCGACTTGCACACATTTGGCAATGCTTTGTAACATTCCTGGTTGAAGAATCAAGTATTTCAATCAGAAATCCATTGACTGTTCAACTTTGGTCTAAAGTTGACTATTTAGCTGTTTACAGGTGGAGACTAAATAGGGACTGTGTTGGATTACTTCCAGGAGCAGCATTTATAACCACAATGGAGTACAGCAAAGGCAGAGTACATGATTTGTATGGGGCCCCGCTGGATGCTGGGTATGTCTCACCGTAGATTAAACAAACACAAAGACACTGTCCATGATGATAATTTGTGATGAGAAGCCTGTTTATTCAATTCAACAAATAGTTCTTCTCTTGAAGCATCAAAAACAGTCTCTGACAATATCCTAAGCCATTTTAATTACAGATAATGCTTCTAGTTCTAGCCAAAAGTGTAATTTTGACCTTCTTGCGAAACAACACTTTATGCATGATCATGGTATGCACAAAAATATCAAATAATTTCTAAAAACATAAAAGCAGCTATTGAACTTATTAGAAACTACTGATATTTATTTTGCCACAGATTCTGTATGGAGTTCAAGATGGAGTCTCTGACACCACAGTGCATGGTGGAGAATCGGCCCTATACTCGCTGGATGCAGTACTTGCGGGAAGGCTATACTGTCTGCGTGGCCTGTCAATCTCCTGCCATGAGCAATCACAGCCGGAGTTGCCAAGGAGACGGTAACCAAGCTGAGAGGTAGTGTACCCACTGGGCCACACTGTTGTTATTAGAACTTCTTTCTGATGTAGCAACAAAAGCACATTGTGCTTTGAGGTCAAGGTTTGTTTTCATGCCGACACAACAATCATGAAACAATTAGGCCATACAAAAAAAAGCTCTATAGATTCTGCACCATAGTGTATATTCATATTTCAATTACCTTTGACCGTAAGGCTTTCTGTAAGTGCTTTAGGTCTTAACAGTGTACTAGTTTAAATATAGGGGAGAGTGGGGTAAGATGTGTCACCAATTTAATGTACTTTAATCACTAATTGTTTTATATATTTGGAAGAGGAGATGAGAGCTGCACATAAGATACATGATAAGTAATGCTAAAACTGGTGAATTGACAATGTTTAAAACCATGTTATTTGTCTAGAGCCTAGGGATGAACTATAGAAAGCAATAATCTTCCGAAAAATAATCTGTGGGGTAAACTGTGCCAGTGGCTCAATTAAAAGCGATAGTGAGCTGAGCATACAAATATATGAAATACGATTATAAAACATTGACAAATTTCACTGCATTAATTTTTTCGCAATACACCTTGATAGTTTATCAACTTACCTCTAAGGTACTGGCCCACCTCTTTTTGCCTTCCATACTTCATATTTCTATGAATTTAAAGGATTATCAAAAATGATAATTCTCTCATTTACTCACACTTATGTCATCTTAAACAGATTTTTCAAAAGGAGATATTTTAATTGGAGGTATGATGTCTGTTTATCAATACTATGCAAGTGAATGGAAAGCAAATTTTCAAACTCCAAAAAGGATATAAAGGTAATCCATAAGACTTCAGTGGTTTAATCCATGTCTTCTGAAGCGATATGACGTTTTGGGTGAGAACAGGCCAAAATGTTACTCCTTTTTCACTGTATATCTTGACGTTGCAGTCTCCATTATGATTATGATTTTTAGCTTGATTACAATAGAGGTCTGTTGTCCCACGGAACTCCCGCAGGATTACATTTCCGAGTTAAAAGCGGGAGCGGATGGTACTTCCTTGAGATGTGGATGGGAGTGGGCAGTCAGAGAATAGCCTGAAAAAAAAAAAAAAAAAATCGGATGTGGATATCTTTTTTGGGGGGGGGGGTTATATTTTTAATTAACTAATGCAAAAAACAAAACAATAATTTCTTGATTTTACAACACTTATTTTTGATAACAATAAACAGAAAATATGATGCAAAAATGTGCATATAACACATGCATCAAATTATCCAGTATTTAAAGCAGGCTATGCAGTTATGCAAAGGGCTTTGGAAGAATGGCAGAGTAAAGTGTGGAAACACTATGACATCAAATCAGACTTGCAAATGGTCAATTTAAGTGTTAAGAAACCAACCTCAGCCAAGTCATATGGGCATAATTTCACACATTTTCTAATAATAGCAATAACAGAAAAAAATAAATGTGTACACTTGTCTATTTTTATGGCTTATGCGCTATATTGAAAACAAATGTGAGGTTGCAGGAACAGGGCAGAGAGTGGGTGAACATGAAGTAATATTCAGCAGGAGCGTTCAGGTGCGGGATAGAACTTGCAGGAGCGGGATGGAAAAAACTGTTAGACCTCTAGATTACATTTCCTAGTGCTTGACAAACGTGTAGAGCACTAGATGGTGCTAGGAAGTGTAACTTTGCTTGAAATCATAATCAACAAGGAGTCTGCTGATGTCAATATGTACAATGAAAATGAGATATTTTAGTTGTTTCACTTCAGAAGACAACTGAAGTTTTATGGATTACTTTTATGTTGCCTTTATGTCATTTTTAGAACTTTAAAATGTGGGTCACCATTCACAGAAAGTCATGAGTTTGAGATTAGAGTACATAAGGGTTACTAAATGAGAAACATTTTTGTATGAACTATACCTTTAAGTTGCTGATGTTTCTAATTTTATTTGATTTTAACTATCTATTATTATCTCATAAATTGTTGCACCGCTTATCCTATTCTCCCTTATATGTCAAATGTTTTGTAGTTGTCAACTAATGCAGTAGAGACTCTTCTTGTCTCGGCAGGGATGAGCTTCTACACTGGCAGGCGGTGGGAAGTCCTCACTGCAGAGGAACATGGAGGAAAGTACAAAGACTGGAGCATTGCTCCTGCCCACAAGTGCACAGCTTCATTTTCATTTAATCACACCTAAGGTGATTTTAGTACTGAACTCCACTTCAGTAGTCCACAAAAGAACAACATGCCCTATTACACGTGAAAAGAACTACATCACACTTTTGTATATTTTTACATACATTTATTAAAAATAAATTTCCCTTTTAAAGTCGCTTCTTCAAAATAAAAAATTCAGAGGGATCTCCATGAGCTGAATTAAAAGCAAACATACGCTCATTTTCACCCTCTACTGGACATGTGTAACAAAGTTAAAAAGTAAAATCAAGCTGCAATCATGTACAATACTTTTGCCCAATTTTGACAAAATATATTTGCCCAAAATTTCACACCATTCTATAGACAAAAAATATTTTACAATTAGTCTCAGAATGAAATGTCACTTATACAAAGAGAAAGGAAATCTATAACAGCACTTAGCAAAGAGCTTTGTCCATGTGTGAAATATTAAATCACAAAAGTAAATAAATTCTGTCACTGTACATAAAACAACTGCCTCAGAGTGAGGAATATACAATCTTCCATTCCAACTACAGTACAAGTATTAACACCTGGCAGATAATGACAACTTCAAAGCAATACATTCTACAGGTCCTGAAGTATTAAAACTGTAGCCAACAGCACCTCAGACCTTTTCCAGTTTCTTCAGGGTTCTCCACCTGTCTTTCAGCATGACACTGGTCCGGTCCTCAAAATCAAACTCATTCAGGATCATGGCCCACTTCCCCTCCCCGTGCTTCCTCACGCCTGCTTTAAGCCCCAAATCTTCTTTGTAAGTCCACATCTGAGAGGGGAAAATTATGGATGCTGTATATAAGTTCAAATGATTACACAACCCATTATGAGCTGGATTTGTGATGTCTGGCTTCAGAGTAACTCACCCTCCTGGTTCGCATTGTTGCACTGTTATCGCTTTTTAACACTGAAGGGGCATTGCTCCTCCTGGAAACTTCTGTGTTGGATAAAAAAACAAACAAATGTTTATAGACTCATAATTGGAATAAGAAACTGTAGGCATTCATAGAGTTGTTAACATACTTAATTCCACCCATATGAGAACTTACTGCAAATGGAGGTTCTCCTGAGCTTAGTTTGCTGTTTCTTAATTGTTTCTGGTTTCCACGGCTCATGACTTTGTTTTGAGAAAAGTGTCTTTTTGGGTCTGTGAGACAGTAGACAGTATCTTCAATTTCCTTTTTTTTTTTCATCCCAATTGAGAAATGTTCTGGGTTCAATACATGTTAAGCTGTTGAGCTCTATCAGCAGTATGCGTGGATGTTGATTACCACGGAAAACACACTAGTCTCTTGCTAACATTTAAACTGATCATACTTTTGCCGTTTTTAATGTTTATTGCCTTGCTGTGTCTTTCATTGTAAGAACCCTACTGAAGGCACTTACAATGCACTTGTTTTAACAGAAGCAAACATTTTTGTGGTAATAATCACCATCATGCCACAAATGTTGTAGACCGAGTTCAATTTGTACTGAACCAAGAACATTGCTTTCAGTATAAACAATATGAAAGATGTTGAGAAAATACAATTATTTACATTTCAGAATTATCTTATTGATGATAATTTTTGGGTCATTATGGTGAATATGGACTAAGGTGCTCAGTCACTCCAGTGAATACTGATCTCTGAAATCCTGTGTTGAAATAACCTAAAAAACCCTCACCTGATATTTGGTACAAGTGGATCCACCCGTTCCTCATTCCTGTATGGAATCACCACCATGCCAAAAAATAAATAAATCAACTAAGACCAAACACATGAACATTTTCTGTCCAATCTGGAATTAATTCTTAAATCATTATGGTGACAATAGCCCCTTTCACATACAGCCCTTTCCAGAAAATATACTGCATTTTGTTAAGGTAAGAAGTAATGTGTGAACGCAACCTTTTTGAAAAGAATGCAAAATTTTGCCAATAAATTTCCATATTGATGGAATGTGTGAACAGCACATGTGGCACATTTACCAGTAAAGGCAACCCAATGATTTTCCTATAATTTACTTGTGAACAAGGCTATTGTAAATATATTGGACATTGACGACACTGTCTGAACAAAGACGTTTGATTTCATCACTCGAGTCAGTCATAAAAAATTAATTTGAAAAACGAATTACAGGCAACGGTGGTTTAGAATATTGTAAGTGAAAGATGATTTTACTCTTTTGGGTTGTTGGACTCTGGGGTGGATGACACCTTCACATCACTGGCCGGTTCAGAGGAGGTTTTCTCAGATTTCTCATGATGTGCTTGGACCACTTTCGATGCTGCCTAAAACCCAAAAATGAATTTCTAAAAATCATGAAATCATGCGATACATTTCAGGCATTAATTGAACAGTTCAGCAAAAAATTAAAATTCTCTCATCATTTACTCACCCTCATGTCATCGCAGACTTTTTCTTGTGCAGAACACACACACAAAAGCTTTTTAGAAGAATATCTCTGCTCTGTTGGTCCATATACTTCAAGTGAATGGAGACTCCAGCGATCAAGTAGTTTGGCTGAGAAATTACCAAAATATAACTCCTTTTTCACTGTAAATTTACGCTATTGCAGCCTCTGGACCCGATTATAATTTCAAGCTCTATTACACTTTCTTGTGCTTGACGCATACGCAGAGTGCTAGATGGTGGAAGAAAGTGTAATCGAGCTTGAAATAATAATTGCAAAGGAGTCTGCTGATGTCAAGATGTACAGTGAAAAAAAGAGGGTTATATTATTGTCTGTTCTCACCCAAAACTTATTGGATTTCTTCACAAGACATGGATTAAACCACCAAAGATTTACTGGCTTATTTTTATGGTGCCTTTGTGATGTTTGGAGCATCAAAGTTTTGGTCACCATTCAATTGAATTATGTGGCCATACAATGAAATGAAATGTTATTTTAAAAACTGTGTGTTCAGCTGAAGAAAGAAAAGTCCAACACATGTGGGAGAGCATGAGGGTGAGAAAATTAAGAATTTAAATTTTTGGGTGCAATATTCCTTTAAAGGGGTCATGACATGTCTTTTTTATAATTTTAATATGTTTCTTGAGGTTCACTTATAATATTAGTAATGCTTTTTGCACACACACACAAAAAAAGTAATTATATATTTGCACAACATGATCATTTTCCATCCACATTATGACCTCAGTCAGAAACACTTGTTTTTCGTGCTGCTTCTTTAATACTTGACAGTAAACACCTACTGTTATGATTGGCTCTTGATTAAAGGTAAAATAGGCATTGATGTGTTGTTGTGAAAGCAGTCAGCTGCGAACGCATTCCACAGTGTGACATCAAGGAAGTAGAGATCGAGTCGTTTTGGCAGCTTGATTTTTAACAAATTCTCTTTCTGTAGTGAGGAATTTCTGAAACTTACAGTATGTTTTTGATTGAACAATGAACTCTTATATGTCAAAAGATCAATCACATTTAGATTCCTCATGTCATGATCCCTTTGAGATGCAGAAGACATCTATCATAGTGAAAGTCAACAATGTATTAGCATGTCCGCATATTCATTGTGTAAGCAACAAATAATAAATTTCTTCGACAGCAAAAGCCCTATCAACTGCTCTTAAGAACTCAACCTAATAAAGATGGAGAAAAGCTGTTAAGTATAGAGTGGAACTAATTGGTACATCTCCATACCCCCAGGAAAACACTAGAATTCTAAGAGTTCATTAGGCAAATTCCCAATATGTATGGAAACCACATTTTAAACCACTGACAATAAAGCCCATTAGTACTTGGAGCCTCACTCCCACAGGATGTAGTAAATAAATCAGAAATAGAATGCATTGTAAGGAGCAGCAGAATTCTGGTGTGCACTGCAGTACAAAAAGGCCCCATACTTCCAGTAAGAAATCAGAAGAACGGTCCTGAAGAAATGTGTTAAGGAATATGTCAATGCTTTCCAATAGTTGATTGTAAGTAAATTTCATCAGGAGTTGGTCATAAGCATCCTTCTTTTTCACAATGGTGGTTAACTTTCCTTGTAGCTTCTGTTAAGACAGACAAGGAAATTTCAGTTCATTTCAGCAACATATTTCAAAGTTCGAAATGTATTAAAAAGTTCACCCAAAAATGACTTCTGCAATCAATTACTAACCCTCAAGTCATTCCCAAACAATATGATTTTCTGTTTATGAAACCCGTGCAAGGTTAGAATATGCACAAGGGGGAATGAGATTTAAAAACAAATCTAAAAAAAAAGATTTAAAAAAAGACTTATTTAATTACCACTTAAATTTTTGCCCATTACTCACACAACGCTTATCGCTGGCTTAAAGAGATAGTTCACCCAAAATATAAAATTCTCTTATCATTTACTCACCCCCGTGATAACCCAGGAGAGTATGAATTTTTTTTCTTCAGAACACATTTGAAGAAAAATCAGTGGTGATCACTTTTGAAGCTGCAAAAGTCACATCCAATCAGCATAAATGTCATCCAAATGCCTCCAATGGTTAAATAAATGTCTTCTAAAGCTATACCATCACTTTAGGTGTGAAAAAGGTGAACTTACACTTTAAGACTTCAGAATACAGTGCAGATGTCGTATCAGTTCCTTTCACAGTGCATTTTATGTTCTTTGTGGAGCTTGACAGCTGCGTTAACTATCAACTTTAATTTTATGAAAAAAAGCAGCTTGAATATTCTACAAAATATTTGATATTGTATTCCACTGCAATAATAAATCTATGCAGGTTTTGAACATGAGGGTGAGTAAATGATAAAATACATTTAAATTTTTGGGTGAACTATTACTCTGGACTAACAGGTGAATATGCACCTCTGGTAATGGAGTCTCTGTCTCCAGCCATTGCAGGGTATCCTTTGCCATCTGTGAATTCCCGTTCCTCAAACACACAGCGACACACTGAGGCACAAAACACCATGAATAACAAAACACCAAGTTGCACTGTCATGACTTAAACTCATGCAAACTCTACATGGCAAAACAATTTTCATTTGCAATCATACTCAACCTGAACAATCAATAGAGTCCTGATCTTAGCATGTAAAGCAGCATCTGACACGAGATCCTCCAGTGACTCCCAAACCGGCAGTGCCGACATCATTGGGGTGATTTTAGTGTTTTGATCATAATGGACATCTGAGAAACAAAACACAGGATTCAATGGATTCTAACCAATGAATTTCAATGACGCTACCTGTCATTTATGATTACCACATATAAGCTTTTAAAATAATTTTATTCAGAGCGCACACACAGCCTGGAAACCACAATTTAAATAACTCCCTGAAATTTAGTAGTAATACAAGCGATCATTAAGAGGAAACCGGTATATATCAACATTAAAACGAGTCTCATATCTATATAACGTGAAAGGCTACTCTCAGCAAGGAAGAAGCCACTGCTCCAAAACCACCATAAAAAAGACAGCACAAGAGGACAAAGATCATATTTTTGGAGAAATGTCCTCTGGTCTGATGAAAAAGAAAAAAGGCCATTATGACCATCGTTAGATTTGAAAAGGGTGAGGCTGGCAAGCTGAAAAACACCAACCCAACTGTGAAGCATAGGGGTGGCAGCATCATGTTGTGGTGGTGCTTTGCTGCAAGGGGGACTGGTGCACTTCACAAAATAGATGGCATCATGAAGGAAATTATGTGGATATATTGAAGCAACATCTCAAGACATCAGCCAAGAAGTTGAAGCTCAGTCGCAAACGGGTTCTCCAAATGGACAATGACCCCAATCATACCTCCAAAGTTGCAGCAAAATGGCTTAAGTACAACAAAGTAAAGGTATTGGAGTGGCCGTCACAAAGCTCTGACCTCAATCTGATAGAAAATTTGTGGGCGGAACAGAAAAAGCATATGTGAGCAAGGAGGCCTCAAACCTGACTCAGTTACACCAGTTCTGTCTAGAGGAATGGGCGAAAAATCCAGCGGCTTATTATGAGAAGCTTTTGGAAGGTTACCTAAAATGTTTGACCAAAGTTAAAAAATTTAAAAGGCAATGCTACCAAATACAAAAAAAATTGTATGTAAACTTCTGACCACCTGTTAATGTGATTCTCTATGTGATTAAATAAATAATTTTCTCAACTATTATTCTGACATTTCACATTCTTAAAATAGTTATCCTAACTGACCTAAGACAGGGAATGTTTTCTACAATTAAATGTCAGGAACTGTGAAAATGTATTTGGCTAAGGTGTCTGTAAACAAACTGTCTGTATGTATGTATGTATGTATGTATGTATGTATATATATATATATATATATATATATATATATATATATATATACATATACACACACACACACACACACACACACACACACACGTTTGTGTATATATGGCATGTAACAATACACAAATTTCACAAGATATGATGCATAGCCTACCAATACAATACGGCCGGGTGATTAATCAAATGCTTATGTTAATGTACAATTTTGGCATCCAATGATTATGAAAACAAGACAAATCGGATAAAACGAATATTGTGCTGCATTCCGTTCCGCAATTAAATACCCTGTCGTTATAAAACATTAAAGCATTGACAAGCGTTTGAAATGGGTACTGCATTCCAAATTCAAAATATTGGAGAGTTGTCAGACCCGACACAGACTCAAAGCTCAGGTTGACAGAATGTTGATGCAAATTAGCCAACTCAGCATCAGTTTTAAAGGATTTGTGGTCTTTAAGGGTCTCCATCTTCCAAAGGCGCCTGCAATATTCATCCTTGTTTTACTACGCATCTGGTCATGGTGATTTTAGGCTTTTTAGGTCGGGTGGAACCTGTTATCTCTGATCCAGTTTGTTTGCAGGCTTCCATGGCTTCCACAGCACGCAGTGTTGTTTGCCTGAAAACTTGTTCAAATCTGGCAACATGGCGGTGTCGAAATACTACTGGTGAGTAGGGCTGAAACGATTAGTTGACATTAGACAACCAAAAATTGGTCAACAATAATTTTCGTTGTCGAATAATCGTTTGATCTCATTTAATTAAGGTAACATGAGATCACATTAAACTCTAATGATGACATGTATGAGCAGCACTGCCGTTCACGCAAGACTGAGGAGAGGAAGAATTACAAATCTTGCAGTCCATATGCAATCTAAACTTTCCAAAAAAGCTTCAGATGTTCGAAGTACGAGGGAATTATAAGAAGCACTCTCGTTGTGAAATAAGCAGAGCTGGAGCTCTTTAAAGGAAACACCCTGGTGTTACATCTTAAATGCAGTTATAGGTTTATTAAAAGTTCAAATATTACGGAAGCAGATTATGTAAATAATCTGAAACTGGCATTTCTCTGTGTGATCAGCACCTCTTCTATGAGTTTGGCAAATGTCCCGATCTAAGGGGGAGAGAATTAAACTGCACCGGGCTGATGCATACACTGTCACGGGGACACTCGTCCCTTGAGTACACATGCTTAATGCAGCTAGATTAGAATGTGATGACTCACGACTTGTTGAATCATAATATATGTCACAGTGCATTTCTTATTGTGAAGAAAATTGGTAATGCACAGCTTTATTAATAAGAGAGATGTGTGTGTGTGTGAGTTAAAGTTGGATTGAAGTGAACAAAAGTGTGAGGAAGTCTTTGCCTCATTAAACACTGCAACAAAATACATTTATGATTTGTTTTGGCTTGTTTTCCAAAATAAATATGTAAAACTCCTTTAAACAACGTACATTTTCTTTAACAGCTATACTGCAGAAGAAAAATTTGTTTTCAGAAAATGTTGAATATAATATAAAAAAAAATATTAAATACAAATATTTTAAAATATCTAAAAATTATTTAAAAAAAGATGCATTCACCTGAGATGCAGCATATAAGATATTTAGACTTGCTTTTAGAGAATACATCTTGAATACAAGTATATTTTGTCTTTACTGCACTCACAGAATAATAACCAAGTGAAAAAATACACACATAATAAATATACTTACTGTTTATTTAAGCTACATTCTCCTAAAGCAAGTCTAAATATCTTATATGTTGCTTCAGGCAAATTTATTTAGTTTTTTTAGAAAATGTTTAAATGGAAAACAAGAAAAAAAAAATGTTTCCAGTGAATTTCTTAATATATACTGTTAATTCAGTGAATGTCATTTAGAGATATTTTTAAAAGATTATTTTTTCCTCTATTGTTAGTAAGCACATTTAATCCAACCTTTTATGTTGTACCACAAGCTGAATAATATGTTAAGAGCGAATGATTAATCTGTGCAATAATCGCAAATAGTCAAATAATCATTAGATTAATCGATTATCAAAATAATTGTTAGTTGCAGCCCTACTGGTGAGTGGGCAGTTGACAGGATCACACAGCCTAAACATAAACAGGAATTCCGGCCCGGAATGGAAACTTCAAAGTAGAATATACTGGCTGTAGCATCTTTTATAGGAAAAGCCAGTATTTCAACTTGGCATGTTTCCTAATTCTCTAATGACATATGGTCATTTTATGATTTATTACAGTGACAAATATAACATATCACCTTTAATGTTAAATTAATAAGGAAGTGGGTTATGAAAATAAGCTCCAAAACTGGTCAGCGCAGCATCTATAAGTAGCGTGATGTGATTGACAAAGAGATTGAATCTTCTCCCGGCTGATGCACACTCTGGCACGGTGATGCTTGTCACTCGTATGCATTTGCTGCAGCTAGATTATACTGTGATGGATCACGACGTAGTGAATCATAATATGTGTCACATTCACTGTGTGTATCTTATCAAGAAAACAACGATTCACAGCTCTATTTGAGAGTTCATTTTTTTGTGATTTAAAGATGGATTGAAGTGAACATAAAGGGGAGATAGTGTAGTCTTAGCCCATTATACAATGAAACTAAATACGTTTTTGATGAATCTTTTTTGGCTTGGTTTCCAAAATAATATCTAAAACTCCTTTAAAACAACATACATTTACTTTAGGAGCTATACTGCAGATTTTTTTTTTTATTAGAGAATGTGAAATACAATATTTAAACAGGGCTCGACATTAACGCTTGTCTGGGACAAGTGGATATTTGAAAGGGTAAGTGAAAGATAATTTTACTTGCTGCCCGATAAAAACTAATAAAATATCCAGCTATACTGATTGACAGCCAGAGTATGTGCGTGTGCCGAAAATGCTCACACTAATGCTGAATGTTTACTTGAATACTTGATAGTCTACTGCTGTTACAAACTTTTAAAGCTGTTAAAAAAAAGCACTGAATTTACTTAATTTGTATGTTTTCTTCAATTATTTGTAAACTTTCTATTCAATGCTGTTTTTTTTGTTATTTTGTTATATTGTTTGTTTACTAGTCTTGAATAATTCAGAACTTGAAACCATTCCTCCATAGTGAACATATTAGTTAATGTAATTATTTGTTGTGGTTTTTAAACTGGTATTGAGAATCGTCAAATTTCATTACAGACTACTGACATTTTGTGATAATGTATATTGATCTTGCTGCAGATGTTGGTGATGGAGGCGTTCCTTAATTTGACTACCAAACGTGACATAAAATAATGATCATATGACAAAAGCCTCCTCCCCTATCCTGTGCAGTTTACATTTTAAGTTCAAGGAAATCCACTGTTAAAAAGACACATTTTTTTCTTCAATAAATGCATGATGTTTCCAAAGTCAATAATCGTGTTATATAATCGTGATCTCAATATTGACCAAAATAATTGTGATTATGATTTTTGCCATAATCGAGCAGCCCTATTGTGCGTGCGCTCTGCGTAGAGCAGGGTTTAACAAATATAAATGATTCATCCTGTTGCAGTAGGCTATTATAGAATTAACCACATGCTTTTAGATTACATGCTTACACATAATATTGTAGAGAATATTAATCAAGCAACAATACAGAAAGAGAGAAAAACACTCAGTAATTCAGTCATTTAATTACAGTTACTTCCGTTTAAATTTATGTTTTCTAAATTAATGCAGCACTCTTAAATTATTTGGCCGGTTCATGAATAATTTGTTTGATTTTATATGATTTATTGGAAAGAATTAAAAGGACATTTTCATATCTATCCTTGCATTTTTCATCTGGTTGAGGTTGATAAGGGTTTTAGAAAGTAATGATAAATAAGTAATGCAATTACTTTTCAGACAGAGTAATTAGTACAGTAATCTAATTACACAGTAGAAGATGTAATTAGTAATTATTACTTTTAGAGTAACTTACCCAACATTGCTATACACACATGTAACCAAGCAGCATTTGCACTTAAATATGCTAATATTTCTTTTAAACTTAGCCTAAATACCTCCTGAGCAATACATCTTTGAAAAAATTAACATAGTAAACCTAACAAGTCTTTTGTGACACTTTTACTTGTGTAATCCTAATTTAAAATAAACTATTTTAAGTGCGGGTTAAGTGTTTAAATGCTGTTGGAGTCACTGTTGTTGTTTAATGTTGGCAGCAATTCACATTAAATACAACAAAAGAGCAATATTGTGATATTACCCAGGTTTTCCCCATCTAACACTCTGGCGAGGAAACAGCAGATGGTTCTCTGAGAGGGATCCCATCGGTATGAACATGACTGATGCTGCTCATCCACTATCGCTGTGCACAAAACAACGCGACATTATAAAACAAACAAATGAAAACTATACAATTATTACATCATTATATAAGGAAACACGGGGACTCCAATACAGATCTAATATACTGCTGAATACTTTACCTTCAAATATTTTCAGAGTACTGTGGAAGTTGGCAGATCTGTCTTTGAAGAGGCGACATAACGACGCGAAGTAAAAATCAATCATCCATGATTTAACGACACCATCCACCTCGACGAAATCTGTCTTATCAGTTGTGCTCGCGATCACTTCATGTGACGCGTTCTCCATGTTTGATTTGACAACAAAAGTTCCCGCCAACTGTGATACACCAAGTTGATGAGAAGCTCTTAGTGACCGCGTCGCCACCTGCAGGCGTGGAGTAATTAACTATTCGAAATAACCTTTGCTTCCTATGCAAATATCGTATTTTAGAGTGTATATAAACAGTTCATTATTTATACACTTTAATTTTCAAAACTATAAACTAAATAAAATCAATATATAAATGGTTCATTGATTCTAAAATTCCTTGAATTAAAATTTAAAAGGGTTTCCTACTTTGAAAGCGCTAGCTGTCGGACAAAAACATCCTCCGTCAAATAAATGTACACTAGCAACAAGTTTTCGGCAAGCAAAAGTACTTTCTCATTTCTCTTACTATTCATAAAGAAAGATGGTTAAAGACAAACTGTGCAGAAAATAATTCACCAACATGTGGCGCACTAGTTTACCTCATGATAGTGATAAAAATGTATTGAAAGGTGTTTGTTGGCTTGTGCCATTCTCTACTTGGATAAGAATGACAACCAAAGACGGTCAAGTCTGTATTTTATGCATTCACTTCCATATTCATGCCAAATGTTGTTAGATCTTGATCAAGCTTCTTATTATACTTAGTGAAAAATGGTGTATTGATGAAGTTATTAAGGAAGAAACCCGTTCTTGATTTTGGCTTCATTAGATATATTGTCAGTGAATGCTATACTTGGGGCTGTTTGTTTCCTCCCTTCCAACTGAAAATACCCCCTTGAGCAAGAGTGGGCACAGGCCTGTTTGAGGGGTCCTGATATGCCAAATATGGTGTTTGTCAAATATACTACCATCATTTTTCTATTAGTGCACATTTATAAAGTAATTGAACAAAAAAACCATGGAAACTCCAAAATCTATGTCACTCATATATTCTCTGCATTTATTTCCATAAGATACCCAATAGGAATAAGAAAGGCCTTGAATGGATGTTTAAAAGGGCAACATGTCCTAGCATGCCAAGGTAATTTTTCTTCTAAACTACCACTTTTTTTTTTTTTTTTTAAAAAAAACATAATTATGTCAACACTTTTTCTCAAACCCCAAAAGTTATTTTTGCAATGTTACTACTATTTGCTTACTCCTAGCTATTGTTTCTGTACATCAATCATGAGGACGACAATGGCAGGAACGGCAGTGGCAGAACACAAGTGAGTTATTTATACATTTATTTGTTATCCTGCATATGCTAGTAGACTTAACATAGACAACGTGGTTTATTTTACAGAAATGTTGACATACATGTACCATGACAGAGTGTTCTGTGATCACATAATTGTACAGGCTACTACATGCATTCAAAGATGCTGATATGTGCAGAAACAGTCTGGAGCTTAAATGTGTCCACGGACATTGAGTTGCAAGATAACATCGTTTAAACAAACAAAAACAATAAATGAGGCAGAAGACATGAGAGGAGAAAATACAATGTCACAATTATGCATGGGAGAACAGGCTATGCTACATGGATGACACATTAACAGTTAAATAATAACCTTGCTTTCAAACAATAAAATAAAACCACACACTTGCCATGAACATGCATCACACAAGATCATGTGATGAGAAACATGCTTGTTCACATTCGTCCATCAGCTGTTAGCTCACAGATTTTAATTTAGCATTTACAAACACCATCCTGAATGAACAAAGTCACACAGACCCAAATCCCCTTGCATCTACTGCTCCCATAAAAGGCAATGGGAGATGCTTTTGTAGTCATATGATGACATGCAACAAATAAAAATGCAATTCATTGCCTGGTGATAAGAGTAATGCAAGAGTTTAACAGTACCTTTATTCAACAGGTGTTAAATGGGGGGGGGGGGGGGGGATGGGGGGTACATCGGATACCAGCAAACAACAAATAAGTTAAATAAATTAATAAATAACTTCTTGTGAACAGTTCATATGATAAAGGCTCAAAAAATATATTTCTAAGCATATATATGAGCTAGCATGATATGATGTATAGAAAGAATTTCAACTTGATTGTGCTTAGGGCATCTGATGTCCTTAAAGAGGTCATATCATACTTTTTCTTAATTTTCACCACCCCTAATTGTCAAAACAAGCAAGTACAAACCCCCCAATATATACCATGATCAATGGACATGTAAATTCTTCATACTGTAACCCCCACAATATTCAAGCCAATGATGTACTATGCCCTTGGGTCCACTTATACTATTATAATGTCATGATTACATTTTTCATGACAATGTGGGTGGTCAGCAAATATTTTTGAGTTTTAGAAGCTTTAGGAAATTGTGAGTTTTAAAAGTTGCAGTATATTTTCATTGTACAGTTTAAATTATCTAAAAAGATCAAGGAAAAATGTATTCCTCATGATATGACGCCTTTAGAGAGTTGTTGATGTGCATGTGGTACCGAGGATCAAAATAAATGTGTAACTGCTTTAAAATGCTTAAAAAAAACACTTGCTCTTAGGCTGAAAACAAAGCCCATCTATTTACTGTTTCAAAAGTGCCTATAGGCAGTGCTGGCCAGGCACACAATTGGTTGAATTAATTATTCCATTGATGACTGCACGCTCGATATAAAGCACACCAGGGAAGCGGACTGTCTCTTGGGAACGCGTTAGATGGGCCATCGTTTCCCTGTCTGTCAAAACAGGCATGTGATGACACATCAAAACAAAAGAAACAAGATGATGCTTTCTTTAAATGAAGAAAATATAGACATTCAACCATATCAGAAAATTTGTGTCATAGAAAACCTGAGAACTTAATATTACGCATATCAATTACTTAAAGACCTGACCCCCCCCATATAAAAAGTAGAATTTTTCTGTACAGTGCTATATGAACAAGCCAAATGATTTGCAGCCTTCTCATAAATAAGTGTGTATGAAGAGGCACACATTATTTCACCACCTTATGGCAGGAAATTGTGGTTGTGCAGAATTTTGGTGTAGAAAAAACTGTCATCATCAATTTATAAAACATAAAATACTTTATATGAGCCCATTAAATAATTGAGTTTTTCAAATTGACAACAAATCTTTTTGCAGACATTTATAAAAGGCCCTCATGCTCCAAATTGTAAAAAAAATCTTTATTTGAAGAATACTGACATATAACTGGAGTGACTCCTACAGTTACTCCGGTTACACGTCAGTACTCAAATAAAGATTTTTTGACAGTCACATGGTATTTTTGTAAAATGCGAAATTATCCTTTTTGAGTGGTAACACTGATATTTCAAATATTAAAGATATATCATCTGAAAAATACAATTGTAGTCTCTGCCTGTACACTTACAAATCCATTAGACTGTAAATAAAGTGCCACAAATATTGGCCTGCATAGATTGCAGTATGCTGTATTGCACTTCCCACCATAGCGTAACCATGTGAGCCAGTTGAATTATGAATTCTTCCTCTTTGTCTTTTACAATCCTCGTTCAGCGCATTCAGATTGTGTGATCAACTGTCACAATGTACATTTTGAACATTCAGCCAACTGCCATAACAAAGCAAGTAATATACATGACATTTCCAGCAATCTTGGAATAATGGCAACATAAAACGGATATTCTCTGTAGTGACAGGAAAACAAAACTTATCAGGCTTCAGTCCTGATGATAATACAAAACTCAGTCTGAAAATAAAATAAATATTAAATACTCAGTAGAATTGGACAATATTGAGTTTCTGATAAGAAATGAATAAAAGGTCAAGCATATGCATGATACAGATTTGGTGAAACACGGATAATAATGAAACAATTCATGTGAAAAATTAAAACTGCAGTGGCATTTACACTACTGTACCCCCCACCACCCCCCCCCCCCCCACCCCAAAAACCCGCCCAAAAAAACCCAAACATTTAATGTATGTGTAAATGAAAACCGCATGTGTTTTGGTCCCTTTGACAAGTAACATATTACTAAGATGATTGGGTGTTTTGAATTTTAAAAAGAAAATACCGTATGTGAACATCATATTTATGTTTTAAATGCTCGAACTATGTGCTTAATGGTCAAATTACTTGAAGGTAATTTAACACCACTATGTGAAATCTACTGGTTTTTCATCATTTTACAGTTTATTGTGCCATTGTTTATGTAAAGATAAGACATACATACATGATGTACCCATCTTTTTGTATGATATAACTGTAAACACAGGCCATATAACTTTTATCTTGATGATTCAAATCTAACTTTATCATAATAGTTTTGCAATGTATAATTTACATTTTACAGCTACAGTATAGAATCTGATTTCTGATTTCTTGTGTAGGATCTATTCTCATCCGTTATATATTTGGCAACTACATGTGAATATGCAACATTGTATTTCAAGAATTAAATAAATAAATCCATCAATAAAATCTTAAAGTCTGGTCATTAAATCTAAGATTTCAATTAATGGTGTTAATTGGGATACCAACCCTCCCACAAATTCTGAAAATATACTTTGGTGACAATATAGGCTATTCCTATATCTTAACAAAAAACATATCTGTATTAGGTACACATTGCATTTCTACAGAATGTCATGATATGTTTCAATACATTGCTACTTTGCAGCTCACTTTTCACAGTCTTTGATGATAAATCCCTCTTTAAATTTAAAATAAATAAATAAATGAAAAAAAAAATGAAAAAAAAATAATAATAAAAAACTAAAACAAAACAAAAAACCTTTTGACATCCACTATGCCCTCTGTGGCTATGTGCATGGTCATTGCAGTAGTCTCTGTATTTACCATGGAGTGCTCTCAGCAAACTAAGCACCGTAAAACAGCGTTGTTAATATGCATGCTTTTGAAGATCTGTTCCCTTATGTTTCTTACTGTCTGTAAAATATGAGTGAAAAGGTACATTGTACAGTTAGGTCAACAATGTCCTCACCGTTGGGTAGATACTGTACATTCTAAACAAGCCTTTTGTTTGCATCCGCATTATCCAGGTCTTGTCTGCAAAAAGTGCAGTCTCATTAAATTTATTTTTTTGACAATGACACAATTACAAGGGACTTTTCATGCCATGCAGAAACATCTCTCAGCTCACATCTGTGTGCCCTTTTTTTCTCCAGTGTGCTTATAGCTTCAGTCAGAATGTCAGCCCACAGTCACATACCACAGGATGGGGAAAGATTACCATCCCCTGGCATCAGATGGATCTCTGGTGTAAACATGTGGTTCTCTACCTTTTGTTCACTTTGGCTAGTGTCTGGCGTCTCCTCCCCATTATCAGCAACTACACCCTGAGTGCAGTTATGTGCTGATAGTTTGGGTGAAGAGATGGCTCCAGAAGCCACTTCCTTTGGATTGTTTTCTTTGTGATATTCCTGTTCCTCCAGCACCCCCAGAAGCAATGCCGTCTCCCCAGGAAGGTAGTCACTGGCAAGTATCTTTGGAGAAAGGACTAAGCCTTTCTTTGGGATACTAGCCAGTGGCTCTGAATCTGAACAGAGAGGAGAGCACTCTACCTCTGGGGATTCGTCTTCCAGAAGACTGTTGTATATATCCTGTGGGGAAGAGGTGTTGGGTGGCGTCGGAGGAGCATCTTCTGGTGTTTCTATAAAGTTGACTTTGAGGCCTTTTGTCTTGACTGAATTTGTGCCACGAATGGAGCTTCTGATGTTCTCCAAAACCTCGTTAAAATTCTCTCCATCTGGATTGACAGGGCCACACTTAAATGGGCCAGTCCCTTCTGTGTTCTCCTCTGGACTCAAGTCCGAAGGTGTCAGCTGGCCAAGATGAAGGTGTGGAGGTGATTTAGGTTGCCTTTGCTGAACCTGCTCTGCTGTATAAGAAGGGGTGGATGCCTTCTCACCCTGTCCAAATTCAGCAGTGCAGCTTGCAAAGCTGTCAACACTTGATATGCTTCTCACATCAGTGACGGTTCTTTCCCAGGGTTGTCGTTCTGTGGCAGGTGGGTCTACCTTCATCTCAAACTCTACCTCATGTTTTGACACAGCTGAGGCAGCGGTTGCACTGAGATCAGAGAAGGACTGGGACTTTGTCATCTGGTTATATGTTTCTTCCAGTTTCTGAGCGTTCAGGCGTTGCGGACTAGGTGTTCTAACATATTCTAGTGATCCGTGCGGACTGCTGTTAGGAAACTTTTTGTCAAAGGATCTTAGGCTGGTATCTGAAGATGTGCGCTTTGAAATACCCCACCGGCTCGGAGATAGGTGGTTATCCATTGGCTGCTTATCATCACTTTTGTCTACAACGACATCCATGAGCTCCATACTTCGTGCAAAGGCGTCTTTTAGATTCATAGACACGATACTGCCATTTCTCTTTGCTCGTTCTAAAGCCTCTCTTCTCTTGATGGCTTTCTCCTGTCGTTTCTGCTCCTTGTAGAACTCTGAGAAGTTGTTCACAATAATAGGGATGGGTAAGGCAATGACCAGCACTCCAGCAATGCAGCAAAGTCCACCAACTATTTTGCCAAGTAAAGTCTGTGGGTAAATATCTCCATAGCCTACTGTAGTCATAGTGATTGTAGCCCACCAAAATGAAGCTGGGATACTAGTAAATTTTGTTGCATCCTCATCCTTCTCTGCGAAGAATACCAGACTTGAGAATATCATAATTCCCATGGCTAAGAACAATATGAGTAAGCCAAGCTCATTGTAACTGCGCCTGAGTGTGAATCCAAGGGACTGCAGTCCAGTTGAATGTCTCGCTAATTTCAGAATCCTCAATATTCTCATTATGCGGAATATCTGCACCACCCTCCTCACATTTTGGAACTGCAGCACACTTCTGTTGGATTCGGTCAGAAATATAGTGACGTAGTAGGGTAATATAGCTAACAAGTCAATGACATTTAGTGGCCCTTTGAAGAATTTCCACTTGTTTGGTGATGACAGGAAGCGCAAGAGATACTCCATTGTAAACCATGCGATACACACAGCTTCAACGTGAGCAAGTTGAGGATTGTCATTGGCTTGGTCAAATTCGTCTATTACTTGGAGTTCAGGTAAGGTGTTCAGGGACAGTGCAACTGTTGAAAGTACGATGAACAGGATGGATAAGATGGCCAGTATCTGCAATAGAAAGAAAGAGAAACTTAATTCTTTGTGTCTAATTCTTTTTTCCAATTTGATAACATACATGGATCAAGATATGCAAAGAAATCTTTTGAACAAAAGATTCTGCTGAGTTCAAAGTTAAAAACTTTGTGGAAAGTTGATGAAGACAAAATTATAGCCAAAAAAATAAACATGCAAATATATTTAGCCAAATATAAGTTAAATGGTCTATTCTCTTAAGCAACCAAGGCATAAAAGCATATTTATTTATCTTTTATTTAATTTCCACAAATCATTTATTTGTTTATAATTTAAGGATCCATTTGCCTTTTGTTTAAATATTGTTGGGAACCAAGAAACTTTTAAGTACAAAATGATCTTAAATGTTTTTGATTTTAGACTTTACATGATTTATTTAATTCCACTGGTAAAAGGTAAAAACTGGTTCTGATCTAGGATCAGTTATTCATTTTACTGATGGTTCTGAGAACAGAGATCAATCAGACAGAACTGAGTTGGCAGACTCTATTAATCTGAAACATTTGATAACATAGAAATACACCTTGAAATATAATTAATTATATAAAATATTAATTAAACATCTGTGAGGATATCAGTCTCCCTTTGCATTATTCAAAATGAGAAATCAGATTCTTGAGTGTATGATCTATCTATTTTGTCTTTCTTCGCAAATATTGATTCTTGGTCTATTGCTAATGCTAGGCCAAGAATCAATATTTGTGAAGAAAGACAAAATAGTTAGATCATACACTTAAGAATCTGACTTACAATTTCAAAGTATGCAAAGGGAGCCTGAAATCCTCACAGATGTTTAATCTTTTATGACATAATTTAAATGTGCCACTTGTTCTGTAGCCCAGCTCTATGAGTTCATTTTGTTTGCATAGCTTCACAATTTCCTGTGGTGTACCATGATTTGATTACACAAGCCAGTGCAGAGTACAGCTGTGAAGCTTCAGAATTCAGTTTTATCAACAACGACTTGCTTTACCCAAATCCTCTGCACTACACAGAGCAAATATTTAGAAAACCATCTTGATCTGACTTCATATTTATTAAAGAGACCAGAAATTAAATAGTATTTAAATAATATTAAAACTACTATTTAAATATCTTAATGAATACAATTTTTATATTGCTCCTATTATTATTTACCATAACAAAGAAAAAGCTTGCTTTATATGCTATTTTTTGTTTTGTTTTACTAAAATGACAGTTTAAAGATGCGTCATTAATCTAGAAGGGTTAAAATAGCTGCAGATAAAAGGTGACTATTATTCTGATTGTGGTCGAGATAAGGTCTCCAGGAATATTAAAGCTAATTAATCAAATCTTCCATGGTAGGCCTAACGTCTTTATTAATGAGAGCTGGATTTATGTTTATTAGGAGAGAGTGATCTCAATCATTTTTGGCGCAGTGCAGGTGATTCTGAAGGGAGCAAGTCTTGCTCTGACCTTGACATGTCAAAGACAAGTGAGCATCCACTCACCTTCCCTTTGTAGAATACCACTGAGATTAGACTGAAGTTATGCCCACTATGTCACGAATGCAATCAACAGCAAGTGCTAATTTAAGTGTTTTATCTTTATTAAGTCAACATGGAACAGCCTTGACAACCCATTTTTCTTTTATGTGCTACCGTTTCTTTTTCTATGTGCTCAATAATTTGGTGACACACATGTCATTATGGTGACATAATTCAAAGTGCCACAACATAATCAAAGAGAAACAAATGATGAGATGGGACATGATTTTATTCATTGGGAATTTACTGGATCAAAAAAAGTGTATTAGGATGCCATCACTCTGTCAGATTGACTGATTCAGTAATGCATGTTTTTCCTTGTTTTAGTTTCCTTCCGATTTTCTCCCCAATTTGGAATGCCCAATTCCCAATGTGCTCTAAGTCCTCGTGGTGGTGTAGTGACTCACCTCAATCCGGGTGGTGGAGGACGAATCTCAGTTGCCTCCGCGTCTGAGACTGTCAACCCGCGCATCTTATCAAGTGGCTTGTAGAGCGCATTATCACGGAGACATAGCACATGTGGGGGCTTCACTCTATTCTCCACGGCATCCACGCACAACTCACCACGCACCCCACTGAGAGTAAACTACATTATAGCAACCGAGAGGAGGTTACCCCATGTGACTCTACCCTCCCTAGCAACCGGGCTAATTTGGTTGCTTCGGAGACCTGGCTGGATTCACTCAGCACTGCCTGGATCCGAACTTGCGATGACATAGGTGGTAGTCAGCGTCTTTAATTGCTGAGCTACCCAGGCCCCAAGTAATACTGTTTTATTTATGAATTATTTTATAAATTTTCATAAAAATTATTTACATGCCATGTGTGTCACCTGTCTTAAGAACTATAATTAAATTAAGCAAATTCTATTGTATCACTGCAGTGGAGAATAAAGTGACAATGTCATTAAGGGAGAGGCATAAGTGGCCACTCTTTTAAACCACTGAATCCGTCCACAATTACAAGCAGACCACACACATGGTTAAATCACAATGTATGGCATGCTCAAGACCAAAGAATCGGCCATGCAATGAGCTAATGCATTTTATCTCAGTCCACAGAACTCTGGCTGTTCTACATTTTGTAAAGCAAGAGTGTGTGTGGTTCAGTAAGTATTATAATGAGCACTACTTGGTAAAAACCTATTAGCAGCACTTTCCATCAGTCAAGCATGGATTTCCGGAGGAAGTGTGAAGCCATGGAGTTTTGAAGACACAGAGTAGTGTCTCCTCACCTCTACCCTCCCGAGCAAGTAAATCCTGTACAGTGATTGTGTCCTTCAGCTGTACTGCATGTACTTGTCTGTACACAATAGGTCTGTCCTATAAGTGAGCTGCCTTGCTGATACAACAGCGTATATGTTGTGGAATTAATTTATCTACAAAAGTCATAAATTTGATTTAAACCTCCTGCCCCAACTCTTTCTATCAATCTGTAACACCCTTGCATCCAAGCAAATAGCTTGGGCTACATTGGAAATTACACACCCACAGTCAACCCAACATTATATAGAGTGGTGTCAAATGAACACCAATCAAAGGGTTTGACCTTATTCCCAAAAACCCTACAGAGGTGTCTTGTATTAACTTAAGTGTAGTGGGAGTTGTTAAGGAGATAAAGGCACTAGTTGACTAAAAACTACTAAATTTTAGTCAGGGATGTCACACCTATCGACTATTTTTGCTAACACTCTGCCCAATTAAAAATGGTAAATAAGTGACATACTAAACAACTGCAAATGTCATTACTGTCCGATTCCTCATCACATGAAGCTCACCATAATAACAGCTTAAGTAGTGCGCAAACATAAACAATTCTAATAGACTGAATTAGGGTCTGTTCACACCGAACACGTTATCATGTTTGCACTTTTTTCAATTGTATTTCTAAGTTAGAATGCTAGACAGATGTCTTCGACCTCTGTGCCGCTTCTTGCTGTTTCTTTAGAGCCAAATTAAACTTTTAAAATGAACCTCGAGACACCTACATTTTGTTGTATTTTTTGTGGTGTCTCTAGAATGCTTTCATATTTCACATAAATATTAAACAAATATATTTTTGTAATGTGTAATCCAAGTTATGTGCCTGTAAATAAATAACTGTAATCTGATTACAATTAAGTAAAATGCAGTATATTACAATAAATTTGACTAAAAAGTAATCAGATTACACAAATTACTTTGTAATCGCATTACACCCAACACTGAGTAAACATAATCTACCCCTAAAATTAGAGGAAAATTATAACTAGATAAAAATGGTGTACAAGCCCTAAAATAAACTGTAACATTAACCCTAAACCTAACACTACAATCTGATTGTTTGATACAAATGTTGTTCTAGCACCAACAAGCATGCTGATTCAAGAACATATGCTACTTGACAAAATCACAGTCAATGTCCCTAGCATGGGATGCTGGTATACTGGCTTCTTAACTAGCTTAAACAACAATACTTCTATGGTCAACCACCTTCATCAGAAAGTCCATGCTAATTGACCAGCATTTTTTGGTGTGAACAACATGGCTATACTTGTCCACCAGGGAGACCGGCACCAAACCAGCTTGGACCAGCATGGAAATGAATGCAACTGGTCTTTTCAGCATGGATGAGTCTCTGAAACTCTGAAACAACCTAAATCATTCAAGCAGGTAACATCAATTGGCTTTACGATGGGTTTTATTCACCTGTCACCTCTTCCATCCAACCCAATAGATATTTTCTTCCACTGGCACTCTAAATTCCTAATAGTCACCTGTCACCAGGGAAGGCAATGCAATTTCCTTTTTCATACCAATACTCACTTCCACTGCATACAAGAAAAATGTCCTGGGTCACACCACCCTGTCTGTCAACCAAGGGAGGTTATTGATTGTATATATATCACATTATGGACACTGCAATGAGCAAGTACTGCTGAGCCATATTGATCGCCACTTTGTACATTATCGTGTCTCATGCACTTTGAAGTGGGACAGTTTGCTGTTTAACGTCATCAATACGCGCAGCACAGATTGGGATATTTCTTCAGTATAGAATCAATTCCTGTCATCGTGACTGGGAAAATGCTGATTGATCAGTCAATATGATACTATAATTCTGTTTTTAACTGGGTCAGATGAACAATAGGAATATTTTGGCGCATGGTGCTTGAGATTCGGGCAAACTAACAGGAGGGGAGGTGAAAGGAGCATTGAAAAAAGTTTTATTGTGGACAGTGACTTTTTAAATAAATTATTTCTACCTTATAGAGCCAATAGATTTACACAAAGTGATATATATTCTGGCAGAATGCCAGTCTGAAATGTTTCGAAATATAAACTACTGTCATTAGTGAAAATTAAATGGTACTGATAAAGTTTGTCTTGGAAGAGTAAATATGTCCAATATGTCCATGATCCAAGATCAGCAATAAGAATAAAAGGGATAGTTTATACCCCAAAGTCCTCATGTTGTTCCAAACCCTTAAGACTTTCTTTCATGAAACACAAAAGGACGTATTAGGGAGTATTTTAGTCTGTTTTTTTTCATACAATGAAAGTGAATGATGACTAAGACTGTCATTCTGCCAACATCTAATTTTGTTTGTGACGGAAGAAAGAAAGTCATGCGGGTCTGGAATAACATGAGGTGAGTAAATAATGCCAGAATTTCCAATTTGGCTAAACTATCTGTAAAGGTTCACACGAAGACAAGTCGCTCCACTCAGGTAAGGTTCTTTAATGGACACACAGTAGTGCTCACAACTTTCAGTAACATAAAACTTCTTATAAACACAACTCAGGTATCTAACAGTTCTCTCGACTCTTGGGACCACGCCAACACTAGACTGACGTATAGTTCTCCCAACTCTCTCGAGGTTCTGTGGCCGTCTTTATGCCGCTCTCCCCATGCTCAATGAAATTAGAGACAGGAGTTAGACATAATTTAGCTCAGGTGCAAGCACCCTTACCGCTTTCTCCCTCGGACGGGCGCTTGACCACGCCCCCGCTGCCACACTATCCCTTTAACTTGAAGTTGAGCATTTGCTGGCCTGAATTGGATTGAAAATTCCACTGTATCTAGTGTAAGAAACTTTAGCATTTGAGACAAAATTACATCCATACCCCCCATATTTCCACTAAACCAATGAAGTCCCCTCCATTTAAAAATGAATGTACAAAACTGTCCCATGTACATATTTTGCAGGATTATGTTCTAATGCTCAAGCAATGGGGAATGCTTTTTCTTTTTCTTTCCAACATTATCTTTTTATTCTGTTTATTCCATAATTAACACTATTCATGGCATAACAGCACAAAGCCTTTCAAGAAGGTATATGACTATCAAGAGGCGTGAATATTCTCCTTTTAAAATATGACCTCCACATCTAAAGTTAGCAGTTTCTAAGTATTGATTTATCCTGAAGAATCTTGGCTATCTAAAACCTAAATTAATGCTTTAATGTTGTTAAATTACATCAGGTCAGTACATGTATGACTGCCATGGCAAACGTGAAGGTTGTTATTGGCAGTGACCACAGAGAGAGCCCCTTGTCGGACCTGGGCTCCTCTCCACAACATCGATGCCCATTGATGAGACTTTATTGACCGGGCAATGAAAATTTTGGGTGTACAACATCAAAGGTTTTTAAGGAACTTGGGAATCAAGTCAATCCCATTAATTTTTGCTTCAAGAGAAATTATCACTGATCAGTAAAAAAACAGAAAAATAAATTTGGACCCACAGATTATTTTTTACGAGTTCCATTAAACTCTAGGATGTCTGAGATCCGCTTCAATAAATGCTTGGCATAAAAAAATTAGACTACTTCCTCAAAGTCCTGACAATCCTGCTGTGGATTCCCTAAATGTAATCCTCGCTGTGCCTGATGCGCTAAACTTGATTAAATTCAGCTCTTTGTGTGCCATGCACTGATTTAGCTGAATTCAATTAAGGACTGCTTATGAAAAGAACCTTTGGCCTTTTAATTTTTTCTAATATGGTCAATAATTACTTAGGATGTGCTTTAGTAAACATTTAATCACTCAGAATGTTCCTCTAATTTAGGCCCTAAATCTCAAATTCACTAATACAGACTTTACTTATCACTTTCATGGCATATGAAAAAGACAAGAGTGCAAACAAAACATCCCATTTTTTAAATCAATTTGACAATTGACTAACATGCATAATTGATGCACTCTTGTAAAAGGTTGCGGGGAAACCCTGGAGCCACGGTTTCTAGTCTAATTACTTTGCAGTGGGTAAATCTAATCAGACTGAAAGTGCAAGCTAATAGCTCTCATGGACTTGCCTAGCGCCTCACACTACCAGTTGCATTGTCTCTTTCTCCAGCAACACACATATTTCTTTCTAAACCTTGATTCTTTAGTGGCTAAACTTCCATTTTGACAATACACTCCATCTTCACTAAAATGTCTGTCCTTCTCTCTTTGACAGATGCCAATATTATTGATATTGTTTCTCATAAACTTTTCGCCAATTGCTCAGAGTGAATGGTCTAGCCTTGAACTTCACAATGCAAGGTAACTCTTCAAATGAACCAGTGAATGCCCCTGTAAATGTTATAGGTTGTGGAATCTGTGATGGATTAATTGGTGTGGGGGAGTGGAAGAGTAAATCCACTGTGTCACATGTTGAAAGACAAGCCAGGCTTGGAGTAATCCCACCCATCTATTTGAAAAAAAAGAAAAGAAAAAAAAAGGAAAGAGCTAGAGTGATTCACAATGCACTTGCCAATCTATACTCTCAGCATTGTGTACAGCGGTGGCGTACTGCAAATCTTGAATTCCGAGAGAAATGCAAATGTACAATACAGCCTTATACAGGTTGTTTTTGCATTGTTGCCACCAATGTGTTGAGTGTATTTGTATTTATGGTGCCTTCAAGAGACCCAAGGGAAATCACTATTCACATGATGCAGTTAAGAGTATGGGAATGAGCTGCCCATGTCTTCGTACAGTATGTCCAGAAACACCACCTCCTTCAACACAATACAAACAAACACACACACACACACACACACACACACACACACGCGCGCACGCTTTCACACACGCAGTGTGCTTTCATTATTAAAATAATTTAAGCACAGCCTTCAAAAGTTATATTCAAAGGAGGGCACTCTGTACTTTACAGTTTTTAACTATGCAATGGCACTCTCAGGGTTCAATCAATCTATACCTTGATGTGAAGCCCAGTTCATGATCAGTTTCACCAGCTGTGTGGGCTGATAGGACATGAAAGGAACCTTAATGAATAACAGATTCACTCCCACTCACAGGTCATCTTCTTTCTTTCTTTCTGGAAAGTTTCTTGCTGGAAAAAATATGTTCTTTATCTCAGTTTTACAGTTAAAATATCTAAACATCCTTAAAATATGTAATCATCATTAAAACAAGATATTTGTCCTACTGACAAAATTTACTTTAAGCAAAATTTCACAAGATAGCAAAGGAATGTTCCAGGTTCAATACAAGTTAAGCTCAATGGACTTTGTGGCATGATGTTGATTAACACACACACACACACACACACACACACACACACACACACACACACACACACACACACACACACACACACAAATTTGACTCATCCATCTTTTATTTAATAATTTATCTCACCGAGCTATGGTCCAAATAAAGTGCCTGACGTGGTCTTCTGTTGTTGTAGCCTATCTGCCTCAAGGTTCAACATGTTGTGCATTCTGAGATGCTATTCTGCTCTCAAAAGTTGTGCAGAGTTGTTATCTGAGTTACCATGGCCTTTCTGTCAGCTCAAACCTGTCTGACCATTCTCCGTTGACCTCTGTCATCAATAAGGCGTTTTCATCCACAGAACTGCCGCTCACTGGTTGTTTATTGTTTTTAGCACCATTCTCTTTACACTCTAGGGACTGTTTTGTGTGAAAATCCCAGGGGTTCAGCTGATCTGACACCAACAATCATGCCACGGTCGAAATCACTGAGATTGCATTTTGTCCCCATTCTGCTGGTTGATGTGAACATTAACTGAAGCCACTGACTCGCTGATCAGATAATCACATGAATAAGTAGCAGTACAGGTGTACCTAATAAAGTGCTCAGTGAGCATACATCACTGTTACAGTACATTTACAGTGGAAGCGAATGGGTAGAAATGTTCTAGAAATATTCTAGAAGTATTCTAGAAATGTTAGAAATGTTAAGTTTTAAAATATATCCACAAGACATAAACATTGTACATGTAAACATGATTGCAGTGTAATAAAATCAGGGATTTACCAGAACTATGCCATATACCAGATTACAAGGTTATACTGGTGTCACGTCATCATGATAAAAAAAAGTTGTAATAGCAGATACAACTTCACACAGATTAGGAAATTAAGTGATTCATTCACACTAAAATCATACTGACACATATAATGTTTACGTATTTGAAAGTAGCCATCTGTCATTCAGACAGCACGCAACGCGGGTAATGAACTGAGTTGGTATTACCGGATCATGTTGACTATTGAAAGACTGCTATCTTTTGTGTTTTATTATCAACGTGGTACCAAAGTGTCAGCGTTTTTGACAGCCCTTCTTGTACATTACATTGTAATTTTAAGCTTGTTTTTCTTACCCCATTGTCAAGTTGTTTTTTCTTGATTTAAGCATAAATCTGACAAAATTATTCTGGTTTATGCTTAAATTAATCAAATGGGGTAAGAAAATAAACTTAAAGGGATAGTTCACACAAAAATGAACATTCTCTCATGATTTACTCACCCTCCTGGCATCCCAGATCTGTATGACAGATTTTTAGAAGAATATCTCAGCACTGTAGGTCCATACAATGCAAGTGAATGGGTGCCAAATCAAGGAAAAAGGACTTGATTTGATCGGTTTCTCACTCACACCTATCATATCACTTCAGAAGATATGGATTTAACCCCACCAGAGTTGTATGGAGTACATATGTTGCCCCTATGTGGATTTTGGAGCTTTAAAATTTTGTCACACATTCACAGAGATGTTGTGGGTTGTGGGGTGAACTATCCCTTTAATTCAAGATACTGTATATCATCTGAAAACAAGTTTTATTATCTTACACAATTTTTGCTTTTTATATTGTTGAAAGGATGTTGAGATATTCTTCCTTCCTTCCTTTTATCTTTCTCTTTACCACTGGAATATTTTGAAGGCTATTAACTACTGTACCAACATTTCAGAAACACAGAGTTGTGCAGCCAACTCTGCAAGCTGTTGCATTGTGGGATGGGATGCCAGTGTAACTTTAACTAATTGGTGTTTCTGTTCTCTGTGAAGCATTCTCAGAGATGGATGACTTGAGATTTTCCCCTCTCACATTCCACACACTCTTCTCTGGTGGTTTTCCAAGTAATGATAGACTCTTAAATAACATTTCTCGCATTCTGCCATCTGTTCTCAGAGCTTATTCAAGGTCCGTTTCTGGCTTGATGTTGCCTTGTGAATTAAATATATTTGATATTTTATCAATTTCCTTCACAGTGAGATGGAACAGAAAGCATGGAGGAAGGATTTATGATTGCGAGCAGCATGTCAACTACAACAAAGAGGCATATCCTACTATATCTGCAGATATATATAAGAAATGATATTATATTAATTATATTAGAAAGCTAAACAGGGAGATACTATTTACTAAATGGGATACTAAGAACTAATAAGAAGACAATGCATTAAAAGAAAAAGTAAGTGTGACTAGTATTATTATTATTACATTATATTATTGTTATGTTATTACATTATATTATTAGTCACTAGTATTTAACTTTAGAAGAAAATATAGAGTTAATACTAAATTAATTCGGGACTGATTATGAATCAAATATATGCTTTTTCATTCAATGTATGCATTTTTTTTTTTTATCACTGTAACAATTTATTATTCACAGTTCTTTTAACCTTGGAAATTATTTTGGTTCATTTTCTGATAAAGTGTAATTATTTTTAAGGAGAGCCCATTAGAAGCGTTATTTCTGTGTAATATACTGTCATTTATCTTCAGTCCCAGGAGCCATATTCTACATCTATTATAGCAGCACAACAAAAGCAGCATAAACAACAAAACTAAGTTAGTATAGATTTTAACTCCAAAAGACATCAGTATGTGGTTCAAACATGTGGGTTAATGTCAATAACTATTATTGTGAATAAAGTTTCAATGACACTAAGCACCATGTTGAAAGATAGAGAGGTTATTTCGACAGCAGAGCTGAACCTGCCGGTGAGCTGAGGAGGAACATAAAGTAATGCAGAGCGAATCACACATTCCTTTCCTGAGATGTGCGATTAATGTGTGGACAGTTCTGGAAATGACATGAATATCCATAATGGAATCCGGCTCTGTTCATTTCCTCTCTAATATATGCGTCTCAATTCTGCTGCTCCGTATCATTGTACCTCATCATCTTCAGTGCAATCATTGTTGCTGAATGTCCTCATGACATTTCTGACAGATGTAGCAGTGAATGTGGAGCTTGCAGGTTTTAAAATGTACATTGCTTAAACTCTGTCCCTCCGAATTGCCCTCTTGCTTCCGCTTCCTGTCTACCGCCCTTTCTCTCACTTCCAAAAGGTAAGTGACACTTTGAATGTTTGCGCAATAGTTGTGCTAAATCAAACATTATTAACCTCTGTGTTTCAGACTCTATTCCTCTGTGTTATAAGGGGGTTATAAGTCCCCCTTTCAGTTAAAAGAGCCTGTAGAGGGATCACCTGTTTGTTTAGTCTAGAATGTGCATGCACACTAAATTTATTCTGTAACAGTATATTGAACATTGCTGAACGTTTGGGCACGTATTAACTCCAGTTTCCGGGTAAAATATTCACAGAATGGCTGCAAAAGAATGTACCCTCTACACTCTAACCCAAACCCCAACCCTAAACCTAAAAATGTAATTTTAGTTAACATTCAAACTCTGAATCATGCTCACCATTTTTTATATGCATGCGATAACATCCTGGTTTCCATAGGCTGCTATAGTGCCACAGGAAAAATAAAGATATCTGACATAATGCAAAAATTACTGATAGGGGATGGCGGTCGTCAGTAATTCAGCAGAATGGGGTTCATTTCATTGTATATAAACATTCAGAAGCAATGTGTTGATATCTCATGTGATCAGGTTGTGATAAATATAGTCAATTTGGTCTGAGCTAAAGAAGCTACATTTATCATCAGATGATTTGATTGCTGATTGGAAATACGGAATAAAAACTTAATCATGACAACATTTTTTGGAGATTTCAGTCTTTCCACATTCAAGCAGATAAGAGCTGCACTTGTATTCTGACTCACTTTTCCTTAAGGGTTATACACAATGGCTTCTCAACCAAACATCCCATGTGCCATCTCTGTCATTAAATGCACTTTTAAAAAGAGCATGGGAGGAGAGGTATTGACTAATACAAGAAGTAATCGGATACCAAAGAGCAATCAATTTAAATAAACAACAAACCCAATTAATAAATGCACTTAGATTTACAGTATAGGTGCATCAAGTTGGGCAAATTCTTTGATCACCTGTTGCACTAATTGTGAAATGTCGTTGTTGCAGCTAATACACCAATTAGTTTAAAGTCCTATTGCTATTCTATGTCCTTATATAAGATAGAGGGATTTTATGTCGAGAACTTAGAGTCTAATTCCGATTCCAGAGTCATGACTTGTGGGAAGGATAATAAATAGGAAATTAATAAAATGATGCAACAGATTTCCTCAACTAATTTAACTTTTCTGAACCGATATTGCAATTACTTTTAACCAACTGGCAATCTAAGTCAATTTTAGTGGAGGTATGATGTTGGTTTGCCTCAAGTTCACACAGATGTCCTTGCAGAGTAACCACAGGTGTAGTTCAACACATTAAATCATGGTTCAGTACTAGTTAAACTCAATCAACAGCATTTGTGTCATAATGTTGATTACCACAAAAATTAATTTTGACTTGTTCCTCCTTTTCTTTATAAAAAGAAAAGAAAAGAAGAAGCTAAAATCAATGTTACAGTCAGGCACTTACAAGGGAAGTGAATGGGGGCCAATTTTTGAAAGTTAAAATATTCACTGTTTCAAAAGTATAGCCACAAGACATAAAGGATATGCGTGTAAACATGATTTTAGTATGATAAAATATCAAACCTTTTCTGTGAAAAGCTATAGCCAATTTTACAACTTCATTACCATGACTATTGGTTGGGGCAGGGATGGGCAATATTTCAGATACATGCATTTGTTTTAAATCAGAATACTATTTTGCACTTTGTATTTTAAAGTCTTTGGAAAGAATCAAATGTAATTTGTATATAAATATATTTAAGTTTTGTATTTGTGTATTTTCAAAATACTTAGAATACTTTGTGCCAATCAGCCTCTTTATTAGGCCCATTGTAAAAAGTTGCCCCTGATAGATGCCCTAAATCTGCCCCCACCCAAATCCAGCATGCAAGGCAGAGTAGCCTGCCAGGAACAATGGATGGCACATTGTCCCCATCGTGATTTAGTAGGCTGCTGATTTCCTGTATGAACTAATTCAGATATGCCCCCAACCCCAACTTTCATGCATGCAAGCTGCTGATGTCTGTGTTTCAATCAGCTCCCTACCTCCCTATATCGTGAATCAGTATATAGTGAACATGAATTTGGGCACTGGCAAGGGTGTTAATTTACAGAACTCTGGGACACTTATGACTCAATCACCTGCGACACATTAACGAGCTTGCATATTTGAGTGCAGCTGTTATTAATCACCACAACCACTGTACAAATTACACAATTGTTCATTTTTGTTGATGATAATCAAACATACAATGTTATTAGAACAGACATAAATAAATTAAAATAAATAGGAGTGTATTTGAAACCTTCTTTAACAACTCAAATATTTAAAAGATTGTTTCACTTTCATGGTAATTATGAATGAAATACATTACAAACAACATCTCTTTTAAAGAGAAAATAAGGCTTACTAGTAACTAGTTTTACACTTGTGCTCGTCATCTAATAACTTGTGAGACATGACGACCTTTCCGGTAAAGGAACATAGTGAGCAACGATGCTCCCTGGTTTTTACAGTGCATTGTGGGATTTTTTACGGATGAAACGTTTCAGTGAACTGGAATGATTCTGCAACTGAGACAGCCCTAGAAATGTCCAACTCACTGATCAGTGCCCTGATTACTGAACTAGGGTGCTGATTGGGGGAACGGCTCAATCTAGCATTGGGTGAGCTAATGTTCTGCGTTCCTGCAAGGAAATATGGAGTACGTTAAGGTTAGAATGTGATGGTCGATCCTACTTGTTGCAAACAACAATAATTGCTGGCAGCAGTTATTTAATTAAAATATTAAAGTAGCTATGATACTTCTCGCCAGCCAATGCAATGAATGTCAACAGTGAGGAAATCAAAAATGCTGTAAGGTGCTTTTCCAATCGAAAACTAGGGTCCTCAAAAGTGGACTTCACACAGTATTCCAACATCTTAAGTGAGATTCCAATCCGAAGGGAGCCTTTATGTTCAGTTGGAAGGGCAGTTCAAACAACACAGGGAATAAGTGACATTGTTACATCACTTCACAGGAAGTGGAGAGGGATATTTACCCAGCAGTCATTGTAAACGAGCAGAGTACTGATGTAGTGTAGCTAAAATAAATGCTAAAATAAAATAAACAATAGGGGTTTGGGATGCTGATGTTTTAATAAAGATTAATTTACTTCAGGTGTGCTTTCTATGTGGTTGTGTGGTTATTTTGTTATATTTAACAGCAACAGTCATTTAACTTAAATATACAGGTTACAAGTCTGGAAAGAAATACTAATGTAAATATATTACTATACATTTTTATATTAGTATACATGTGTATATATTATATTAATTTGGATTTAAGGTTATTTATTGTACATTTATAGTTTTTGTGCATTTTGTGTCATCTTACTTGAACCCTGCGATCAGCACAACTCAAGCATCATCTGTGCTTGATATCATTGCAGGGTATTCCAAATTAGCACATTTTGTCAAGTGAAGTGGACTTATATCCCATGTTCAGTGAGTAGGGAACAGTAAACACTGCGTAGGGAACCTGTGGATAGGAAAGCCGCTCTAGTCAGCAGCCAGCTAGCAAGCTAGTCTAACTATCATTAGCAAGTTCACTAGCTATCGTTAGCTAGATTTCTAGCTTGCAAGCTAAAATGGAACAACATTCAGATTTGCCTTCAGTTAAAATGATGATGGAATAAAAGCACTGGCAAGGGATAAAAAAGCATTAGTAACAGCGCTAACACTGGACATTAGTGCTAGCTAGTCAGTCTTGCTAGCTAATCGGTTGTTGGTGTTAGCAACTAGCAAAAGAATTGATTTTCTGTTATTGAGTAATTGTTACTCAGTGAGAAGTAATGGTGGTGATGGAAAAATAATAAAACAGGTGTTTGAATTTATTTTAATTTATTTCTTTAAATTTCTTACTTCCTACAGGGCAGGGGAAGGGAAAGGCTAGGTGAAATGAAATGAAAAGTTTCTAAGCATTCTTTGGCATCAGAATAGGACCAGATAAATTTCAGCCTAATAGTGATACTTCATTGAATGGTCAAATATTTTCTTTTTCCACTCAGTAGTTTGTTTGGTATTCTGATACATTTAATGTGAGTTATTTCTTATTTTTATTTAAAATACATTTTCATGTATTTGTGCCCATCACTGAATAACAACAAACCCTAAAACGACTGTTAGAATGATGATTTAAACAACTTTAAAGCTCAAATAATACACAAGTTTTAACAGAATGAATGCAAGTGCTTAAAATCTTTACATTTCTGTCTTTAAACCCTCCAAACATTGTCCCCATTCACTTCAATTGTAAGTGCCTCCATTTTTGCTTGTATTTAAAGAAAAGGAGGGATGAGTTGAAATGTATTTATGTGGAAATCAACATTATGCCACAAATGCTGTCGACTGAGCTTAACTTATATTGAACCCGTAACATTCTATGAACATGTTTCTCTAATGTTTCACAACCAGAAAGTGTACATCACTTTTTGGGGCTGTAGATTCTAATAATGACCACATGAGTAGTACAAACAACCTGAAAACTAAACAGTCCCAACAACCTGTTGAAAAAAGAGAACAATCCAACCTAAGATGTTTGCTGGTCTTTGATAGTTTAAGATGGTTTAGCTAGTCTAGCTTGGCTAAGATGGTGTATTGCCGGTTTTGCCGGTCAACCAACTGGTGTACCAAATTGATCCGCTGGCAAGTGCTAAAAAAAAATGTGTGTTTTGCATCAACTTCAACCAAGAGGACAACAAAAGATCTGAACAAAAAAACAAAAGCTGAACTCTCCTCCCCTCCCTGAGTTCATGATAATGTTACCCACAATGAGCCAGTCCCTCACTTAGTGTGAATTCTCATACTCTTTTTCTTGCAGCTCCTGCTGATGGTGTGTAAAATGCAGGCACTCTCCCACTCAATAGATAGTTTAATAAAAGCACCCTCAGATAAAATGTTGAATTCCTGCTTTGACGTTCTGCTTTCTCAACATGCAGCCCTCTGAGTAGCTGTCCTTCAAACTGAATTATGCATGCAGAAGACTGTTTGCCCTTTGAGGATACATTGCATGGAAGAATGACTTATCTCATCGTTTTCTATTAAAGTTGTTTTAGGCACGCTAGTATCTCTATTCACAAGAATCTTGTTCAGAGGAATCATTGAATGTCAGGCAGTTGACATAATTAATTTCATAACTTCACATGTTTATTTAGACTTTATTTAGAGCATTTCAGACAGTATCAAATTGAGGGATGTCAGTCTTTTAAAAAGGCACATATTCACGGCAGAGCTGTCAGATGTGAGGATGACTCTGTAGTAATCTCTCAAAGTGAGTTGTCAGACATGAATAGTTTTGGGAATACTTACTGGTTCAGTTCATAGGGCAGCCACAGTTTAAGAAACTGCCAAAAAAGGAATGTAAATGTAAAAAACAAAACAGGCCAACAGCAGTTGATAGTGCCTCACTTTAAAGCTTGAAAATAGCTACTAAAACTATTAATCTAAATCATAAAAGTGGTCCATGTGAGTCGTGCGTCATATTCCATGTCTTCTGAAGTCATACTGTTGGTTTTGATGGGAAACAAACCTGAAATTTTGTCATTTTTCAGTCACTAGGGGGAGCTGTTTACACCAATAATTGAGTTGAATGTTTCAGTTCTCACAGACTGTCATTATGCGCATCCATATGCAGTGCAAACCACTGCAACTGAAACATGCTGGTACAATAAGGGCAAAGCCTTTGCTCCATTCAACTTTCTCTTATCTTTGAAATGAGTTTCATTGAATGGCACATCACAAACTTTATTTTACTGAACCGGTGAATATTGTATGTTCAGTGGGCCTAGAAAAGAGCAGTTCTATAGCCACTTTTAATCAGCTTCAAATGGGATCTGTTTAAATTATGTTCTTATGAATACATTTATTAAGCTGTGAACCCTGTGATCAGCACGACTGAAGCATCATCTGTGCTTGATATCATTGCAGGGTATTCCAAATTAGCAAATTTTGTGAACTCAGCAGTCAGTCCCAAATGAATTAACATACGCAGAAAAACAAGCTGATTCATATCTGGAAGTAAAATTCACACCCTCATTTGTGTGGCTGTGCCTTAGTTAGCTGTAACAGATTTAAATGATGCTTACAGTGGTAGAATCGATGACTCTATAAGTCCCTGGGAGAGGACATCCAGGTGTAGCGTCATTTTCACTTGAAAGGAGTTTTATACAGCACTTGTGGAAAAGTGTGTATAATGAAAAGCTCTTGTTTTGCATTAACCCCACAGCCAAAAAAGAACATGAATTCTTTAGACAATGGCGGCCAAGCATTGTGATGATGATGCTGTGATGCTATTGCTATAGCAACGGACAAATGGGTCTCCCATTCATGGAAGGTGTTGTGAGGGAAACAGACAGAATTAAGCACACAAATCTGCATAGAAAAACTGCATATTTCTGTAAGAGAGATCTACAGTCTGTTCTTAGGGGGGGTTGCAGTAAAGTGAATGTGAAATGACTGCAGCTCCTATTGCTTAAAGGGGTAGTTCATCCAAAAAGGAAAATTCCGTCATAATTTGCTCACTCTATAATGGCATTCAAAAATTACATGCAGTTATTTTTACTGTGCAACATAAAAGGATGTGTAAACTCCTTTTTCCCCATACAACAATAGTTCACAACATGGCCAACAAGGACAAAAACCCCATTAAAGCAGTCTATATGAATAATGTGATATAATATATTAAGTCCTCTAAAGCCAAACGATTGCTAACTGTGCGAAAAAGATTGAAATTTAAGGAGTTATTCACTGGTAATCTTACCCTTAGAATAAATTATTATTATTATTTTTTTTTGGTAAATGTTCCTTTAACAGTTTGGTTTACTTTTAAAACATAAATATACATTTAATGTACTGTAAATATTAATTATTAAAAATAAAAAGCAAATCATCAATATTGCAGTATATCCATTCAAAAAACTACTATGGCAGTACCATAATTCAGACATAGTATCAGATGGTATACCACTTTGATTTATATGGTACTGTTTAATTACCATGTTCATATACCATGGTATTTAAATGGTTTTGTAAGGGGACGTTTAGACTGAATATATTCTTGCACTAAAAAAACTAGACACAGCCCAACAAATATAACAAAACGCATCTCGATACTTGCTTTTAAAAGTTGACATTCTTTTTCATCTGACATGCCATCAAAAAACTTGCAGGAAAAAAAAAAAAACTGCGAGTCAAGGCATCATGGTCAAATACGCCCATGATGGGAGGGCTGCCCTTGATGGAGACTTTACTTTAATTCAAATGAGCATAAGCACACAGAAGATGTTGGATATTTGGGAGAGAATTCTTTATAATGGAGCACTGTCAAGATTTCTACCAACAATCTCCTGCTTTAAAAATCCATGTTGAGTTATTTTGAACTAGTGCTTGACTTCATTTCTGAGGGAGAAAGAGGAAGTGACATCAGCGCTGTATCAAAGGCAAACTCAAAAGTTCCATAGTGTTAACTACTGGGTGAAGAAGTATCAGCTTATATGACAAGTCCTCCTGTAGAATGAGTAACCTGTTATAACCCTTTATATCCTTACTAAAGATAGAGTGGAAATCCTATTACAATTATCCTGAAGCATCCTGACAGAACTAACAGAGTATATGAAATCTCTTCCGGCTCTCTGCCTTTGTCATGATGGCAACTGTCACTATTTCTTTCTCTCTCTCTCTCTCTCTCTCTCTCTCTCTCTCTCTCTCTCTCTCTCTCTCTCCCCGTTTACTCACCAACACAGTCATTCACAAATTACTCAAGTCAAACTATTACATAACCATGTCACATTGTCAGTGTTGGGGAAGACATGCTACTGTTGAAAAAGCAGTTTTATGGAATAGTTAGGTACTGCATTTTATATTTATTTAAATATTTATCACAAATTATCAGAGGAATACAGTATTTATCTGGCACAAAAACAATGAGGAACAACAGTTAGAGCGACAGCATTTGAACAGGTCAATTTAAACTAAATCCAGAAACCATCAGAACTTATAAAATCAAGTCTAAAAAATGCTTATGAACAACAGCATTTGACTAAATATTTAAGTTTTTGTTAAATGGTTATTTAATAAGTATTAAAATATCATAATATCTTGTATTGTTACAAAATAAGTATTATTGCTTCTGGGAGTCACATTTCATTTTTGAATCATTTTTATTTTTACTTGTTCATTTAAATGAACCGTCCTCACAAACAATTCAAAATGTTTCATAAGATGGACATTTGTCAAGCACATTTGACAATATTACAGTAATGTGCAGAGAAGTGCCCACCAACGTTTTCAGCCACTTTTTAAAAGAGCTCTAAGTCATGAACCAAGCCAACACACTGAGGTGAATCACAACATTGCAAATGACAGAATCATATCAAAACCATGAAGAAATCCATGGAAGTGTCCTGTTGATTATGGGCTCTTATGCAGTGGCTTGTTTGTCATGATTTCTGATTGGTGGATTTTGACCCTCAGGATCATTGTGTAGTATACGCAGTTCTTCACCAGGAATTCCACTATTAAACATAATATTTTTTTGAAAGTTCAAATAGCGTAGACTGATGCTTCAGCAGAGGCTTATACCATTGTCTAATTCCAGAACCATACTGTTACGCTCTATTGTCATTTTTTATAGTTACTCTATATTTCTATAGTTATAAAAACTAGCTTATTAGTGGAAAAGCTCATTTGAAGACAGCTACTGTCACGCTACTTGTAAATGTAGTTAGTGAAAGTGAATGGCAGTGCTACTTTGGTTAAGTACTCCCCAACGCTGCCCACTGTTTTGCTTTCGGTCATCTGAAAGATTTTGGCCGTCAACAAGAACTGTTATGTTGGGCATCATTAGAGAAGCTAGTGCCCAATAGACCTGTCTGCCAGCACTTAGCAGCAGCACCACCTCACTGCTGAGACAGATCTGGACATCTAAGCAGTGTTTGGGGCTAAATTATCTACCACTGAAAGCAGCGAGTTGCAATTAGATCATTTATCAGTGTCCTTCACAATGCTAAAGACTTTACTGTGTAAACTTGTTAGAGTTGTAGAGAAATAGTTTATCATTCTTTATACTTACATCAGCACACGTTCCACTGAATTCTGCAAACTGGCAAGCTTGAGCACTCAAGGTGTAAGTAGTGTTATCTTCCGGAAAAACATTTCTTCATTTTTTAATAAGATTTTTGCCGCAGGCCAACTTCATGGCTAACAACGAACTTTAGTTGTGATTATATTCACAATATTGTAAAGCATCTCATCATTTTGTAAATTTTTTATTTTAGCAATATAGTTTAAGATGCTCATTAGACATATCAGGGCCGGGTCGTGAGTCTACACACCGGGTCCCTTATCAGGCTAATCAAGCCTCCGAGAGGGATAAATGTCCCATTCCCTCCCTTCTGGCAATGAGTGAAATATATGTTTGAGATAAGAGTTGCTACACAGGGATTTAGTCAATGCCACAGGTCAGTGTTTTTGAAAAAAAAGAAAAAAAAAAAGAAAAACGTACAACAATAAGAAAAGTTAATGTTTGCTTCATGATGCATTTTAGTACCTATACTGTCACCTCTTTATGGCAGTTCCCCTTAACATTAATTCTAACTACATGACTTTTTAAAACCTTTACAGTGTAATATTTTAATAATTTGTCTAGTATGCAAAATGTAAATAGGACCCATCAAATGCTAAGCAACATCATGCAGATTTATATCCAGGAGTCGTAACACTGCTCCTGCGATAGCATAGAGTCCTCAACAGCATGTCAGGTTATAGGAAAAAAAAACGCCTTTTTTGAACTCTATCTTGGAGAATTGAGTCTGTCCTCACTGAATATCCACAGCAACATCACTCTGTTTGTTTTAGCAGAAATTTGGCACATCTCACTGCAGAAAATATTCTTCATTTGAACAATCTTGATATTGATTCTTAAATCCTAAGATTGATCTTTCACAAAATGCTCAACCCTCTACTACAATGAGAGGAAATCAATCAAATTTGTAACCAAATTTTGCGCAATGCAACTAAAGTGAAAATACAACTGCCATTGAATTCTATTCACGCATTGCACAGATGAGTTAAAGCCATTTGAGTCCTCTCTAGTTAACATGCGCTCATTTAAAGATGCTGTTTACAGAAATGCTGTTCTTTGTTAAAGAGACAGTACCAGTTTTACAAGTGTTCAACAAATCAATAGTATGTATCAGTATGTGTACTTGTAAATAGCACAAATGATGCAATTTAACAATCAAAATTTCACAAAAATTATATGTGAAATATATCTTATTTACATTATTGATTGAATACATTTATTTGTTCATTTTTAAAAAGCCAAAATGTGACCAAAATTATGAAAATGTAATAAAATATAATTAGTAACATTAATATTTTCCTAATGAACCTAGTTTAAATGATTCCCTGTATAATTAACAGCATTAGATGGGAGAAAAAATATTTTATAAGTAAGCAAAAGGGATATTCTAACTGAAATAAACACATATGAATCAATATTGTATCCAGTCAAATCCAAGACCATATTATGGTGTATTACTAAATACTCTATGGGAAAGATAGCATTGCATTGTATTTCCAGAAAGCAGTCAATCAAAATTTTAGACACCATTTGTGCTTTGACAATGTTTATATGGCTCTCGAGGGCTGCTGACACAAATTCCAGACAGGTCACAGGAGCCATAGAGCTCTGCGTCCCAGTGTTCTGTGCTAGCATAATATCTTTCAAGATGGCTTACGGTGGCCCAAAAAGTATTTGGGCACTTAAAGTGTACGAATGTCATTGCATATATAACAAAGTATCAAACTATGGTAAGAAGCATTTATTTAAAATAGAGAGCAAAAGCACACTTTTCAAGCAAAACATTTAACAAAAGTAAGCTTGATAGGTTTTGAATTACAAAGCAAAATATATATTGTTAAATATATAATATGACACTTTTTATTTGTCCAACTTGTGGAACATGTCCATTGTTGATGTGTTGAACTACACATGTGATCACTCAGCTAGGACACCTGTGTGAACTTGAGGGGAACTGACTTCATACATCTAAAAATCACCAGTTTATTAAAATTGTGAAAATGGGCAGAAATGTAAAGTTAGGTCTGAAAAAAGGTGTCTAATATTATTTGTAGGTAGACGTCTCTTGATTTGACGTTTTGTTTTCTAATGCAATGCAATTCATACATTTTAAGGTGGGTTAATTGCCAAAATACTTGTTGGAGCTACTGTATTTAATCCCAGAGCTACATATATTGGGTTGGCAGTGAATAAAACAGAAATTCGTACAGTATTTTACAAATTATTCTAAATGTTTCAGATTACTATATTGACATTATAAGTAAAGGAAAAAGTAGGCCTATAGCATTTTGAAAAAGCATTATTCCATAACATTGTGTAATGTGTAACATTGCTTCTCATTACTACATTCTGAGGTGCAGGAAGGGCGATGGTTGATTAAGTGTAGGAAATAAATGACAAAATATGACAAATGATAGCTGTGATTGACAGAGGCTGATTCAATAAAAATCTCAGGGCTTTTAAATCAGACACATTAGGCAGTGTATCTGATGAACAACATTAGTGAGCTTGCACTTCAGACTTGGCATTCTCAACATTCATGTATAATTAATCAATTGTAATTTAAATTAACATTAAATAAAACTGAGCTATAGTTTATGGGAATAAAATCAAATTTATTTTATTCTATTTTATTTTATTTTACTGTTACTGTTGTAAACAAATATTCATCTGACACCTTTAGAATGATGAATTATACCTAATGGAAAATTCTAGAGAATGGTCTTAGGGAATAAGTATTTTACAGCATGGTGGGGATTCTGTGCAAAGGCAGCCCCCACAAATCATGGTGACACCCCTCTCTGTGCTATTCCCCCTTGCTCGTTCCCAGTAATGATAAGATGATACCATTGAAACACAAATAGCACAGGTATCATTACACCGCATGCAATGGGGATTGTTCGAGGTATGCAGGAATTGGAGCTGCGGCCGCATCCGATGCCCTTTATGCATGCAAACACATAAATATACAGGGTTTTGCATGCTGGGAGCAGACTGCAGCAGTCTGGGTAAGCCCAGGATTCCATGAAAATTTAATTTCTTGCATCAAGAAGATTTGGTCCTACACATTGGGTTGTAGTTGTCCAAATCTTGGCCTAGCGCTATATCACAATATATATGTATTTCATGGAAAATGAACACAAACTTTGTTTAAATATTAAATAATCCTGTATTCCAGTGAATTAACTGGAATTAATTAATGCATGCATTATAAATCACAAGAACTTGAATTAATTCATTATTTCCTCTTTTCATTTGGAACTTGATGGACACAAACCAAAAGATAATTGTTCAAAATAAATTAATGTCTGGCATCAATCCATCAGCTTTATGTAGCACAAAGACTAAAAACAGTAAAACTAATTTTATAAGATGGATTGTTGACTGGATGACATTCAGAGCTTTTGTAAAATAGCAATATACGAACACCTGTGATCGCACATCAGTTGAATTCTATATTATTGTGACAAATGTGATGTTGCCAGGCAACCACAACAAGACTAGACCCAGTGCATATGGGAGTTTCACAACACCTTTTTTTGAGTTCTTTCTCATCTTGACTTATTTTGTACACATCCCGCTCACATAAATAATGAAGTTTGCAAATATATATACAGTATACAATGTTGAATATACAGTCGAGTAAAATCTCTAGTTGTCACAATTTTTACTTTAGTTTACCTATCATATGCTTTTCAGAAAAATGTAAACAGTCAAACAATTTTGATATGCAAAACAATTCATGAAACAACAAAATTATTAAATACAAAATGTAAAATACAAAAATATTAAGTGTCGGTCAACACATATTGTTGTTGTTATACTGTCTAAATGTATATTATTTAAACACATTTATTTATTATTTAAAACCAATACAAATGTGACAAATAGAGTTTAAACTTTCAATCAAAATCTACCTTCATAATATAGTTGACCCTTGCCTTAACATATGCCAGTGTGTGTTTTTTTGTGTTCACTTGTTTATCCAACATCTATAACAAACATTTAATGATATTAGAATTTTAGTTGTGAGAATAGAAACTCTCTTATTCAAGAGAGTTTTGAAATTGGTGTTTTAAACCTACAAATACACTGCTAGAAAAAATACAAATTTGTGTTATTGGACATAAAACTGAAATCTTCATAGTTATTCAGATATCGGCCTTGTGACAACTAGCCCCCTTGTTCCGTATCATTATGTGGTCATACCACCAGCCCTGGTTGCAGCAAAGCCAGACATTAAGTTCAGGGATCCCCAATGGTCGAGGAAAGTATGTTGACACCAGATGCCCAAAAACAGTTGTCACGGCAGCAGCTTAACCTTGGCGACGTACTAGAAGTCATTCCACAACACTCTCCCTCACTCAGTAGGAAAACAGAGGCTTTCTTCAAACATGCAGTGGGCTATAACACACAACAGACAGGCTTGCAAATAGGCACAGTGAAGACAGATGATGCTCACCACAGAAACCATGTGTGTGGCTTATAGCGCTGGAGCATGTGGCTCCATTTGAGCTAGATAAATGATGTGCTTTTCACATGTTTATATGACAATGTGACAGCCTAGTTTGGTTAAATGGAGCGAGCTAGAGAACGGCCATATTTGGATCGCTCTGTTCACAGCAGGGCAACCTCCTAACACATACACACACGTAAACGCATACACAAATACAAACTGGCTTGTCCTTGCAGTGCCAACAGTGTAAACATACTATAAAGCAATTATATACCGGATATTAAGTATTCCTAATTCGATCTTTAAGTTCCAAAACAACACTTCTGTAACCTTGTAACCTCTTAAATTATTACAGTGATTACAGAGGAAGTAGCCAATTATGTCCAAGATTAGGGGTTGTGTCTGTCCAAACAATGATAAATCTCTTGGTTTTTGTTTCAGGTTGGTTGCTACTTCCTCTCCCCAGTGAGTCACTACAGTTACACTATTCAGCATTATCAAACACTTACATTATACTTTTAACAATGCTACACAGAACGGTACATATTTTGTTTTTCCGACTTAATGGTTGAATCTTCTTTTTTACCTCAATTTTAATCTACTTCAAAGTTCTTTCAAGTAATCATGCAAGTGACCAAAATATCTCCAAAACTGTTCAACATGATCGCTTTGAAAATTTAAATGCTGCTTCCAAATGTTCATGCACCCTAAAATCGACCCCAGTTCTAACATGTTCACCTGTCAAAATTACCAGAATAACTGAGCCACAACTTTCCAAATGAAAGTGTTGAGGGTATATTAAATATCCATGAAGTATCATTTGTAAGCATTTTGTAAGCGACTAATCGACCAGTCATCCAACAACTGAAATGGGTTCGACCACTAACATTAATATTTTTGTGGTGGTGATGGTTTTAATGGGAAACATCTCAAATTAATTGAGAGATGCAACTTCTTAAAGTGTGTTTTTGCATGATGATAGCTTGCTGTGCTTAAAAGATTATTCCATTTATGCACCGCCGCAGTTTCAGCCATCAACAATACATTTCAAGATGATCACTGTCGGACCTTAAACCCTGGGAGTAATGTTCCCATATTTGTGAAGTGTTGATAAAAAGTAGAGGTAAAGGTTAACAGAAAATAGGCTATTGTGCAAGTACATTTCCATTCTTACACTTTACACATTTTGCACATCTAATACACATCCTCTGCCCTTTATTTTGTAGAATTAGGGCTAAAAAAGCTCTCCGTCTTTGTTAGTAAGTGAAAAATTCCCACTGTAGCACACATCACACCATAATAATGACTTCCGAACTCATAAGTAGGAACTTCCCAGGAGGATTTAAAGGCAGCAGGAGCGCTGCGATTTCTCCCATTAATTTTTCTATGAGTGCTCTGTCTCCTACAGATATGGTCTCTGTCTACTATAACACATTGGCAGATTTCCTGAAGCACAAAGTTTAAGAAGTCTGATGAGCAAAGGCATTATACCAAGCCAAGACAGAGGACTGCTCTTTAACAGCATACCAACACATGCCAAACCCAAACATAAGGTAGAAAGTCTGTGCTCTTGTTTGCAGTCTGCACTAACAAGTGAAGTAATTTTCATTGTTCTCTCTCCAACCTCCTCTATCAGTCTGTGATTCTGACAGTGGGAATATCAGGTCTATCTCAGCTCACTCGCAGGATATTCCTTGCACTCCCATGGGGAAGTTTGATTTCCACATTTAGATTCACACAGGGGAGAATGTCTGTGTGTGTGTGTTTTGATATATCGGTCTCATGCCATACTAAGCAAATGTAGTTTGAAATGCTTGAGATTCATTGTATTTATTTATCTATTTTTATTTTGTTTAAGTGGCACTTGCTATGGTAAATTACTATTGCTCACTGAGCAAGCCCTAAATTCTAAGTATTAAACTTTGGCACATAATTAATCCTGCACTGTTTGTGCAATGGACATAAACTTTTAACGATGTTAACAGTGTTGAAACGATGTGTGCTATTACTTATCTAAGCAATTGGACATGTGATTTTCACCTGGGGGATGATAAATCGGGCAATAAATAAATCAGTTAGACTTACACTGAAGGAGGAACCCAAGCCATATCTATAGGGACCAAAATATCAGAGAAACATGGGAGTGGGCTCTTTTGACTTTTGGCCAGTAAGTATATCCCACTAGCAACCACCCAGAACAACTTGAAAAACCAAAACAGTAACACTCTGACAACCACCTGAAACACCCTTGCATTGTGGCGGTGAGGTTTGCCCAGGCAAGCTCTCTCACATTTTCTTCAGAAAATGCAAAAATCAACTTTATATATATTCTTCTGTTAGCGTCACTGTTAGCTTCACACTTAGTTCTTAAAGGAGAGCTGTGTGCTTACTTAGAATTCTGTCTCACTCAGAAAAACATATAGAAGGCCTGTTTTCAGTCACAAACATTTCCCACTGCTTCATCTATATATAATGAACACTCTTAGGTGTCCTCTTCCACAGCAACCAACGTCTTGCTAAGGCTTTTAGTTAGGCTACTCTGAAAGGGTGAAATGTCAATGTTTTGCCCATCCAGCTGTTTCCTGGCAAATATGAAGCCCATCCATTTAGACTGAGAGATGAAAAAGCAGCACACATACATTTAGAGATTGAGTTACTGTCCTTATTTTCTGATCTCTACAAATGCAGTTACATGAGGGAGTTTTCTTGCAGACGGACTTTTCAAGACAATGATCTGGAACCTGTGAAACTAGAATAGAACAGGAATTCAACAAAGAACAAACAGACCACATTATGAACAAACAGAGTGGCTGGCTAGGTTTGGAATGGAACACTAGCTTACACCATATTGCACAGTATATACTGTATACTGCCTGGCATTCTTTTTTTATTTTAAGAATATGTGAAACAGAATTACGCAAAGATAAACACTTCAAACAATTGCAGTTAATCTGGGTATTCTGTGCATACAGAAAATTGTTATACTGTATACAGCATTCATACTATGTATTGCAAAAAGTAAGAGTAATAATTTTTCTGAACATAGCCATTGGCCATAAGGCAATTATACACACCTGGTCAAATAAATAATCAAAAGCACAAAACAGAGCCAAAACATCTTCAACAAATGGGCTAATAAATTTAGATAGTCCAGAAAAAAAGTCTTGGAATAAATAAATAGATGAATAAATATTAATTCATAAAAATATGTATAAAATATTAAATAAATACATTTTAAAATGAAGCTAATAACAGTTGCCCATGACTTAAAAAAAAAAAAAAAAATTAAATTAAATTAAAATAAAGGAATGAATAAATAAATATGTTATGAGTAACAAAATCACACCAAAACTCATGTTCAATATTTCTATTCACACTTCATAGAATATTGGAGTTTATTGCCTCTCAATGGGAATAAATTATATCTTTATAATTTTTTTTTTCCCAATAAGGCTAATAAATAAAGCTTTGGATTTAATTTTCTTCACGGTACAAGATAGTAAGTCATACTGTGGTGTCATTTTTTCAAAGTTCAAATCAAATTTTCTACCCAGACATCAGCCTTGCAGCAAAATGAGTTGCATTATTGTCAGCATTTAGTTCATTACTTATTTCAGCAGATATTTTGACTCCATTAAGTTTTTTTATGACTTGTCTAGACTGGAAACAATCGTTGAAAAACAAACACCACACTAGGTAATGCTACTGAACAAGTGCTACTAACTCTTGCATTTGCCTGAAGGGAAAAACGGCTGCGCTGTTGTCCTTTGATAATACACTAACACTTGACATCTGGTGCAGAGGGAGGAGTATTGCCCGTCCACCCACTCTCTCTTCCTTCATCTGCAACTCTTCCTCCAGCCTGTAAGCAAATCCGTTATAACATCCTCCTCTGCCGTCACATGTTCGGCCCCATGGCCTGCTCGGTGGCATGTGGCAGATTGCCTCCACTTCACTAAACAAATTTGTACATGCCGATTGGTGTGCAATGTCAAACCGCACACAATGCATAAATGGCAAATACCTTAGGGTGGCCAAAGCGCTATAAAAAGCTTATGTAAATTAGATTGTATTGAGAAAAGAACAGCCCTGCACACAAGAGCACACAGAGGACTGATTGCATGGCTTCAGTCGGGCTTGTACCTCCGGATATCCCTTATTTTTCACATCAATAAAGACAAAAGACAAATTCAATGCAAGCTGACCATCTTTTTGACAAGCCACCTTTAGGCACACAAAAACCCAACTGGCATTGTGTTCCTTTGCCCAACTTACATTATGTAATGCGTCAAGGATGAGTAGATTGCCGCCTTTCATTCGCTTTCCTTCACAGTTTCCTGGGAAGCAGTAATTAGTGTCAACAACAAATTGGTTGTTGTTAATGAGCCTACAGGCTGAAGCGGCAGCATGAGGTAAGAGAAACAAAAAGAAAGTTGCCCCTTTGTAAAATGGTTTGCATAGCAGAGACACACTCATCTATTCTCCAGCCGTCACCGGCCCTCTTACAGCCTCTTTGATGAGAGGAAGGCAACTTTTCATTCACAATAAATCAGTCAGAGAGCTGAGAAAAGTCTTTATCGCCACCACAAAGAGAACAGCGGTTCAGACACCAGTGTAAACTATCTCTAATACAGGGATGAATCAGCCACAATAAATGTAATTCTTTTCTACTGAGAGTTTTTGACTTACACTAAAACAGAATGAACCCGAAAATAAACACACTGCAAGTGTATTTATTAGAGTACTAGCTTACAGTACTGCTTACTGCATTTTGCATATTATGTATACTGTGTACCAGTGCCAGAAATTAAGGGAGGCTCGGGGCAGAAATGCCACAGAAAGTGACAAAAATGTCCCTGAAACCAATTCCTCTGTTTTTATTTGTAATATCTGATTTCCATATATTTCTTATGTTCTAATATTTTATACATATTATCTCTGAAAATATGAGTTAATGCTAATTTGTAGGTAACAGCCTAATTGAGAATTTATTTTAATTAATGGATTCAATTAAAACATTTTACATAAAAATGGTACAATGTGGTTAGAACAATTATGCCCTCTTAAAGGTTAAATGCCCCTAAAAATTCCATTCCACAATTAATTTAATAAAGGGGTTTACATCAGAAATATCAGAAATAAATGAAATCTAACTAAATTAAAATGAAATACATAAAATAATAACAATAAATAAATAATACAAATACTTTAAAATAATGAATACAAAATAATGAAAATTTATAATAACAAAGAAATTAATAAATAAATGTTTTATAAAGATCATTGACAAATAAGGTTGTCCAAGGTGTTAGAAATTAGAAATCTTTTGTCAAGTTTTGTCAAATATTTGTGTCCAATTTGGCTTCATAATTAAAAAAAAAAAAAAAACTTTATAGAATTTGTTACAATAAATAAATAAATAATGACTTAAAATACTTGCACCTTGAAAACATGAGTATAAACAGCTTAATAAATAATAATAAAAAAAGATTTCAAATACATTTTCAAAGTTTCAAGGCAAGATATATATATAAATATATATATATATATATATATATATATATATATATATATATATATATATATATATATATATATATATATATATGCATTTTTAAGTAAAAAAAAAATATTAAGAAGTTTTAACATGGTTCCACCACATGACCTGAAAAAATTTATCTATTCATAAAAATGTCAAAATATCAGATATTTTTTCAGAACTTCACACTCAGTCTTGAGAGTCTAAAGGGGTCTCCTCTGCTTTATGGTTTTTGTGAACATAAACAAAAAATGGCTACAACTACATGTTGGTTAAACCACGTTACTTTGATTTGGTGGTCAAAAGTGTTTTTTAAATATTAATCAAATTTTAAAACTATTTGTTTCACTGCTTTTTTTTTGTATATAATAATAATAATAATAAAAGATTATTCAGTACAACTCATGCCAACATTTCTTTTTCACGATTTTTAGATTTTAATTAGACTGACTTTTTACTGTGTCTGGATGACTTAATCACAGCTATTGTCTTGACAATATCTTGGAAATAACAACTATTTTCTATCCAATTTTGTGTGTACAAAGTTTTGATAGTCTGATCATAACTGTAATGTCACATCATTCTTATGTTTCCCCAAGGAATCTTATTTTGAGAAGACACTTAGTTTGAAGTTTTGTATCTTCTTATGTCTGTCTTCCTGTTCTTTGTCCTAATTGCATCCCAGGTGTTCCTCAACTCCTTATTATACCATGTGTATGTATACCCTCTTGTTCTTTGCTCCCATGTCGGTTCTTATTTGTATGTATAGTGTTGTAAGCCAGCATCCTGCTGTTGAGTTTATGTCTACCTTCTGAGTTTAGTTATCTCTTTCTGTTTGTTGATCATTAAAAGAGCTGAATTTAGATCCTCTCTCTGGCCTCATTGCTAAACAAACCCTGACAGAAGAACCGACCACACAAAACGGATCCAGCAGAAATAATTGTGAGACTTTCCCAAGGGTCCACTCCTGCGGCGGAGTACTGCTTACAGTTTTGGAATCTGGCCGTCCAATTGAACTGGAATGAGAGATCCCTCTGGGCTATGTTTTAGTTTGGTCTCAATGGCCACGTGAGGAAGCTTGTCCCTTTGGATTGTGATCTTCTGTCTCTTCAAGATTTTATCTCTGAAATCATAAGTTAACCTTTTGCTCATAGCTCCGGTGGTCCTGGAGACACCCTCAACAGAGGCCCCTCTGTTCCTAGCTCCGGTGGTCCCGGAGACCCCCTCGATGGATTCCCCTATGCTCCTAGCTCTGGTGGTCTAGAGACCCTCTCGGTGAAGGCCCCTCTGCTCCTAGCTTGGCCCCCCTGAGTCTTCCATGGCTTCATCTCCTTTGACTCCCATGGATTCCTGAGCCGCATACTGCTACACCCCAAGCTGCTCTGCCTCCTGAACACAATTCCCTTAGCATCCGGCTACGCCCCCTGAGACTCCATTCCCTGAGATTCTTAAAGCTCCATCTCTTGGGCCGCTTCTGGTTCCACCTCCTGTGGCTCTGCCCCCTGAACCCTCAACACCATGGCCTCCAGACCCTCTGCCAGTACTCACTTCAATGGAGGCCGTTCCCCAGTCTCTGCCATTGCTTCCAACTATGTCCAGTCAGACCCCTGTCCAGCAGCCGCCCCTTACCTGGATCCTCATCCCTGGCTGCCATAATGACTCCCAGAAAAATGTTAATCCTAATTGTTACACTGGATTGTGGAATACAGTTCAGAGCGTACTGTGCTCTGTTATACTACACATTTGATTGAATGTAGTTGTCATCTGGTTGTTCTGAGCATACTGATAATTATCATTCTGTGTACAGTTAACATAAGTTCAAAAAAAAGTTCAATTATAGTATGGTAGTATGATACTTGAAACATAACTCTTGTCTTTGTCATGGACACCTTGTTAAATAAATAATTCAACATGACCAATTCATGACCATGACTCTGTTTGTTATGAGCAACCTGCTTAGACCTGCCCCAACAACGTTACTCAACCAATTACGTGAATTGGGGGCGGCACTATTTCTGTTTGACAAAAAGGCAATTGGGGGGAGTATAAAGAAAGCTGTATTGAAAAAAAAGTTTATTTTTGGCATTCCATTTGGTGGCGCTTATGGTGCAGAAATTGCGTACTTCAGTTATAGCTAGGATTAGATTTGGGGTTTCCTCTTCACTGTATTACATCCTGTACAGCTGAAAACAACTTGCTGTTGGTGCCCCTCCTTGGACATTGCACCCAGGAAAATATAGCTCACACATGCCTTACCGCTTTGGCCACTAAGGTCAGTGTTTCAGTAAGCACAGACCAATTATATCTTGTTTCTGATTTCAATGAGATCAGTGATAAAACATTTCCAACTAATGGGTCAACAACTAACACTAAAACAGAATGAAACACACACTTCACTGCACATTATTTCCAAAGTTTATAGGGTCTTAAAAAGTTCTATTAAAGTTCAAGTTTAATTTGCGTGTATACGAAGTGTGAGGTAATAGCCATTTTTATTTCTGGCACAAAGCATGCATAGCCTGTATAAGAGGGATATGTAGCCAATTCGAATCCTTCAGCTGGATAAATGTGTTTAATTTCCCATAGCTTGCACACTCATTCTCTGTTTGCTTAAACCTAATTTCCAGAGCATCAAAGAAAATAAAAACCAGATTAATGCCCTTTTTTAAGGCAGTCTTCTTTTTGTCTTCTGAAAACATTCCTTTTTGGCAACAGAGAGGAAATTTAACAACTGAATTGTGGTAAGGGGTTACTGTGCCATTGGCAGCTCAGAAAGTTTTAGCCATTGAATTCTCCCAACTGCAACTCATTCCAATAGCCTAAGTCACATTCAGTTCTTTTATGGAATAAAAGAACCCATAGCTTCTTTTAAAATGTATTCAGAGAAAGTCGTCAACAAAGGTCTTGAGTATGTACTCAGAAGATGAAAATGTAGCAAAAGCGGAGAATCATTTATGCATCACTGATAACAAGATCAGAAGCAAAAGATTATTTGCCAAAGGTCAAAAATGTGTTTTATGGGGTGACTTTATCGGCAATAGCAAAGACCATGTCATCACTGTTCACCTGAAATAAAACTCAAAAGCAATTCATCAGACTGCATTATACGTCATCTGAGATTAATACAACAGAGCAATCACTATTCTTGGGTAACAGAATGCTGATGGTGGATTACAATAAAACCAGATGAACTCTCTCATACGCATCTCTCTCATCTCTTTCCCAAAAGTATGGATGGCTTATGAAAGAGAACACCACAAGAATGACATCAAGCATTTTATGATGCACTGTAACATTGATTGATTGACAAAGCACTCATTGTAATAAAATTGTAATTGCAATTGTAATATATTTACTTCATATACTATATATATATATATATATATATATATATATATATATATATATATATATATATATATATATAACATCTACTTAAAAAAAGATATACAATTGTGAAAGATAGTAAATGTTGTTTGCAGAGAATATATCTTGAATTAAGTTATAAGCAAAAAAAACAATATATATATTATATATTTATTAAGCATAAACCTCATTTAATTTGATTGAATTTGTCATTAAAAAGAAAAATAACTTTTTTTTGCCAATGAGATAAGAACATTAAACTTAATTCAAGATATATTCTCTGAAAATGAGTCTTATTATCTTATGCAATTGTACTTCGGAAGTAAATTTATCTTGTTCTTGTTATTCTTGTTCTTGTTCTGATGTTTCAAAATTTTTACTGGAAAGCAAAACAAAAATACAGTACTTAAATGATTCTTTGTAGTGTTGCCCTAGAATAATGAACACTTGGAGCAAATCTACGTTTGTATTTGCTGCAAAAGCGGCAGTAGTATATAATGGGTTCATTCACTTCAACAAGAATGCCTTTTATATTGCACACTAAAATCTTTACTTCAAAATCCTTCAAAGGTTGTCAGTCACGCCACTGCCAGCTGGTCATTGTTTAGTGAGATGGTTAAAACAAGGGAAGACGACTGACAGCTGAGGCCATCTGTGACCCGTGCCACCATCTTGATGCATCTGGCTGCAGGAGAAGCAAGCGGATTAATCGAAAGATTTGTTTTCGCTCATTTAGTCTAGGACCAGCTGGCAAGGTTGCACATAGGGTTGCCACTTTTAAAGTTTTAAAATAAGAGACACTTTAAAGGGGGGGGGGGGCTTTATTGCTAAAGCTGTGGAGAACCACATCCTCCACAGCTTTAGCAATAAATGCATTGAGTTATTAGAAACTTCCTCACAAAGTTGCATTTCACACAAGAGCTAGTGTACATACTTTCAGCAAAGATTTACCCTCTGCGCTTATTGAAAACCAACATGCCATTGGAAAGACTGAACACTGAATAAACCAAACAACGCCATGGACCACACAAATTATGTTCTAGAAAGATCATGAATAGAATGAACTCTAGCCAAGCATGATGTCACTTTAAACTTAATGAATGCAACACAAAAGGGTTGCTATGTCCCTCAGCCAACAACCTATGCCACAAAGATGTCTCTATGTCATATATCCTTTAAGATTGATATAGGGTTTTTATTTGATTTTTTTGAGAATTTAACTTCAAGTTAATTGATTTTTATCCATGGTCTGTGAAAAATTGCTTTCTGTTTGGTGGAGATAGAGTAGTGTTTTCTATTTGTCAGGCACAGGGAAAGTGGGGAAACACCTGAGGGGAACCAATGCCTCATTAATATGAAAAGATGATGCTGAGAACTCGGCTATGAAGGTGAGCTTTCAAGGTGGCCATAGATGTCTTTTGCTTTCTTTTTCAGAAAGCGCCTTGAGTACACAAAGCCCTTAAACAATCACATTAAAGTGAGCTTCAAACTGGATTTGCTTCAATCAATGTACAAAACTGAGTCACTTGAAGTGTGAATGCAGGAATGTAATGCACATAGATCGATGAGAAATGACAGTGCACCTTCAAAATGTTGAATCAGCATAGAACCTTGGTGTCACATATATAGCATGTTTACAAGGCACAATAAAATAAAACCGCATATGCCATCCTGTTTAACAGACACACAGTGACATAATAGGATTTTCTGATCAATTGTATTGATTAAAGCAAAGTCTTTCTAGCAAGTCAGTCCACTGTCGGCCATCTTTGGAATGCTTTCTGGAGGCTATTTTTCAAGTGATGCCAGTGTAACTTCTATCTACCTGAACGAAGAAAGAAATCGGTTGGTCAAGATTACGATCAATGAACATATTTCAAATCAGCAATAAAATAGATTGACAGGTGATGTCTGTATCTAAAAGATGATTGGCTATTTAACTGTTCCTTTCTACATCCATTGACTGTTGGGTGCTCAGAGCTCTGTGGTTGAGCATTCCAGATTATCCCATTCATTTTAATAGAAGTGGCCCATCTCTGCTAATAATCTCTGTTACAAGTAAGCTGCTTTAAGCTCTATGGAGAGCTTAGAAATCACATTAAAAAAACATTATTGATAATCAGGTTCATAGGACTCAATGTTCACCTTGGATTTACAACATTTTACTCTGGGTCAGTTACAATTAGCTGGATTGTTAGAGATGAAGGCTACCAGCCTAGAGCACACAACCATGATTAACTGCCCAGAGCTGGAAAAAACATGTTCCACCAATGCACTGTTCACAATCACACATGCACTGGTCAACAGCTGTCTAAATTCCTAGTTCACACCACCATATATAACTAGGGAAGGACTGAATGTATATAGGTATAGTTGTATATAGTTCGCTACCAATGAGAAATAAACTTTACAGCACCAAATTCTATCTGGCTTTATGGTGTTTGTCACATTTGTCAGAGAACATCCACAATAGATATGCTTCCATCAACCTCTTTTAATATGCATTTTGGGATATTGAATAAAACTGCTGGATAGAAACACCAAGATGCAAATAAAATCTCCAAAATGTGCATTAAAAAATGTATATGCTCGCTTGAGGTTTTTCAAAATGTTTATTTGATAAGAAGAAATTTGCATAAACTATGATGGAAACACATTTAACGAATAAACTCATTTTATTTATTAGGAATACAAGATGCGGATCAAAAAGGTCATGTGACAGAATAACTTGTTCAAAACTGGACTAACCAGCGGGCCAATCATCACATCTAAAATGTTTTTCTGGTAATCCTGAAATAACAGTGTCTAGATAATCCAAAGCCTACAAAGAGTTTGCAGAGCAAATAAGCCAAAAACAAACTTGAACTGTGCAGAAGAGAAGGTTTATTTACACTTGAATTACATTTACACAAAATATCTTAAAGATATATACACACTCAAAAAAATATTTTTGCCTATTTTTAAGATGTATCCATTACAATTGAATAACAAATTTCCATCTAATTTAATTGAATAGTCTTGAAGAAAATGTAATTAATAAAACTTGCATTTTGTAAGATTTGTACATTTTATTTTGTTAAAGAATAGCAATTCAATTAGATGGAAATTTGTTATTCAATTGAAATGGATACATCTTGAAAATAGGCTAAAATATGTTTTATAATATGTTTTAAATTTAATGTTGAGTGTATATCCACACATTCATAAGGATGGATAAATGCACATACCTTATATAGTGCTCCCAGAAGTGTGTGATGTGTTGCTCCCAAACATGAGGCAAGTTCTTTACAGTGTTTTTTTACTGTGTGCTCTAAACCACCAGAATTGTATTATTAAAACATTCAAAGTGACTACGATTTCTCCAGAAGTGATGATTTAATACTTTTGAACACCCTTGGATGGAAATGCAGCATTATTTGCACATTCTTTTTGCAATAATGTTTTTTTCGCATAAATTAAATTCACAACTTAAATGGATACATAGCTAATGTACAGGAATACCACCTGAATACACTAAATAAATGTAATATCTACAAAAGGGCAGAGGTCCACCAGTAGTTTCAGACTAAGCATCTTGTACACAAGCAAGTACATAATGGCAAATTACAAGCACATCATAATCTGTCAAGATCTAGAATGACTTCATGGCTAATATGGCTTTACGCAACATCGGGGAGCCAGAACGCACAGGTTTTTACCAGTGCGCTAGAAAATAAAGTTGTGGTTACAAGGTAGCAGGCTGTTACGATGAGCATTTTTGAGAAAGAGAAAACGTTTACAAGGGTAATGGTCTTTGATATACGAGGTTAGTCAAATCTTCTCTATATTTTTTTGAGGCAAGTTAACCACCTTCACTAGCAGAACTGTGCATTATGTTCAATTTTCTCAGTTACATATGTGATTGTGGCAGTGCGGAGGGCGGAGGGCGGGGCCGGGTCTTGATCCTACACACTCGGTCCCTTATTGGGCTAATCAAGCCTCCGAGAAGGATAAAGGCCGACTGCAGAGGATGGTGCGGGAAAGAGAGATCATTTACGGACATGTCCGTTATGTGTGTGTTTGTGTCCTTTGGTTTAAGTTTATAATTAAAATATTATTTATATTGTCAAGCTGGTTCTCGCCTCCTCCTTTCCCTTGAACTCCTTTACAGTGATGTAATCTGTACTTATAACATTTGGCTGAAGAGTATTACTGAAAATCACAGTCTACGCTAATTTCCACTAAGTTCTTTCTATTTTTTCTATGCTGGTCTACTGCTGCCTTGGGAAGCTCCTACGTCATTGTCAGGCATTCGTTATTATGACTTGCCGTAAAGAAAAAACAGAGTTTTTGCATCAGTTTTACACACATTTTTATCATTTATTTATGCATGTATCTAAAAAGAAAGTTTATTAATTTGCATATATGCAAACCGTGAAGGGTGTCATTTTCATACAGTAGATGATTAAAGCTCTGCCGTAAACAACACATTAAAAATATTGAAGTACTGCACCACTATCTGTCTCCAACACCTGAAGGTAGCATATTTTTGTGGTATCAACGATTTCAGATAAACCTGCCCATAAAAGTATGTAAAAACTTACGTTACATGTCACCTTACATTTCAAAATCAAACAACTCTTGCTGTCTAAGTGGGAGGTTCTTGGCCAGAATAAGCTGCACAGCGAACCAGACTTCATGCCGATAGTTGAAAGACTTGCTATGTGAGACTAGGTCACAGGGAGCAAAGTTGAACTAAAAGCAAAGAAAATGTACAGTATGTTACTGTAGTCCCTCTAAATATGCCATGTACAAAAATTGTAGTGAAAAAGGTTGAAAGAACTACATCCTCCTCAAACTTTTGTGACAGACTCTGGGGGGTCAACAGGCAATGAAAAATTCAGACAGAGCAACAGTGCTGAGAGCAGTCAGATCTGCCTGACTGCTCAGTTTTATTCAAGACTTTTCAATATTACACGCGTTAAGCTGAGCTAGAGGAAAAACAGATTCTAGGTGGAAATATGAAGGCAGCTCGCAGTGTATAGCATCTATTAGCATAATGCTCTCTGACACTGCTGGCAGACAGAATGAACTGCTTTTCTCTTCACAGAAGCTGCTGGCTTTATCTATTCACTTTTAATAGTTTTAATTAACAAGGCCTCATTAACATTAATATGTTCCTTAACATTCTGTTTGTGTAATTACATACCCACGCATAAGTAAGCTGGCTGGAGTCTGGTGGTTAAGGATCTGAGTAGGTACCATTAAAGATTCAGATCTTGTTACAGGTGAGGTCAACCTTTCAATTGAAGATTTAATGATATTGAGTATTACCATTGTACACTTGATCAGGGCTCTCTACAAGTCATTTAGTACTGTAAATGACTTGTTTTAATGTTTTTCAACTAATCTTTGATTCAAACTGTACAATATATCAAATTTATATATATATATATATATATATATATATATATATATATATATATTATAGTAACAGTATATGTCTCAGTATAGTTCATTTTGCTGGAAATTCAACCCCAAAATATTTTATATATTAAATAATCATTTTGTAATGCCTATTTTTACATAATGTAGTCACTTTAATACTGATTTACGTGAATACTAATGAGCTTGAGATGACTATTTGAATATTCTCCTGGAAGATCAAATATACTAGTCTGTTTCATAACATAGGAGCTCTGCGTGTCTGTGTTCACTGTGTGTTGCTGTCACTGAGACTGCAGAATGCCAGAAGTGTACAAAGTGTTTCCTGTACTGTGTTCTGTTCACAATAGGTGATCCTGTGAAGCGGAACAACCCTTTCAGGTGACCTAAGATTACCTGGTTCCATCTGTTCAGCATTATTTACTGCTAGGTAAATAAGATGACAGCCAATTACACCCAAAAACAGAGTCCCCTGCATGGCTTGGGCTGAGTTTAAAATTAAAAACTTGCTATGAGGAAACTATGGCCAGTTTACTTTGGGACAGCTGGCACTAGATAAAATTCATACACAAAGAGAAGTGCCTTGATCAATACTTCCACATTTTAAGGACACTGACATATAAAGGGGACGATTTAATCAGTAAGGAAACATCATCCTAGAGTAAATGTGTAACTACTGTATAAACTTTCAATTGGACTTGACTAAGAAGCTGGCTCTTCTAAAGTCAGGCAATGATAAGTGTATGAAAAAGATAGAAATGCTAGTAATGGTTGATGCACTAAGTTACAACCCTGATCTCAGGTGTCATAGTTTGTCCATATCTCAGAAAGCCCCAGCTCAAGGTAATTTGAACCTCTGGCGATCTGTGCAGAATAGTTTTTTTTTATTTTGCGAAAGGGGCCCCATATGGTGAACATTTACTCTTTGAGGACTCCACGTGGGAACCGTGTATGAATTAACCCTGCAAACGTGTCAACTGCTGAACCCATGTGAAAAGAACATCCTGAAATTTTGTCTTTGTGTGTATATGTTTATAGTATATATATATATATATATAAGAGAATAAGGTTCGGCCGTTTACAGTGGTAGGTCTAGTGCTTTGGCAGGAGGGACACAACATCTTGTTCCTTCCCTCGGGGAATGGAGGTTACAACAGTAACCATGACGTTCCCCTTCTGTCACTCACTCGAAGTTGTGTCGAAATTAAGTGACACAAGAAGAGCATCCAGAGGCTTGGGTGCTGAGAAAAGACTCAAAGCACTTACCTTGCTCCATGCAGCCGGCAGGGGGCGGGTTAAATACTGAGGAAGATACCCTAGAGAGGCGTCTTTAGAACTCGTCAGTGCTGGCCTGCCGGGGCTGAGCAGTCGCTGGGCCGGAGGCGAGGGAACTGCGTCCGTGGAGCCGGGACTGTAGAGTTTTGGGGCCGGGGTGCCATGAGAACGCCGCACACCGTCTAGATGACCCAGGGAGTGAGGAAATTGCTCTTTTATTGAAAATGTGGGTACCGCATGGGTGGGGTGCTGTGAGCGGCGCCCGGAGCCGAGGTACCAGTCGTCAAGCCGGCTGGCCTTCATCGATCCCGTGGGAAGAAGTAGCGACGCAGGGGGCGGCTGAAGTGGCATTCACCTTGAGGAAGAAGAGCCGCAACTACAACGCTGCCATGGTCATGTTCTTGCAATGAGTACATGAGCCATCCACGAATGCCATCTGTATCTGTGGCCGTCGGTCTTGGAGAGAAATCGACCACATCCAGGAACAACACAGGGGCGGAAAGGCATCTTGAAAAAGACGCGTCCTAAAAAGGACGTTCAACGGCACTGTGTATTGCTCTTTTGTGAGTGGAAAAGCGCTGTCGAAGTGCCCAGGGGCGTAGACTGCACAGCATGCAGAGAAAGAGAATGCAAGCTGAAAACGCGCAGTAGATCCAACAGCAATGTTTCTCGCTGACAGAGGTGAGTGAAACAGTGGTGACCTTCAGCTTGCTGTTGCACAACCGTTCGGCTCCGAAGAAAAATTCTTGACTGGCACTCGCTGCCCCGCTTTTATACCCGTATGTCCGGAGCGGGGCATGCAAATTCTGTCTGCCAACTTGACATTGGCCTTTTCTCAGGTTCAGAGGTACGTTTGGCATCCCAGGAAGACTCCATGTGTCACTTCATTCGACACCATGTCGAGTGAGTGACAGAATGGGGAAATTAAACTTTATTTTATTCCAAATTTTTCAGTGTTGCAGTGTTACTTTCATCATAATTTTACTCATTTGAATTTGTCTTCTACCCTGACTTTTTATCTTCCCCTCTATAATACATACATATTTTCTATTCTATACTACATTTTTATAAATATAGAATTGTTAAAGCTAAATTCTACTTTGCTAATAACTTCAGTATATCATATTTTCAATTCATTTGGAATTTGTGTACAGTTTGTAATAATAATAATAATAAAAAAATTTGTTGTCCACTGTCATTATCAGGATGGCAAAAAATACCATCAACATAAATACAATATTTGATTATGATGGAGATGAGAAGTGCCAGGGTCGCAGATAGACAGTTTAAAGATAAGAAATGTAATTCATTTTAAGATTTTAACATATTGATCTCAGAGTTACTTTATTAGTTGTCATTGCCAATCGGTAGAATCAATATATATATATATATATATATATATATATATATAGAAAGAAAGAATTGATTTTTAAAATTGAATTGAATTATCAATTGAATTGTTAATTTAATGCAAGCTAACTTGTTGTGTTGGCAAAGTCTAATGCTTATTCAACTTTTTCTCCAATGCTTATCCAGTAAAAAATGTTGTTGCCGTCACACACAATATCAAATATCCAAGCCATCACAAAAGCCATTTGAAGGTTGAACAAGGTCATAATCAGATTTATATTCCAGGACATGTGATAAATGTTTTAACATAGTTTGAAGAAGTTTCATTTGTCAAGGTTTCCCATATGTGCGTGTGCATGCTTGCTTATGCATGACTGTTATGGCCTGACACTCACAAAAATAGATATCCATACCCAGCGATTCCCAAGTAATTCACAATCACTGGGGAGGAAGGTGTGCTAAAAAGATCATCTTGTGTGGGTTCAGGCATTCCCTAGGGCTGTAGAGCAGGAAGTATTGACAGCAGACAATGGATTTATTAGCTAATGAGGGGAGAAATGTTTGTCCTTACTCTGTACCTGTCAGTGTGAACCACTTTGACTCGAAAATCTGCCACAATTCGGCTAGCCTCCAAGACGATACACATAATCCACTCTGATAAAGATGCCAGTCGGCTTCCTTCCCAAAGATTCACTGTATTTTCAGGTCTGGTGCTTGTCATAGGCACAGTGTGCTTTGCTGTCCACTAAGATAGAAGACTGCCCAGTTTTGGTTTCTGAGCTCAAGGCACAAGAAACTAATGTCAGAGTGTGAGGGAAATCAGATCACTGTAATTTTCCTGCTCAGTTACAGAATCATGTCAAGTCTCATGTCAAGTCTCTGTGAGCATGTGCATCCCTCTGGCTACTGTGTGAGAATTACTGTTTGCTTTTCAGATAACATTTAAAGCATCAGGTTCTTCTTTAAAGCGGCACCAAATGGTATTGCAAAAAAATGGAATTTCGGAATTCCATTATTGGCTCAACCATTTGGCTGAGCCAGTGTTGCCATGTCTGGTGGTTAAAAAGTAAAAATAAAAATACAAAAGAACAGCTCTACAGGCTCTGTAAACAGCATGTTGAGGGAGGCGCCCACACATTTTTAGCCAATCAAAAGCACTTTCTGTCTGTGACTCATATTGCACGTTTAGGTTAGGTGACATATATTTTGGAGGGCAGTATTTTTTTTTAGAGTGGGTGTCAATAACATCAAACCTCATTGGTTCTTGTGTCATGACGTCATGACATTTGGTCACGAGACATGCAAGAACCAATGAGGTTGGACATGTTGCCATATTTGAGTTGATCACATATGTGTTGATCAATTATTTGATTTGAGAGTAAATAACAACTTATCTTTCAGTTTGTTAATTAAATAAAGTGATTATATACCTTCAGAATACTTGGAAGATGAAGAAAGGATCGCATTGACAATTGACACTTTTGGGATATTTTTTTAAGCTGCTATTGCATGGAAAACAGTAATCGCGAGTGTCGCAACATTCTTTAAAATATTTCCTTTTGTGTTCCACAGAAGACAGGATATCATCTGGCTTTGGAATGACATGAGAGTGAGTAAATAATGACATAATTTTCTGTAGCACTTTCTATGAAGCCTTATTTATAATGCATTATAAGGCTGTCCTTAACGCATTATAGTGTATGCATAATGCCTTATAATAAACCTTATAATATGTTGTATTGTCTCATAAATACTTGTAACAATAGATTTAATACTTTATAATACTTACCTATTTGTGGATATAAATTTCAAGATTAAGATACATTATGAAGCCTCTATTTATATTGCATTAAAAGGGTATTATTAATTAATTATACATTCTTCATAGAAAGTGTTACCAAATTTCCATTATTGGGTGAACTATTCCTGTAGCATGGTACTCCAAGAAAATCTTTCTCTTAGAACAAACGTGTGTGAATTGATACACAGATTTGTATAACACAGCCTTGAAATCTTAGCTCACCTTTGTGCAAAATAGATGACACGGTGACATTTGTGACACTCCCTTTGCTGTCACACTGTCGGACATCTTCTGCAAACAGGTGATTTGAACTAGACAGCGCTATATCACAACACAGATGTTCAACCATCAACTGTCACCTATAAAATCTATAAAAAAAACAGTCTTGTAAAGCCCTGGGTTGCCTTATTCTGACATACTTTGTTGTAGATGTGACAGTTGAAGGCTTGTGGTTGTAATGAGTGCATTTTTCTGCAGACTGAAACCCTGGTCTCTCTATGGGGGAGAGGGCAATCATGTTAATAAGTACTGGCTGCACATCCACTGCCAGTGAGAAAAAAGTGAGAAAAAGAGATAGAGCAGATGGCGAAGGAGAGAAATAGAGACACAGTGAGAGAGCAGAAATCTGTGAATAACCTCCCTATCTTGTCCTTGTAAAACAGCTAGGACTCTCTGTTTTTACACCGATGGAAGACAGGTGAGTGTTTGGGGAAACCTGTTTAAAAACAAGCTATTAAAATTTTGATGATGCTAGTGATGCACAAATGATAAATAAGCCCTTTAAAATCTGTTTCTCAAAGGTCAAATTACAGCTTTATATAACTAAATTAAGCCTTTATGATAACAAAAGAGGTAAGCTTCAGAGCAGAGAATGGTTATTTTGAGGAGTCCTCAGGCTTTGGGACTGTTGGGGACTGGTTCCCATGTGGGACTCTTGCAATAGCCGAGGGCACTTTCAGACTCTCTGCTGCATCGCAAGAGTCAGACTTTAACAACATGTCTATTTAATGTCCTGCCTCTAAAAACATGCAGTATAAGTTTCAAAATTCAGCTGATAAAATATGTAATTTATATAACTTTTTCTCTAAAATCTCTAAAAGAGCAGTTCAAAAAAATCGGTTACAGGCAAAACTATCTACTATGACTATAGGGCTGGGCGATAGAACGATATCGATATTTATCAAGATAAAGAAAATCCACCATATTGACGATAAGCTTTTGAGGAATTTTCGAAATTTACTGCATGTCACTAAAACACAAGCACCTTTCTCAGGCTGTGTTTCTACTGGGGCGGACAAAATCCGCTCAAAGGCGCTCACAGCGCTAGGAGAGAGCTTGCTCCGCACCGCTGCCAATCCTACGATCCACCTTGCGAGCATGACGCTCGGCTTTCATAGGAATGAATTGAAAACGCTCACAGCTTCGCTCACAACGCGCCAGTGGTAACGTAGGGTCAGACTGGATGAACTTGCTAATGCTAGCTGCCTTGCTAACAATTAGGCTATGTTGGACACCGGATTGATTCCATCTGCACCGCAAGACTTCGTGACAAAGGTTGCGCCCTCTCATCGTTTCTAGTGAAAAGCGCGACAGAACAACAGTGATGTGGACAACAGCTCTGATCTTTCTGCACTGTAATCTTGAATATTGTTCTCTAGCACCAAACATGCATCATTTCTGCCCTGTCCCGCTCTGCACACGTTGCCTCTTTTCCCTGCATGTGTGTAGACATGAAGCGCCGCATGAGTTAACGTGGTTTCAAAGCACCTTTTAGACCATAACGTTTTTCACTTCTAAATGTATCTTTATTAATCAGCATGTTACGAGCCTTTAATAATAAACAAATCAATTTCAGTTCTAATTTTGTGAAAATTAATTCGATGTCTGGAATGGATAAGGAAAGACTAAAATTACTAGTTGTTAGCCTAGTCTCTCACTTTAATGAAAATATACAAATGTTTTTTACATTTTTTAAAAAACTTTTCCTAAATTTTCTCTCAGTACACCCCTGAACCCACATTCAGCATCATTCCACAGTCATAAGGGCTTCTATGCCCCATACTTAGGTATCTGAATCTAAAGAAATATAAAAAATATTTCATTTTAATGTAAAGATATTCCAACAAATACTGGACTGCTGTCACTATGCTTCAGAACAAACAGATGATCTTTTAACATTCATTTTCAATTGATAAACTATAAAATATTGTAATATTTTGGTAAAAGATCCTGCAGACCCCACTGCTTTGGCCGTCTCTGTGCAGTTTTGAAGAGACTATTTTGAATGTTTAGAATTCATTTTTTCTTCTTTTTTTCTGTCAACTTTGAAATAAAATTAAAAAAAAGTGCGATGTGTAAAAGTATATTGTGTTAAATATCGATATCGAACAATATGAAAAGGATTACTGTGATAACAACTTTGGCCATATCGCCCAGCCCTATGTGACTATGGCCAGATTATTGTAAAATAAGTGGTTCATTACACATATCAAATCAATCAAATCAAATCACTTTATTGTCACAGCAATAAAGTTCAAGGTGACATGTCCACTGTGTGGCACTAAAAGCGAGTTAAATTCTCTCCCAAACAGATCATATTTTTAAGATTAATGCTCTATTGAGTTTTAAATCAACAAAACCTTCCTTCCTACCCTAAACTTTAAAGGTGCACTCAGTAATTTTTTCCTAATTAAAAAAGTTTTGCTCCTAAATAAATTAATTTTGGATTTTGAAACATGTGTTTAAAATCATGAGCACTCACATGAGATGAGGACTCTTTTCATATCAGTAACCATATAAAAGCTGTTTTTTTCTACAGTGCATGGGGCAGGGAAAATGGGGGCTGCCATTTTAAAGTCACATGACCAGCTAAATACTGCTGGGTTAATCACCGTTACTGTCTTGTTATTGGACACTTTCACTCTTGGATTAAATTAATCATGGCTGATTATGAATACTGAATTTCTACAATGGCATCTGTAACTGAAAACTATTGATTCTGAATGATGCAGCACCCACACCACTAGGTGTCACTGTAAATCCAAAATGACACAGACAAAAAGTTACTAAATACACCTTAAAACATAAACCTAACCGAAAGTGACATTAAAGCAAATATGAAATGAAAAAGGCAATTGAAGTAACCATGTCATTTTAAGTGCATCTATAACACTGTCGGTTCACCTGTCGACATGCATACTCTGTAGGACTCGTACCTTGACACTTTGCATCACAATTTTCTTTGCATCTATCAGTTTTGAGCTGTCTGAGCAATTTATTGGCATTCAAACAAGCTTGTAATTGTAGTTGGCTATGTAATCCAAACGTTAAAAGTCGTGCCCTATAGTAAAATTGTTTAGATGTCATAAGATAGCTTTTTATGCGGACCCAGGTGAAAATTAAGTGTTTATGAACTGATAATCTGTCATTTTTCTGGTGATTTTATGTAAAAGGGAATAAATGTCTTGTTGCTGTTGTTACGTCTGAAACTACCGTTACAAGCCACGTGAAAATTATTTTGCAAAAAGGTAGGTATAGTAAAGTGAACCTATGTGACCAGTTTTTTTCAGTTAAAACATGGAACGATGTAGTAACTACATATAACTAGCTCATACTAATCAGTGCCAATACTAACCAGACAAACCCTGACAACTTGAAAGTCATAGTAATCTAGCTGATCTACTGTATGCATACATACTATGACTGCATGTTAATTGAATACTATACGAACGCCTCAAGTTCTTATGTTGCTTGACAATCATGAACAACCTAAGCTATATTCTGCTTCATGTTGAACTCCCCTTAATTGGGGTGAAATCACTATAACGTACAGACACTGGTGGCTTAATGGCTTATTTTAACTGCACCCTACAGATATAACCTCTTCATTTCTTTCCTCTTGGAGTGAAAACACAACTGGAATTGTAAAAAATAAAAACATGAGATAGATGCTGTTTGTTGTTTTTCCTTTTTTATGGGTGGCAGAGAGATGTTCAGGAGATGGTCAGCCTCCTTTAGTGACATGAAAATAAATAATGAAATCGGCGAAGGCCGATCGATGGGCAGTTGAATTAGAAACTTGGCTGACAGTAGAAGTTTCCCCAGCCTTTGCTGGCCACACTGTTTCCATCAGACTTTGTTCCTGTGACTTGACACTGAAGCTGTAGGAAACACGGGCCAGAAATTTGAAGTGAGAGCAGAATGCAAGGCAGGGGAGAGAAGAGGATTTGACTGTGAGAGAGAGAGAGAGAGAGAGAGAGAGAGAGAGAGAGAGAGAGAGAGAGAGAGAGAGAGATCTACAGTTTGCTACACCAATACCACTCTATTCAGCATAAGTGCTTGACCTCAATATATGTCTCACCATGCCTGGCTGTCACATCAAAAGGCAGGAAGCTTCCTAATCAGTCATTACTTGCTACGTTTACACAGCAGCAGAATATGGTTGTCAGTACTGTTTTACATTGCTAAATACGGTTGCATTTACACTCAGTTAGGCTATAAAATGAGAGTAACACCAATTTCTTTATTCTATAACCTAAATGACTCGCAACCAAATTTTGAAATTCTTTAGTTTTCATATCACGTAAAAACGTTTTCTTTAAAAATAATGTGAAAACTGAATGAAAAGTAAAGTTACACTTCACCGAAAAAGAATCTGAATGAACATTTGTCACAATGCCAACATTGTTCTGATATTTCATTTTTACTTTCTGTATTTTATATATATATATATATATATATATATATATATATATAAAACACATTTTAATTATGCCTATACACTTTCAAACCATACAAAAACAGCAGGAAAAATACATTAATAAAAAGTGATACTGTTGCAGGAGCAACCCCTGAGCATGAAAACATTGCAAACCGAATCCTTCATTTATCTGCATTTAAATAGCATGTACTACATGTAAGCGACAAGACTGAGGGATGCGAGGATGATGATAGGCTTTCCAAGTTCCAAAAGCACCATAAAAGTCATCCTTAACTCTAGTGCCTTATATATCAATTCTTCTGAAGCCATTTGATAGTGTTGTGTGAGGGACCGACCGAAATATCAGTGTTAATTCATAATTTCCCCCTTTTGAAACTGGCGTGCGAGACACCTTTGTTTACATAAGCGCACCTGACACTATTACATGCTTTGTGCAGTTCGCGCTGCGGTGCTTGCCAAAAGTTTAAACAAAGCAAGAGAAAAAGCAGAGGTGGAGAAATTGTGCACATTGTTTCTTACGTGTATTGTCACTATTTTTGCTGAATGTGTGAAAGTGATTTAAGAATGCGTCAGTCTTCCACGCACCCCCCCCCCCCCCCCCCCCCCCCACGGGGCGCACCCCCACAATTTGAGAACCACTGCACTATGGTAATAGTCATTATTCATACTGTTACGAGAATAGAAAAGGGGCTTGACTTTGGTTAATTATTCATTCAGACAGTATTCAAGCCACTCCTGTAATCTGTTGTATGAACAGGGCAATTCAAGGTAGTAAATATGGTTGTCAGTCCTGAAAACTGACAGTTTGAACCTAGTCACAGAGTTCAAATGCAGTTTACAGTAGGTTGTTGGAAATAATGTGGTTAAGGATGCCTCACGTTGTCAGGGGCCAACAAAGGCAAATCAATATGCATTTGCAATTGCGCTTCCGGAAACTGCTGTGGGAACTACAGCAGTGATTGGGACATCTAATTACACATTCAACAAACACTCTCAATGTATTCATTTAACCATTTAAAGCATCAGTTTTACTTAGTTATAGCAAAAAGAGAACTAGGGCTCTGAAACAAATTAGGGAGAAACCATATATCCAGGTAGGATCCAACCAAAGTTCAAATTCAGGTTATGTTACTGTTTGGTTTCTGGTGTCTAAGAGGATCTTATAAAGGTTTTCTGTTACAGAACAGATCTGTGGTCTGTGATTAAACCATTTCAGTTAAAGCCAGAATACTTTATACACAGTATAATTTCATTTGATTTGCAAGAAGAACAATTTTAGATGTGTTTTTTTATTTGTTTATATTTTTTCATTTCGTCTGGCTTCTTAGAAGCAGGGATACAATCTTGTGTAGACTATATGACCAGGCCTTTAAGAAGCTTAAAGTATTGTTTAGATGCGTACTTTAAATATCTTATCCAGAATATCTTTCCTGAACATCTGGTGCAATGTTGGTTGCATCCCCCCCCCACCACCACCACACACACACACACACCCCACCCCTCACATACATACACGAGATATCCATTGATATTGTTAGGGGTTTTTGCAAAAAAGATGTCTGAAGAATGTTGAATCTAACATTTAACAAAGATTTGGCTTGTGAGATCTAATTTTTGGAAGTTTAATTTTGTTCAATCAATTGCTTATTTATTTGAACTGGGGAAAAAAAAAATCCCATTCCGTTAAAGCTAAATTTAACATTTCTGAAGCAACAATACTGTGTTTAGTGAGCATGTCTATGGACATGTATGCATGGAAACAGTTGCCTGGAGCTACAAGTGCTAAGAATAACTTCAGTTTTGTGCAAGGGCCAAAGTAAATCATTCACAATAACCATTGCAGCTTGGTTGATGACTTTCTTCAGAAAGAGATTATATCAAATTAAATTAAATCCTCTCAATTTACATAATGATAATTTTATGTGCCAATTAATAACAAAAGTAGGATGAATAAACCACTACTCATGTCACATTACAACTAAAATTAGGTAATGCTTAATTAAAATGCTTAATTATTTGAATTATAACATTTAATTAAAAAGGAAGTAAGATTAAAGAGAGTATTCCTGCTATAGGATGAAGCATTTTGCAAGAAATAAAATTAAACTGAGCAGTGTTACTCTTGTTTTACGCCTGTGTCCTTAAAGACCCCATGAAATTAAAATGTATGATTTATGGCTTTCAGTCCATGTCTGTTGGCTTTGAAACAATCTATATGCTAGCTAGAGTCCTCATAAACATTTACAAAATTAACATTTAACAAATGCAGATTTTAAAATAGCATTTTTTCTCTTCTAGAGAAACAGAACAATAGTGTTGATGACTCATTTTGCACTACATAGAATTTTGTCCAATCAAATGCTCACTACTAAATAAGAATGCCCCTCCCCCTAATACCACCTGCAACTGACTAGCAAGTAGGTTCAAGGTTAAAAAACAAATATAAGCCCTTGGAAATGTTCTATCCAAAACCCAAGCCTTTGGTTTCAATAGGAAATGCATCAAGAAATCTGCACTCATTACGTGATTTCATAGGGAAGTCAAGACTGTCAAAATTTCCTTTAGTTTTTATTCTAGTAAGCCTTACTGTCACAACTTCAGCCTTAATGACAATAAACCTCTGGTCTCACTAAATTAACGGTAATAGGCTGGGAGTTTTTAAAGTTTTTTCGGATTAATTAGAATTTGCGTTTTGACACGATTTATTGAATTTTTTTTTAATCGAGATTTAGCAAAAAACATTGCAAATGCTATAGTGGGACACGTTGCAAATCCACCAAAGGCTGAATAAGGAAGAGAAAAAGAATTCACAGCGCTTGTCTTAATTCCGCTCCCGAGCTGCAAATGCACGTGACAGGTTAACAACACGGAGACTGATATAAAAGACAGCGGTAATATTCCCAGTAAGATTGTACACAGTGTGATTGTAGCTCAGCTTTGCCTATCATGCAGGCATACACCGGCTTAAGATCATAACTGGCCTTTACATGCACATATTGATGAACGGTCTCCTATCTTTTCTCTTTCAGTTATGGGCGCTTCATTTCAAATCATGGAGAGGCTATATATGGGAGAATCAAACATCTGCTGCTCCTTTTGCCATGATGATTCAGAAGATTGCTAATATTGCTTTGTTCTGTGATGGGTTTCAAGTGCACTGCATCTATAGCCAACATCTGGCAAGCAATCATATTGACAAACTTTGCTGGTTGAATTGTAATAATAAATTATTTAATATTTCTAAGCTGCTCAGCGTGAACCACTAGAGGGATCTCTATCAGCAGGGATTTAAGAATATACACACAAATTGTTTGATATACAATGAGTACTTTCTAGATAAACTCTATAGATATTGATTTCTAAATAACTTTCTAGATAGACTTGGTTTAGATAAAATGAATAACTACACTGGCTAAGAATTATTAAGCAGTTTTCTTATTCTATTATTTCTGAACTTATGGGTTTATTAGATTTTAATTTATTTTACATTTACACTCTGTTGACAACTTCCCCCTGTGGTGCATTTGGTGCATTTGTAAATTTTTCTCAAACGAGGTTGCCTTGCATTTGAATAAATAACATACAATTTGAATCAAGTTAGAGTACATTTGAAAGTTGAAAAAAAATATATAAAAAAATCATATTGGTTTTTTTGCCATATCACCCAGCCCTAACTGTATATTGTGAATCCACAACATCAAAAACCACCATCTCTCGCACCGTAAGAAGATATATCAATCGGTAATATGAGACTCAGTAGTCTATCCATTGGAGAGTCCCATGAATCATTTTACTGTGTTGTGCTTGGCACAACTATCAAAGTTAAATTTACCTTTCATTTTAAGGTTTAATATCCTCATCTCTGTAAGATCTTGTCCAATTCACTCAACTTTTCTGTGACATTATGTGGCTGAGGGTCTTATGTTCAGCAAAGCCCTCGTCCTCTTTGGCATTTTGGGACCACAGTGCAGTAATGCCTTTGGAACCCCTTCTACTTTAACTGCCTCATATTTCACACAGCAGGTCTGGCCGAGAGGGATTAGGTGTTTGTGCGTACACATCTGTTGTAAATCCAGTGGAAATTTAGTCTGAAAAAATTTTCGGTGCACATAAGGACGCAGCTTGTACACAATTAGTAAATGAAGTATATTCATTTTAGTATAAAATAATTTAGTATATTCAAATTAAGCAAAATAAATAAATACATAAATAAACTAAATACTCAGCTTGGGGAAGAACCTTGAGTGATCCTGAGTGAAAACGTATTGACTAAGCTGTTTTATTTGGGGCAAAAGTGGTTCATTTTGAGCTCAATGGGCTTTGCTGTCTCACTTTTCAAAAATAGAGTAGAGCCAGAAAGCCTATAAATAGATAATTAAAGGTAAACTGAGAGGAGAAACACCTATCTGAAACCTTTAATAACAAGACTTCCTGTTTCCCATCTTTACTGCAATCCCCTCCTCTACTCCCCTCTGCCATCAGTACCAGTAAAGGAAGTCTATAACACCTGGAGAAAGTGACTAGTTAGCATTACCATACATCTCAATGGGAGTTGCTCAGCTTGCGACTATCTTGAGTTGTGATATCAAAGGCAGCAGACAGGGAAATATATATTAGCCCATTTCATGCTTATAAGAGACCCCCATCCACAAATAAATAAATAGAAAAACTGAGACAGGTAAAACATCTACTGTAATAAAATTAAATATTTGGCTTAAATACTGTATATATATATATATATATATATATATATTTTTTTTGACATAATACACAGCTACTTTTGAATGGAGATGATACTTTAGGGTCCAGATGGTGTAGTTATGACTAGAGCCCGACCGATATATATATACCTTTTCTATGTGAATTGTGCACCGATTTTGTACCGATATGACTATGCAAAGATACTCAAAATGTTGCTTTCTTAAACAAATATTTTTCTAAAAAATATTTGACATTATTATTATACATTGTCGAATTGTTTATTCTATAAATAAACTCTGAGAAAATAAAGAATAAATAAAAATAAAAAAATAACTAGCTAAATAAACATCAGCAGTACTGTTTAGTATCAGTCAAATGCTGACAGTTTTAATACTGCCAGTCAATAAAGGGCAGGTTGTAAAACAAGAAGCATTTACACCTGCCGATTCAAGAGATAAACAGCAGAAGAGATGTTACACCACATTCTGCTACACAAGTTCAGGGGAAACTTTTAAATATTACATTTTGTAAATGCAAGACTGGAATTGTTCATTTGAAGTGGTACTAAACTGCGAATCCTGAACAAAATAGTTTGGTGAATACATGTTTACACGTTAGCTTCCACTCAGCTGACAATGTTTGAAAGTAGCTACATGGTTAGCTAGTTAGCTATAAGCTCGTTGTCACAGAGAGTAAAAGATGGACATTGTTTATTTACTTTCCAGCATTGCGTGGAAATGTAGAGTGAAATCAACACTCAACAGACACAATCCACCAACGATGTTTACCTTTCAATCTGCTACGTTACTGACTGCACTGACAAACTATAGCTGGCTAACAGCAAACAGATGTGATAAATGATGGTTTTCAGGGGCAGTGCTAATGTTATATTACTTATATTGAAAAGGGAAAACTATGGGGTCATTGTTTATTAACTTTCCAGTATATATTTCACAAACTTGTAAGCAACATACCGTGAAGACACCACTTATCAGCAAAACCACATCAACTCAGTAAACAATGGAGTCGGAGAGCACTCTGTTGGACAAACTACATTATAACACCAATTCTAAATCACCCCAAACATTGTTTTCTGCATTATATGTTCTGAAAAAAACATTTTCATATTTGTGCATATCGGAAAACATATACGGCAATACCGATATATATATATATATATATATATATATATATATATATATATATATATAAGCAATTTTGAGCGTGGCATGGTTGTTGTTGCCAGACGGGCCGGTCTGAGTATTTCACAATCTGCTCAGTTACTGGGATTTTCACGCACAACCATTTCTAGGGTTTACAAAGAATGGTGTGAAAAGGGAAAAACATCCAGTATGCGGCAGTCCTGTGGGTGAAAATGCCTTGTTGATGCTAGAGGTCAGAGGAGAATGATTCAAGCTGATAGAAGAGCAACTTTGACTGAAATAACCACTCGATACAACCGAGCTATGCAGCAAAGCATTTGTGAAGCCACAACACGCACAACCTTGAGGCGGATGGGCTACAACAGCAGAAGACCCCACCGGGTACCACTCATCTCCACTACAAATAGGAAAAAGAGGCTACAATTTGCAAGAGCTCACCAAAATTGGACAGTTGAAGACTGGAAAAATGTTGCCTGGTCTGATGAGTCTCGATTTCTGTTGAGACATTCAGATGGTAGAGTCAGAATTTGGCGTAAACAGAATGAGAACATGGATCCATCATGCCTTGTTACCACTGTGCAGGCTGGTGGTGGTGTAATGGTGTGGGGGATGTTTTCTTGGCACACTTTAGGCCCCTTAGTGCCAATTGGGCATCGTTTAAATGCCACGGCCTACCTGAGCATTGTTTCTGACCATGTCCATCCCTTTATGGCCACCATGTACCATCCTCTGATGGCTACTTCCAGCAGGATAATGCACCATGTCACAAAGCTCGAATCATTTCAAATTGGTTTCTTGAACATGACAATGAGTTCACTGTACTAAAATGGCCCCCACAGTCACCAGATCTCAATCCAATAGAGCATCTTTGGGATGTGGTGGAACGGGAGCTTCGTGCCCTGGATGTGCATCCCACAAATCTGCATCAACTGCAAGATGCTATCCTATCAATATGGGCCAACATTTCTAAAGAATGCTTTCAGCACCTTGTTGAATCAATGCCACGTAGAATTAAGGCAGTTCTGAAGGCGAAAGGGGGTCAAACATAGTATTAGTATGGTGTTCCTAATAATCCTTTAGGTGAGTGTATATATATATATATATGTTATATATGTTAAATGCTAATATCGGCTGACCGATAAATAGCTTGGGCACTAGTTACGACATCTTCCAGCAGGGGGGAACTGGGATGTGCTTACCAGCCAAACCCTGACCCCTTGGTACCAGCAAACAGTGCAGGTAAACCAAAAACATCACAATACCCCACTTGCCACTTTTGATAATGGCCTCATGCAAATACAGCCAGCTTAATATTAGGATAAGATTTCATTACAGAAGCTCGTGGATTCAGATTTGTTTAACTAGGCTTTGCAAGCCAAGCTCCCAGTCATATATCACCTCACGTTGTTTACCCAAAGAGTAATTTAGAGTGTATACTTCATCCGTTACCAGACAGCTGTGTGGCATGTTGCACTATTGTAGACTCCGAGACCACATTCCCAGATTAACAACCAAACAGCAGTTGTTGCGGATGTCTTCTTGGTAGATAGAAAGTGAGGGGCGAATTTGTCCCACTTTTGCATGCTGTATTACAAATCTTATTCACTAAGCATCCGCAGCCCAGTTTAACCATATGCTAAAAGTGGCTAAAGCACTGTGCCATAAGTATTTCAATTAATGATGATTGTCATACTATTTAGCTTAAGCACACCTCCTTTCAATGGCCACATCCTCACCAGGGGCAGCAGGGTGGGGCTGGATGGGCTTTGTAAGGGGGCAAATGTATTATACTTTAAATGTCCCCTGTACACATTTAAAACATAATTTGCTGTCTTAATATTTGCGGACATGTGATTTTTTTTTAAAGACAAAGATTCACCAAATTTGAGTAAAATTAAAAAAATAATAATTTTAAAATATATAAACAAACAGGCATGACAAATGTTTCAATTAGTCAATACACACTAACATGGTTTTACCTACAAACTTTAAGCCATGCTGGTCTTTAGAAAGACCAATGCAGTAAAATTATTGGGCAAACTGATAGATAGGCTACATCAAGATTTTAGGTTAGAATTTAATCAGTAGGCTATAATCAGCATATGCAGGTCTTGTTAATGGTCACCATTTCCTTTAAAATTCTTTATAGACTTTTTAAGCACATTTTTTAATTCACTAATTAATTTTAAATGGTCCAGTGCACAAGTTAATTTTTAAATCTATCTCAATTACTGAGTTTAAAAAGTTGCATGTATCGTAATTATGAGTGACCAATAAAATGGCTTTAATGTGTTTTTTGTAATTATTATTATGTTTGTCAGTGTCTATGCACATTCCTTATTGAGCACGCTTGGTGTGCGCCTCTTATTAGAGAATGTGGTTATTAATGCTAAGCTCAATTCTCGCATTTTGTTTGCAAAAGAAGCAGCAGGATAAACTCTTCACCTTTGTTCTCTCTCTCCCGGTTATTTGCGCATTTGGTTTTTTATTCTTGTACCTGTACCCAACAGTACCAATATTGTTCTGTATATATTATTAGGTTGAAGTGCGTTGATGTGATGATCTTACTGTATAAGACCTGAATGTTTTTAAGTGCAGTCATAATTAATTTGCCATTGCATGTGTGGTGTGGCCCTGTATAACACTAGCTGCTGTTTCTTCTACCTGTTTCTCTACATCTGCTCTACATCTGAGTCGCTTCATTGTTTGTTTTGCCAAACTTGTTGCACTACATTTGTCTTGTTTCTGCATTGCAAAACATTAAATTGAAGACAGTGGGAAAAATACCTCATGTTATTTATAATAAGTTTGTACTGTATGTTGTTCCAAAATTGAAAACCCTATAGATACACATACAAAAAAGTATTTGTGGCAGCGGGGGCGTGGTCAAGCACCCATCCGGGGAGAGAAAGCGGTAAGGGCGCTTGCACCTGAGCTAAATTATGTATAACACCTGTCCCTAATTTCAGTGAGTATGGGGAGAGAGCGGCATAAAAGAGCCTCAGAACCTGCAGTCCAGGGAGAGAGACCGACACAACTAGCTTGTGGAGCTGAGACGTTGTTTAAAAGTGTTTGTTAAGGTTAAAACGGTAAAAAGCGCTGTACTGAGGATATCACTAATTAAAAGCATACCTTGCGTGGAGAAACCTGTTCCCGTGTCCTCCTTGCCCATCTTAACCCCGCGTTACACAATTTTTTAATGAATGCTTGCCAAATAAGAGCGATCACTAACAAGTTGGGCTCAGGTGCATTAAAAAGACAGAAAATCAGATCCAGATCGGTTTTCGTGATAATAACGTGGGAAATTGTGCTATAAAAGTAACTACACATACATTTACTTCAGCACTTATAATCCACAGCAAGTAGAACTGAAACTCGAGCTGGCAGGTTAAAAAATGCTTAACTAACGTTGAACTACTACATTATCTAAAGATGTTGTTGGCTCACTATTAGATTGACATTCGGTTTCACCTACCTCCACATCATTCTTGCCGGCAATTTTAAAATGATATCAGAAGCATAATTAGGTTAAAGAATATATGACTATATCATACAGGCATAAAACATTGAACTCAAACGGTCAACACTTCTTGTAGCTGGAGAATTATGCCTAAAAATGTTCAGAAGGGTTTTCATTAACTAGTGCTTGTAAGGGGCTGTCTGAAAATTCCACCCACAGCACTAAAATGTCAGAGGTGTCCAATTATTCATTCATTCATTCATTCAATTAAAGTGTAAGTTATGCATACAATTTACAATATTTAGAATGTGTAAACTATTTTTAATATGCATTTGAGGCAGTTGCATTGAACACTTGGCCACCAGTGACAATTTCAGCACAGTGTGTGGACTTTTCAGACGATCTCTTATGAACCATAAAGAAATATTTAATAAATATTGAACTTTAAACTTTACCCACTAAATATTAATATTGCTGTCATAATGCATTGATGTTTTGTTTAAATATAGTTTGTTTGGTCTATTTATTATAATGCGGGGTCACTGTACTCTCAGTGAGTTGGAAAATCAGAATACAACTCTTACCATTCTACCACTCAAATTAACGGGGGCAATGTCATATTTGACACAGTTAGCAAGGTTAAGCTCATTTGCTGAAAAAAACATTGTGCAATGTAAAAACAGGTCTCTAGTGTGCGAGCAACTGTGAGTGAAAAAAAAACTGCATGTGAATGTAGAAAATTATTTGGCCGAACCAGATGTCTTAAACCTGTCATCAAAGCATATGAACTTTTACCATCAGAGTGAAAACTCCCTATGCATCTAACCTTAACTACAAATGACGTTTTAAACTGAGAAAAACAAACAATCAGACAAACTAAAATCGTGGATGACTAACGTGTGTGAGACTGGTAAAACAGTGAAGTATCAATTTTACTTGCTATCATTAAGCTATGACACTTAGCAGTGTGCTGGGCTGGTGAAAAAAGATAATTGTGTGATGCACGACACGTGAGTAATTTCTTTTTAACCACAAAAGATTATTACATTGAATATTTAGCTGACCCTTATGGCACAATGATTTTGGTGTTTCCACGCTAGCAGGCACACAAAATTATTTTTGTTAGTGACAAATACATGAACTGGGGTTGAATGTTGTTTTAGACTGTGATGAAATTAAAAGAACGGTAAATCTCAGAATTTTATTTGCGTACCCCCATTGTCACCTCACAAACCCTGGGTCCTTTACGTACCCTCACGTCTGTCACCAGGGGTATGCATACCCCAGTTTGGGAAACACTGTACTAGAGTTTGAGCACTCAGAATTATTTCAGACACCGCAACGGACAGGATTTGATGTAATGCGTGAGGGATCCTGGTTTAAATAAATGATAGATCACAAATAACAAAATATAGTTTTTCAAAATGCTACACAACTCACTTTCCTGTAACAATTAAAATACAAAGGTTTGAAATATAATTTTTTTTTATTGAGCCAAGAGGTCAGTGTGTGACATTTCAAGCTTCTACTGGTCACACGTCTTCTCGTCATACAAATTTGCAGGTCACAGTTTACTAATCTTGAACTTCTGTATGCAGTGGAAGGCGGAATTTCTTCGAATGAGCTTGCATTTCTGATGTTCCACATTTGGATGTGTTTAAATAGATGTGAATGGAGCTCAAAGTGTAGCATGAACACTCCTTAAAGAGATTTTCTAATGATCACCATGTGGTGTTGCCGAGCTTTGTACATTTTACAGTTGCTTGGTTCGCAGTGGTGAAGCAATGCTGTGCTTTTCCAGCAAAGTATGCCAGATTGTGCAGTCTGCTGCTTACCCTACAACCTAGTGTTCAGAACACGCCTGCAAGCTGGTGAACTGCACCGTACAAGTTGTGTTTAGTACATATTTGTTGGGCTTGTTTGAGCGGTTACGTGATTTGCGTAATTCCTCAAGTGACTCGCATGCTAAAATACGCAGCCAAAGTGTGCAATTAAGCAATGCTCTCAGTGGGCACATTTCATTGTTAGTAAATTCCCCTCCTGAGAAAGTGTCAAAAATGGTTAGAAAGACAAGTAAGCACACAGCAAATATATTCATTTTCATCAATGTATGGCATTAGTGATTGAGGTGGAGCATTGTTTTGCATTGAAATGGAGCAGAGAAGGGACTTGGCAGTGGAACTGTCAGCTGACCACGCCTACTTTCTCCTCTTCATTTGCATGCTCTCTTAACATATGTGAATGCCATCACAGAGCAACAAATTAAATATTCATTCTGTAAAACCCCAGGATATGTAACCATAGTCATGCTGTTTCAGCAAGACAACAAAACTAAATAAAAAACAATGAAAATAAACCTCCATAACTACCAAAGTAAAAGGCAGTTCATGCCTCCAGCTGCCAAATGCTCAAAATATGTACTTGATGTTCTCTTTCCAGCGTTGACGCTTAAATTTAAAGGTCAGCAGCAAGCAGGAATTAATAAGCAAATCACTTCAGTGACTATGGTCAGAAATTCTGACAAGACATGCAAGGGACAAGAATAACCAGCACTCAAAAAGCACATGGAGTAATTTCAAATTTTCCCACTAGTGTTGTCACGGTACCAAAATTTCAGTAGTCGTAACCAATGTCAGTGAAATTTCACGGTACTCAATACCATTTTCGGTACCAAAGCAGAACACAAAAACAGGTTACTGAACAACACTCTATTATTAACAAAGTTAACAAAACATTAACAGCAGAACTAAAAACAAAAATATACCATTAAGCAACACTAAGTTAAATATATTATTTTTGAATTATAACAAAACTGTACAATGTATGCTTAAAGTATTTTTGAACACTTACATAAGATTTGCTTCAACTTTTGTAACTTTTACTTTAAGTTTTTACCAAGTACTAACAAAAAAACATGAAATAAACAAGCATACAAGAGAATGAATAAAAAACAATATCCAAACTAATGTGCAAAGTGCTCTCGTATTAATAAAGCTGCATATTGCCAATTTTCTTCACGATAAGAAATGCATAGTAACATATATTATGATTAAATAAGTTGCGAGCAATCGTGTTCTAATCGAGCTGCAATAAGCATCCACACCCGAGGGATGAGCGTCCCCGAGGCAGAGTCTCTCTCAGCCGGGTGCAGTTTCAATCTCTCCCCCTTAGATTCAGACATTAGCGCAACTCATAGAAGAGGCACCGACCACACAGAGAAATGCCAGTTTCTGAGTTTATAATTATTACATGATCTGCTTCTGTATTATTTGAACTTTAATAAAGCTATAACGCATTAAATATAACTGCATTTAAGATGTAACGCCGGGGTGTTTCCTTTAAAGAGCTCCGGCTTCACTTTATTTTCTTTCTTTTTTATAAATAATTCCCTAATACTTTGGGATCTACATAAGATGGAGCTGTGAAAGTTTAGAGTGCATCTGGACTGATCTGTGTAATTCTTCCTCTCCTCCGTCAGGTGTGAACTGCTGCTCTCGTGCTTCATCATTACAGTTTAATTTGATTTCATGTTAAGTTAAATGAGATCAAATGACTATTCGACAACGAACATTTTTCTCGACAATTTTTTATTTTCGATATTGTCGATAATGTCGACTAAACGTTTCAGCCCTAATACAAATGATAATATGCTTTTAAACTCACCTGCTTTAGTTGCTTAAATAAATCCGGGTGTCTGTATTTCAGGTGCTTTATTAAGTCTGATGTGTTTCCTCCTTTCGTCAGAAAATTGTGAAAGCAGCGTTTAGAAATAGGTTTTTGCTGATCAATGATGTTTCACTTTTCATCAGCCTCAAATCCAAAGAATTTCCAAACCTCGCTTTTTCCATTTTTCTTTCGACAAGATTAAGTTGAGACTCCGCAGCAGCAGCTACTTTGCTTGTCGCCATCTTTTGCTTGTTGTGAGCATTTGAAAGTTCCCGACTCTGCATGGGAACCGGGTAGACGTACATTTTTTACACTGGAGTACCGGTATTTTTGACAACACTATTTCCCACAATGCATTGCAGTTGAGGTCTGAGATATGTACCCTGTGGGTGCAGCTGTATTTTCATTTCTACCACAGAGGCATAGTGATTTGTCTATGGCATGGATCGCCATGGTAACCTGACACATTGGCATCTTTGTTTCCCTATCCCAGATTCTGTCACTTAAACTTGCTTCTTCAATCTGACTTGACCTGTTTTAAAATTAATGATTGGAATATTATCTCATCACACTACTAATGCAAAGCGTGCCAGATCAGATACAATTGATTTGACTGAATTGCAAGGAAATCTCTAGTACTTAATGAAGTGAGTCCTGAGCTTTCTGTCTCTCACAGGCACATGTGCTGATCAGCAGCTCTGACTGAGATTGCCCATTAAAGATTTCTATTATCTGAATGATCAGAAAGAGAGGCTGATATGTGACTTGCATTACTTAACAGGTTTTAGGTTCTCTTGACAATCAAACAATGTAAATGTGCTGTTTTGTGATTTTGGCAATGCCAACAAAGACAAGATGAAAAAAATGCATCATGGCAATAATAACACAATTTAAATGAAATCATATGGTTGGCAAAAATATGGCAAGAAACAAATAATATAGCAAAATTACAAAACTCTAGAAAGAACATGGTGATTTATACAATTCAGTTGTAAAATGGTGGGAATTACCTTCCATGAGCTGAAAGACCATGCAATGTCCTAATTAGTGTAAAACATGGAAAATAAATATTAAAAAAGGATACACAACAAGTAACTTAAAAAAGTAGCTAATAATTCCATATACTCATTATATGCTATTATTTCCCAAAATCTTTTATATCTTGAACTTGATACACTTTTAAATGTATATATTGTTAAAGTATGTAATACACAATGGACACACATTTTGCACATTATCATCAATTAAAATTATATTTTTGCCAAATATATATATATATATTATTTTCATTTATTGATTATTTGTATTATTTAGAGTAAAATGGAATAAATTAATAAATATGAAATGACAAAATATTGATAACATTTTAATATATATATATTTTTTAAAAATGAACAATGGGAGAGTCCAAATAGAAAAGTAAATTATTATATTGATTGACACATGTTTGCCCATATTCTATAGCCTACATTACATTTTCTTTATGTCTCAACTAAAGTGGGTTACATAAAACTGAACTTTTTGTCATAAAAAAGAGATAGCTGCTATCATATTCTGGACATTTGATAGCTTTGAATAAAATAGATGCCATTTTTTACACCAAAAACAAAATGTCAGATTAATGTACGACTCAAATTTCCAGCTCAGCACACACAGTGTCATTATTGGACATGTTTGGAGGGTAAACATGAATGTTTTCAATAATCCCATACGGAACACAAGATTATAGCTCTTAAAGAAAGCCAAGCCCAGACACAGAGAAGCTGGATCCTCTTGAAAGAAGAGATGAAAAGCATTTCTCCATGCCTATTTTCTGCGTTAATCCTCATTAAGGACACACGACGAACACACACACATGCACAAACTGCCTGCAAGAGGCATTAACATTGTCCGCTCTGCACAGCCATACAAAAACAACTAGATGGAGAACTAATATTGGAGCAGAAGTCAAGGGTCTTGAAACAACTCAAACAACTGTTTTTAACTTGACATCTTAAATAGTAAAAAAAAAAAAAATAGCTTTTTTATTTTTTATAATTAGCACATACTTTATTCACTCATTAAATTTTAGACACGTTAATGAATCATTCAGATTTGTTACGTGAACCGGTTTGATCGATTTATGGAAACGAACCGACTCAAAAGATCGCTCACAACAATTGCTCACAATTCAGAAATCACTATGGCTTATGAGGAAGTATTATTATGCACAGGAGCAATATTTATCAAATGAAATATTTTACAGTAGAGCATATGCAGAGAATGTATTTATCACTATATAAACTTCCAAAACTTTTCCAGGTCTGGAAAACCCCTGATATTAACAGGTTTTCCATGACCGTGTGCACCCTGGTTGTACATTTTATTCCAAATAAGATATATAAAAGATTGCTGAATTTTATTTAACACATATTTTGCATGATAGTTACTCAAAATTCACTAACAATATGCATTATCCATCAACAAAGATGTTGCTAGATTTTGGAACTGACAATAAAGGCTAAATGATAGCTTCATCCAATTCGCTGATTTATTTATTTTTTCAATTTTTAAGAAACATCAAACAAACTCCAACCTAAAGCACAGGAATCTCAGCCAGATAAATAAAAGGTCCATTCATATTTCATTACTCTTCCAGCAGCAAAATCTAGATTATCCAGCACCGCCTCTGCAGCATTGACTGGGCTGTACACAGGTGCAAGTGCTGCGGCTAACTCAGGGACACGGATTGACACAGGGCCTAATCAGTGCATCAAGAGAGAAGGACACTGTACAGTTTGTGTAATGACCACATGAATTATGTATAGCCCACAGCAGGGGAGGAGATAGGTCAAGTGTAGGTGTGGGTGCGGTAGGGGTGTGTAATACAGAAACTGCAACTAGCTAATATGAGTTTTCCCTTTCTGGTCTTTTCTCCAGCATGAATTTCCAAGCTGATTATTGCTGGTTTGAAGCTGGTGAAAAAAAAATGCTGGTCAATTAGCAGTCTTTCTAATAAAGCTGGTTGACCATGGGATGCAGGCTGGTTAAGCTAGTTAAGAAGCCTGTCCAGCAAACTAGAATCCAAAAAGCAACTCTGATCTTTTCAACAGAGTGGAGAAGAGAAGCTCAAGTTCTTTCAGTTATATACTTCCCAAATTGAAGAAAGGGCTTGGTGCCAGCAGACAGTTTCTTAATTAGTGTCAATGTTATGTTTTCTATGAAGACATCTCTGTCAGCTTGCATAAAAGGCTATGATGAACCTAGAAGTGGCTTACCTCACACCATTACTGTCATGTGCTACAATAAAACAATGGACCAATGTACAAAGAGCTCTGTCTGAAAAGCAGACTCAACATTTAGTATATATTCTGAAAAACAAAACTGTTAGGTTGTGACTAATGGCAGGAAGACATTGTAAACTCCACTTGTGGCTTTTAGCATAATTCAATGAGGTACAAACAGTCTCTAATAGTTGACGTCATCCCTTTCCACAATCTGTGTTCACTAACGTCCACTTGAAACAGCTCCACTAGTCACAATTTTGCTAATGGTGTCTCTGAGATGCTGATTCATACTGTGCAGTGATATATAAAGTAACTAAATAAAAGTAGTGATGCTTAACTGCATACAGTATATTCTTTTATATTTTTGCTCTTGTTTTATTTAGTATAAAAATATCAATTCAAGTTAAACTGTCTACCTAATCAAGATTCATTCATTCATTTAAAAACCTGTACTGTTTTGGAGCCAGAGCAGCTCTGATTGTGGGCCCTATTTTAAGAGCGCTATGCCTTAAGCACAGTGCTATGCGTCATGTACTCAAAGTCAGTGGGTATGGCATGAAGTTTTGATATTTTCCTGGAAACAAGTCTATGTGCAAGTGGGTTGGTGAAGTTGTGTGCGCAAAGCACTAATGGGCAGGGTCAAGAGCAATTTAATTGTGAGTTTTTTCTCCGTATATCATATTATATATATATATATATATTCCATTCCCTTTCAAGCAACGTTAATGTGAATGAAGACAGCCTATTCACAAGAATTTGGTAGTTTAAATAGGCTGTATCCAATGCATCCCCTGCTCTGTGACTGTATTGTTGCTCACGCTGTTCCAGACCGCAATTTATGTGTTGTATATTCTCAATATGCCTCTCTGGCTCTCATCCTGCTTGCCTGTGTCTCACCTGCTTTAAATATGCTTTGCTTCTCTCCTATAAATGGTTTTGTAATGTATATTTGTTATGTGTTTCTCTGTACAGAAATGTCCTTGAGCTTTGGAAAGGCAATATACAAAATAAGCTTATTATTATTATTAATCATATTGATCAACTGGCACATAAATTATGGCTAGTATTCAATAGCTCTTTAAGATCGTCTGCTGGTGGAATCCCCAAACTGCAAATTAAGTTTAGACTAGACATGCTTTATAGTCATCATATTGCAATGACCTATTTCTCAAGAAATTAAGAAATTACGCTTTGCGCCACTTCATTAACATACAACATACACCCACAGTTTGCCTGTGTATTCCCATAGATAGCACAAACATTCCCACCCACATCCACTTGCACTTTGCACTGGCACAAAAATTGGATAAGACGTAGCACACAGTCGTTGCGTATAATGCTGCGCCTAGCGTGGTCATGTAAAAAGAGCCCTAAGACTTTCTGATAGTTCAACTCTATATTCTAAATATATATGATCCCCTTCAATTGCTTCAATGTAGTTAGCTATGTCCAGTACTTGACTTTGTTTAAAGAGACTGTATGAGTGGCTTATAGCATATTTAGCTACAGTTTCAAAGTAGTTTCCCCAATACAGATACTATGAAGACGTTGTTTAGAGATGTATCATATGCAGTGGGTTCCTGATTAAGCTGATTTTTTAAAAATAAGAACTGCAGGAGTTCTTTCTATACTTAATAACTGAATTAATCAGCCATGAGCTATGATGCTAATATTGCATAATATCACACATAACTTCAACCTTTTAATACCAAGCAGTTTCAAGTGCTTGAGCCCTAGAAAATTCCAGCTATGCATAGTTGACGAATAAATAGACCTAATGCAGGCATTTAACTGAATTTAAAGTGAGCATGTCTTTGTGGAAGCGATTTTTAGCCAAAAACATGGATTCTCAGGAGAGAGCAGGCTCGTGCACAGTATAAAGATGGTGAATGAAAGCTATGACTCATCTACGCACAGTGGAAGCCATGTAGTAAATGTCTCGTCATAGAGTCATGCTGGTTATACATGTATAAATCCCAGTTCTGCTTTTGTTCACATGAAACACAAGGCGTAATTGGTCTGAAGAGGAACAACAGTGTTGCCAGATCTTTCCAGGAAAAAAGTACCTGGTCTGACAAAATAAACCCAAAAGACTTGTCTTGAAAAAAATAATTATTAAGATACGAACCATTGAATAAATCTCTCTCTCTCTTTCACACACACACACACACACACACACACACACACACACACACACACACACACACACACACACAGAGACACACACCTCTGGGGAATGGAAAGAACATGCATTTATGTCCGTTAGGGTAGGCATTAACAAGCACAAATACATGACTTTATTCTGAAAAAAGAACAACGGCTTCCCACATTTATAAAAGACTTAAAGGAAAAACAAGCCCTAAGTCGCTTATAATATGCGGACATGGCAACACTAAGGAACAGCACGTAACAGCACCCACTCACTCCTGCATGCAGCTCACACTTTGCAGCTGGTTTCAGCTGCAAATACATCAGTTTTGCTTTTCAGCAAACTGCTCTGCTGGGCTGCCCCTGTCTTCCTCCATTAGTGCATAAGATGAGGCCAGTGGTGTAAATCATTTATTACATTCTCAAGTTTGCTGTGTTATGATTGCAGTACATTAGGTCTGCAAACTAACGATTATTTTGATAATCGATAAATCTAACGATTAACTATAGATATAGACTATTCTGTGAATATTGCAATGATTAATCATTAGCTCTTAACCCATTATTCAGCTTGTGCCCTGACTAAATAAAAAATGACTTATTATATAGTTTAATTCAGTAAAGAAATTCACTGCAAAAACCACCCGCTAACTGAGGTCCCCCTTCTGTCGCTCATTTCGACGTTGTGTCGAATCTCTGATCTATGAGGAAAAGGCCAATGAGGCCAATGAGAAATTGGCAGACAGAATTTGCATGTCCCGCCCCCGGACATATGGGTACAAATGGAGGGAAATGCATCTGTTTCCGCTTTACCGCAAAACACGGCGAAGATACCAAATCCCTGCGCACAGAAATCAACGACTCTCTTACTCAAAAACGGGATAGAGCCTGTCCTTCCAACGGAGATGAAGAAGGGTTTCTACAGCCCTTACTTCATCGTACCCAAGAAAGGCAGCAGCTTATGACCAATCTTGAACTTGCAAGTTTTCAAACGGGCCTTGCACAAACTCCCGTTCAAAATTCTCACGCAAAGACACATTCTAACTTGCGTCCGGCATATAGATTGGTTCGCAGCGGTAGACCTGAAGGACGCGTACTTCAACATCTCAATATTGCCTCGACATCAACCCTTTCAACGATTCGCGTTCGACGGCCAGGCGTATCAGTACATGGTCCTCCCCTTCGGCATGTCCCTGTTCCCTCGTGTCTTTATGAAGTTCGCAGAGGCAGCCCTTACCCCGTTCTGGGAAGCAGGCGTCCACATACTAAACTACCTCGACGAATGGCTCATCCTGATCCACTCCCGAGAGATACAATGCGCCTACAAGGACCAGGTGCTCAGGCACCTCAGCCGTTTAGGGCTTCAGGTCAGGGCAAGCATGTCTTGATCCGATCAGACAGCACCACCACGGTAGCGTACATAAATCGCCAAGGTGGTGTACGCTCCCGCCACATGTCACAACTCGCCCGTCGTCTCCTCCTTTGGCGCCAGCAGCAACTCAGGTCGCTGCGTGCCACTCACATCCCTCAACCTCAACGTGGTAGCGGACGCGCTATCACAGCAAAGCTTACCCAGCGGAGAGTGGAGGCTCCACCCCTAGTCGGTCCAGCTGGTTTGGGAACGGTTCGGCAAGGCACAAGTAGACCTGTTCACCTCCCGAGAGACCTCCCACTGCCCGCTATGGTACGCCCAAATTGAGGCTCCCCTCAGGGCAGACGCGCTGGCACACAGCTGGCCCACGGGTCTGTGCATGTACGCATTTCCCCCAGTGAGCCTTCTTGCACCGGTGCTGTGCAAGGTCAGGGAGGACGAGGAACAAGTCACTCTAGTGGCCCCCTATTGGCACACTCGGACTTCATTGACACCTCGCGACAGCCCCTCCCTGACTTTCTTTCTCAGGGACGGGGCACCCTCTGGCATCCGCACCCAGACCTCTGGAACCTCCACGTCTGGCCCCAGAATGGGATGCGGAAGATCTAGCTGGTCTACCACCTGCCGTTGTAGACACGATCAACCAAGCCAGAGCTCCCTCTACCAGGCAGCTTTACACCCTGAAGTGGCGCTTGTTTGCAAATTGGTGTTATTCCTGGGCTGAAGACCCACAAAGGTGCGCAGTTAGGTCAGTGCTCTCATTTCTGCAGGAGAGGTTGGAGGGGAGACTGTCCCCCTCCACCTTGAAAGTGTATGAAGCTGCTATCACGGCCCACCACGACACAATAGTCGGCAAGTCTTTGGGTAAGCACGACTTAATTATCAGGTTCCTAAGAGGCGCCTGGAGGTTAAATCCTTCCCAGCCAAGCCTGTTCCCCTCCTGGGATCTCTCAGTGGTTCTCTCAGGCCTTCAGAGACCCCCCTTCGAGCGACTAGAATCAGTTGAACTCAAGGCCCTCTCCCTGAAGACGGCCCTCCTGATCGTGCTCGCCTCCATCAAGAGGGTCAGGGACCTGCAAGCATTCTCTGTCAGCGACACCTGCCTGGAGTTCGGTCCGGCAGACACTCATTTGATCCTAACACCGAGACCGGGCTTCATGACCAAGGTTCCAACGACTCACTTCAGGGACCAGGTAGTGAACCTGCAAGCACTACCCCGGGAGGAGGCAGGCCCAGCCCCTTCGTTGCTGTGTCCGGTACGTGCTTTGCATATGTATTTGGACCGCATGTAGAGCTTTAGATGTTCTAAGCAGCTCTTTGTCTGCTTTGGTGGACAGCGGAAATGGAACGCTGTCTCCAAACAGAGCCATTACATTGGCCTATCACACCCAGGCCATGCCCTCCCCCTTGCGGGTCCGAGCACACTTGACAAGAAGTGTACCTCCCTAGCAGACATATGCAAAGCAGCGGGTTGGGCAACACCCAATACCTTTACGAGATTTTACAATCTCAGGGTTGTGTCGGTTTCATCCCGTGTTTTCTCAGGTCCGAGCCAGTAGAACTCGGTAACACACGAATTCAGCGGAGGAATTTGTCGACCAAAAACCAATGCGAGTACTCAATCTACCCTGTACTGGAATAGGTGCTCCACAGGTAGGGCTCCTACATGGACTTCTGCCTGTGTGTATTTTCTGTGGTACGGTCCCCTTGCGAGCGGACCCACGTCTCCCTTGGGTAGTTCCCACTGCCCCCTGGTCGCCGTATGTGTAGCAACTCCTCTCTCCCAATGAGGCAGGATCTATCACCGCACCACTTTCCACATGTGACCTAAAAGCCGGTGTGGTCTCCGCAGGGTCTTTCCCCCCTGAAAGAATAGGAACTGGGAAAGATCACCTTACCCGATGCGTAAGATGGCCCCAGCCGCTTTAACTCTATGCGAGAATCATAGAGAGAGAAAAGGTGCGGCTGGCACGGCCTGCTCCCATGCTTGGCACGTCGCCTTGTTACCCTTATTGGGGGTAAAGAACCAGAAGGTTTTGACGATTTTATGAGGCGTTGGGGAACGGCATGTGCAGTCTGACACAGCCGATTGTTTTGGCACATAAAATACATGCCCGCTCCTGTGTCAGCAGCCCACGTATGCGGTTCAGCGCATGGCGTGATTTAAATTGGACCCCTAGTATCGCTTCTTCGACACAACATCGAAGTGAGAGACAGACGGCGAACGTCTAGGTTACTGTTGTAACCTCTGTTACCTGATGGAGGGAACGAGACTTTGTGTCCTCCTGGCCACGTCACTGAACTGAGCCACTGTTGCGGCCGAACCACATTGTCAGCTCCTCAGAAAAATCCTGAATGAAACAGACGCATTTCCCTCCCTTTATACCCGTATGTCTTGTTGCGGGACATGCAAATTCTGTCTGCCAATTTCTCATTGGCCTTTTCTCATAGATCAGAGATGCGAAAGGCGCTCAAGAGAGCCTAGTGTCGCTTCTTCGAAACAACGTCTCGTTCCCTTCATTTTTCCTACTAAAAAAGCCCACCATAAATTTCCAGATTGGTTTATGCTGGTTAGTGCTGGTTTGGTGATGATCTCACTGTTGAACTAGCAAATGGTGTCCAACATGATCACACAGGAACTTAAAATGTTTCTTTTGAAAGTTCATATACCCTGATATCAACCCTATTCAGACAAATTCATGACAAGGGACATCTCCCATTACAGTACATATTTTTGTATAAATTCGAGCATAAACACATTTCTCTCCAGCACTATTGAAACATGGGTACTGGTCCCATGGGAACTATTAAGAAATCATACTTATTTAAATTATGGTGAGTGTGATTTTGAGGTTGGATTTCACTCTCAAGTTCCATTTTTTTTTTTTTTACTGATAGTTAGGTTTAGTGTAGGGGTATGGGGTTACATTTATATTGGTAACCAGCTATCTTATCTATATAACCAGGTCTTTTCTGCTGGGTTTTGAACCCTGTCATGTTTATAAAAGCATCACAGAACTGCATATAAATTATATACAAATTGCCCTCCCTTCCTGCTGTTTCTCATAATTGCTACCATAATGTCTTCTGCGGTAAGACCACACGTCAAAGGGTGTGGCAACCAAGCGTTTAAAAGCTTGAGAGCACAAACATAAGCTAAAGTATGCAGCTGAGAGTCACACTCTCCTGGGCAGCTTGCGGCCTCTCCTCTCGTGTTTTGGAAAAAAGGATATGAAGCATGAGGTAACTCATCTTAACAGAAGCCAAGCTTTTCCTTTTTTATCTCCTTTTTTTTCAGAGGAAAATCAATTAGCACTGTATCACGGGCACATCAAGTCCTGTAATCCCTCAGTCAGAATTTAAGCATCTGTCTGCCAATGCGACAGAAGCTCACTCATGCTCACAATCAACAGCATAAATCATGAGAAGCCCTGGGTATTATGTGTCATTGGGAAGAGGTAAAAATACATAACTCACAGAGGACACAGGTGTCAAATGCCAGCGGGAGGAGTGAGAGAGGGACTGGGGGGGTTGGGGGGAGATAAAGGGAAAAGGAACCAAACACGTGTTCACTCATATAAAATGTTCATTAATCACTAGCTACCCTCCGTACCTCACTTGACAAATGAAATGGGAAAATGATGGTTACAGAAAAAAGAAGACACGTCAGAGTGAGTTACTCTCCCAACCCGTGACTATGATGTCAAATGAATATTAGGCATGAGAAAAGAGGACCTGGACTTTTAATCTCCTTTTTAGCTCATTATCTCGGCTATTCTTAATGGATTACATTATTTAATAGCATGCATGTTTTTTAAGTGACGGACGTCCATTGGCACACCCTTCCTACAATTCATACCGCATTGATTTTACAACAGGAAGCCTAATTGCCTCTTATTATTTATTGAGAGGTCACACTGGACAAGAGACACCTCACTCAACTTAAATACCCGGACACACACATCCTTCCTCGAGTACAATAGATAGATAGATAGATAGATAGATAGATAGATAGATAGATAGATATTCAATATATATCTCTATATGCTGTATATTGGCACATAAATGGTTTAAAATTGTGTTTATTTTTTAGCAGAGAAATGCTAGAAGTTAAATAAAGTACATATAATCATGGCACGTTTTCCCACACATAATTTCACTAATAAATACAAGAAAGAACAATAACTTTCCAACATCATTTTGTATACACCAATATAACAATACTTAGTGATACAAAGCAATGTTTGCCATCATATATTTTTACTAATAAGTAAAAAAAAATTTTTTTTTAAATCATATGGAAATTTCCTCAAACATTATTTTGTCATTTGTTTGTCATGCCCCCCTGTACAGGATAAGCAGTTGACGATGGATGGATGGATGGATTGTTTGTCATGATGCAAATGAATCATAGAATCAGAGTTTTGAACTGATTGACTGAAATAGACCATTTGAACTGATTCACTATAATGAATCAAACTACAACTTAAAAGGCATTTTCTCAACTGAAGTTTAAATAAGAGACAGTTTTAAAGCATCTCTATCTTAACACTACAAAACATGCGATTCGGTGACGGATTGCAAAATGAGTCTGATGTTGCAGTTGTTAAGAAGCACAAAGGCCAAATAAAAAGTGCAAAAAAATAATTGCAATATTCATGATGTCGCTTAACTTTATACTGCCAACCAAAAATCATCGCAAATATCTTGTGAATATTCAAATATTCGAATCGTCCAGTCCTATTCCATAACCATTGATTTTATGGTAACTTTACAATAAGGTTTTATTTGTTAACATTAGTAATTGCATTAGGTATCATGAACTAAAAATGAACAATATATTTAAAGCATTTACTTTTCTTGATTAATGTTATTTAATAAAAAAAAGTTAATTGTTAGTTCATGTTATTTCACAGTGCATTGGCTAATTTTAACATTTACAACTTTTAATTTAGAATATTTATTAATATACAGTATGTTGAAATTAACATTAACTAAGATTATTAGATTATTATTAATTATTGATCATAGTTAGTTCATGTTAACTAATGTAGTTAAGTACTGTTAACAAAGACAACCATATTGTGAAGTATTACTGATTTTCTTCCAAGAAAACCCAATAGGCTCAGTTTATTGATTGAGACGTATCGCACCAGACACGCCCCTTCACACACACACACACACACACACACACACACACACACACACACACACACACACACACACACACACCTTTCCAGTGCAGTGTAAACCAATTACCGTAAAACCCTTGATCTCATTTCATTAAATACCATGTAATCTATAGCAGATACCTCCTGCCAGAATTTAGTGCTTTATAAAGAATAGTGGCATTCGACAAGGAAAAAGGTGTAAAGTCATATCCGCGGGTGGTTTTATTTGGGGTGTCACAGTGCCATCACAGCCAATTGCCCTTTATGACCCTGTTCGCAATAACCTGACCTGCACTAAATCCTTCTGCAATGTACATCCACAGGGCAATCTTTTTCACAAAATGAACACAAGAAAGAATATTTAATCATTTACATTAATATGCACCAATATAACTATACTTAGTGTCTTTTATATATTTAACTAAAATATTTTTATCTAAGAAAAAAGCAATGTGGAGTCTTCGTGAACATTTTTGAGTGATCACGCAAATAAATGAGTTATGAATTGATTCCACTCTGAAATGGACAGTTTGAACTGATTCACTTAAATGACTTACCCAAATGACAACTCTAATGCTGCTTTTACAAGTGAAGTTTAAATGAGAGATACTATTTAAACATCTCTTAACAAAACAATTTGTGAGTCACAATTCAAGGATTGATCGTGAAACTAGTCTAATGACACTCTTCAACATTCAAAAACAAATAATAAGCATTAAAGGGTTAGTTCAATTCTCTCATCATTTACTCACCCTCATGCCATCCAAGATGTGTATGACTTTCTTTCATCTGCTGAACACAAATTAAGATTTTTTTAAAGAATATTTCAGCTGTGTAGGTCTATACAATGCAAGTGAATAGGTGCCAACATTTTGAAGTTCCATAATCCACATAAGGGCAACATTAAAGTTTTCCAGATGACTCTGTTGGTAAACTCTATATCATCAGGAGTGATGTGATAGGTATGGGTGAGAAACAGATCAGTATTTAAGTATTTTTTCCTTCACTTTCACTGTTTTTGGTGATTAACAGTCTTCATGCATATCACCCCCTACTGGGCAGGGAGGATAATTTATGATAACAATTGGTTTAAATATTGATCTGTTTCTCACCCACACCTATCATAATATGTCTAAACACACATATTTAATTACTGGAGTTAAATGGATTACATTTATGCTGCCTTTGTGTGGATTTTGGAGCTTCACAGTTTTGGCACCCATTCACTTGCATTATATGGACCTACTGAGCAGAAATATTATTCTAAAAATCATAATTTCTATTCTTCAGAAGAAAGAAAGTCATACACATCAGGGATTCCTGGAGGGGGAGAAAATCTTGAGACAATTTTCATTTTTTGGGTGAACTATCTCTCTAAAATAATTGCAAAATTCTCAACATTGCTTCATTTTATATTGGCAGAAAAATCATCACAAAAGTTTTGTAAATATTGCATATATTGCCCAGCCCTACTGGTTAATTGCACAATGAGATGTGTTTTATCCTTTGAGCATGGACGTGGCCAAGAAGACGGCCTTTAATGCAACACCTTACATTAAAGCTTGCATGTAGCCTGTGAGTCAGGGAAATGGAGCAGTGGAGAGTGAGCTGCAGTGATGAAATCACAATGTGGGTAGACTATGTCCCGCTGTATTCACCAGGGGAAGAATATTACATTGACACCCCGCTCAGGCCAACTGCAATTCAAAGACTTTGGAGGAAATGCCAGAGTATGGGGAAGCTCCGCATTCCTCAAAATGATAAAAGTACCATGGGATGTGGCCAAGGAGGGGTGAGTCAAGGTTAGGTCACAGTAATATAGTGAGAGAGGAGAAGGCAAGGGAGAAGATTATAAGGAATAAGATTATAAAAGGGTGAGGAAAAGAGAGAATATAGAGTTAGTGATACAGGGTGTTTGGAGTATCACACCGTCTCATCAAATCTCCAAAACACAGTGCGTTAAAGATAACCAACAGCATAAAAACAGTTCCAGAACACCAATGGGAAAGTCTCCATGGGACAGATGGAAATATCTGGAATATTTGTGAGATCCGTGATGGGCCCTAGAAACATACATAAGCTGTCAATATGTAAAATTATGGCCCTAAAACTCCATGTGGCAATTACACACAAATAACGAGGGCCAGTAATTGTAATTACATTTTTGAGTTGCTTAAATACTGTCTCCTATTCTGACTTTATGTTGATTTTCCTGAAAAGTGTAAATACTGTGGCTCTATGGCACTATCAAAGCATTACTCGGTTTGACAGGGCATCCCGTATAGCCGAAAAAGCAAAATTGGCTAAACTAATGGCATGACTTTGGGACGAGACGAGTTATTATTTCCATTAATTTAATAATTTTTACAATATTGGTGACACTTGTAGCTCAGAAATTACACATTACCGCTTGAAACAAACTATTAGGTAGTGCAGTAATTTCATTCTCATACTAAAGCACATATGAATCCATTAATGTTCTACAGTAACTGCTGTACAGAGAGTACTCTACTTGATATGTATAAATAAATCAAAACAAACATTATAGGCCAGAAAAGTCCAGATTAAAGCAGCAGGAATTATGTGTCTTACTCTTTTTAAAATATATGCATTTACGTTCCAGCAAATAATAAATACTGCATAAAGGAAATTGCCTTTCTTATGGCAAAAACGTTGCCTACATTTTAACAGCACTAATGCAGTCGCATTACTTGACAACACAAACACATTGCCTCCACAGACTAATGAACAGGTCAAGCATAAAATAACCTTATGAAAAACAATTATTTTACTAAGCAAGGTTGTTCAAGCATATTTAGTCACTAAAGTATTGGACAGATTTAGTCAGCAGAAAGTGTGCTAAGGTGAGCCATCAAAGAGATGTAAAAGCACTCTTCTGCTTAAAGTCGAAAATCTTCTTATTTAAATAAACTGTCAGGATAGACCGATGACTAAACTCGCTGTGATAGGCCAATGGCAGCTAAAGTCTTTGATAAGGAATCAACAGTGATTGAGGGCTGCACTATCTGCACCACTCAGTCTGTGATGGGCCAAGGATGCTGACAAAAACTGCAAACCTAAAATTCTCTTCGTAAGACTTTGTAAAATAAGGGAAATGCAAATTAGTTTAAATGCAAGGGCAGCTGAATCTTCTCCACAGCAGCCTGTTTTAACGAAAAAAGTATTTCAATTACCTACTCAGAAACCTTCTTTCCCTGAAAGTGATGTTGCTGTTGTGGTGATGGAATGTAATTTGTGTACATAGAGCTTGTTATTAAAAGAAAAACGGGATGTAGAATTAAGGGGATTTTGGTTTTTGAAAAACGGTATGTGTGTGATTTGTTCCCAAGGGCCCAAAAGGGCTGCCCTTGAATGTGTCTCATATGAAATGTACAATGCCATGCTTGTGAAGTGAAATTTTAAACAAAAAAAGCTACCTTGCTGTAAGGTACAATAGACCTATGCAGGACAACTTGTGATTAAAATGAATAAGTTGGGGGATGAGATGAAGTCAACCCCAACAAAAAGTATTGATTTTAATGGGTGAAATCATGAGAAAGTAAATTTTGCTTACACTTTTGCGATAAAGGAGCTCATTGCACTATGAAAAACTACTGTAACTTTCAGAACATGAAACTTGCTCACCAGTTGATGAAAACCCCCCAAAAACACATTTACTTAAACTTAGCTGAAACAATGATTTGTTCTGAACTTTCACAACTTTCTAATGTCAGATATGAATGACCCATATGACTTTTCCATGGAACATTAGATACACATTAGAAAGACAGACATAAACCCAACTCCTGTGAGCATCATCCAGTAAATATTTGGCTCATAGTTAGTTCAATTCACTTTAAAATGCAATAACAACAGGTGAAATCAATTATGTTATGACATGCCAGGAGCCCATCATAAGGGGATTGGCATTGATCAGGGAGCTCTATGAAAGGCCAGGGGCATAAACCTCAACAGGGCTGCAGTCCAGTCCACATCCCCATTCTCTCAATGTCACAGCCAATCTGCCAAGTTTGGTTTTAATTAACTGTGTACTCTGAGAGCATAATCACTCTAGTTCTAACAGTCTTCTAATCAGTGGCCCAATGGCCCGAATCATATTTTTCTACCCTTTTTCATTGTCCATTAGCCATACATCTACTTAATTTTCCATGCACAGTCAAGAGTCAAACAAGTTTGTCCCACCCAGTATTTCGTCCAATCACATGCTTAAAAACCAAACATGATGCAAATAGGGGTCAGTTCCGGCTCATTTAGTCAAATATTACTTGAGAGATAGGGCAACACATGTTCATCACGGGATTTCTAATAAATGTAATTGTTTTTCACAAAGTCAGTTGTCGAAGTGACAACCAAAGATACATTTTGTTTTGCATTCATGTGTAATATGTGATGGAATTATTGAGATACGACAAGTATTCTTTGTTTGATTTGAAGGTGATCACATTGCCAACTGCCTACAACTGCATGTAGTCGGAATTCACAGTTGTCTTGGTTACATCTTTTTTCGCCTTCCTTGAATGTCTAAAAATAATGTCCAGCTCTCGACAAGAAGTACGCCCTTACCATGCTCCACAGAATAAGTAAATCATTGCATCACAGGCAATGATTTTTTTTTAAATCCTTATATACACCCTTGATAATCATAGATTACAGCAAGAATTTCCAGTTGGATGGAAAGGGAAATTCCCATTTACTGTAGCTAGAAATGAATTGATGTCCACATGCTAGAAAGTAGTCCCCCAGGACTGAAAAAGAGATCAGCAATGCTATTTAAACTCAAGCTAGGTATTGTAAACAGGCTGTACATAAATATGTTATTACGTCATAGTTTTCTCCATTCATTCGATAGAAGAGTGGGGGTCATTTGTGAAGCTTATTAAAGAACATACTGTATTTATTCTGTTCCAAATCCTAGCAAGCTGCCTATGGAGGCAGAATTGTAAAGCATTATATACATGCTTCCAACATGAATGCAGTTCCACAAGGTAGGCATCTTAACCAGCGAATAACGTTGCCTCATCATTTTGGCCAAATTCTAAAGCAGAATGTACAGTATCCTTTGCAAAGATGGAAATCCCATTTTATTCACACAAGATAAAAAAAATAGATAAAAATAGTTAGTAGAGATCGACCAATAGTGGATTTTGCTGATACCGATAACTAAGGTGGGTAAAACGGCAGATAAACAATTAATCGATTTTTTAAAATTAGATTTAGCCTATTGAATTATAAAAAATGTCTTTGTCTCTCTCTGTACAATGAAGGGCACAGACAATTTATTCTACAACTAGAATCCCAATAATAACCAGAAAAAAATTAAGATTTGGTGCATAACGCAAAACTTCAAAAACAAGTGAAACTATAAACAAGCCCGAAATACACCTGATAACACTTATTTTGAAATGAAAGAGACTTGGCTCCATTATAATGCTCTACAGTATATGTAAGAAGTTTTTTATAGCCTTTATATTCACCAGATGAAGAATTTTGTATAGGTTTTGTATATATATATATATATATATATATATATATATATATATATATATATATATATATATATATATATATATATTGTTTTGTATATGTAGTTTTTATATACTTTACATATTTCACCAGATGAGGTTTATTGATGAGGAATAAAAAAAAATTAAAAAGTGATTATCAGCACCAATTAATCGGCAAAACCGATATATCGGTCCTCCTCTAGTTAGTAGTGTCACCAAAAATTACAATTACTGCCAATTACAGTATTTCACAGTTTAACATGCCATCGTCAAATTCTTATTGAAATCAATGGCGAGTCGAATTTCCTATGCAGAGTACTATTTGCATGGAGTTGCTGCCTATGTGCTCCAAATCAGTCACTTATAAGATTACTTAACATTCTTAAGTTTAAAAAAAAAGTTTAACGATGTGCAATAAATGGCACAGAATGGAGGTGTCTCGAAACGTGTTATAAAAAGATATTTTAACTTTACACGGGTTTTCAAAAATTTGGCAATCCAGCACAAGCTGAAAAAACAGCTAGAAGCAGCGCAATGGTCAAAGATGTCTGACTAGCGCATGTTTACTTAGATTTTTTAAAACAGCACAAATAGATGCAAAGACATGTTTGATGTGACCACACCTTAGAAGACAGCTGTAGGTAGAGGGCAGCAAGACAGCAAGCTTTGAAACAGAGCTATCTTCTTTCTTTTAATTGGTCCAGTTTGTTTTGTACAATATTAAATATAGCTCAATTGAATATAATTGTTGTCCTGCAACAACCTCACTTTGACTATTATAGAGTGCAACAATCACCACTAATGACAGGGGTGAGCTGATCACATCTGATAAAGCATTCATCATTGTTGAAATCCTTCCTGTCTGATGACCTGTCTGCTATTTTCTGCTTCTAAGCCTTTTGCGAATAGCAGCAACAGGTGATGATTCAGCTGATGCATACGCATCAGGATGCCTAGCATGGCTCAGCTTGCCTTTACATACTGATCTCAGATCAACTGTATTCAGAATGGCTAGCCATGGATAAGCTTGAAAAGGCAACTGATATTAGTGTGACTCTATTTGGCACCAACCATTTGTGTAGGTTAATGCCACTGACCTAATTTACCTTATGATCCTCACTCCCTCTGTGGTCCCTGCTGAAAAAATAAAAAGCTAAAGAACAGCCTAAGCTGGTTAGCTGGTCTCAAAGACTGGTCAAGCTGGTCAGTTGGCTGGTTTAATTGGGGTTTTAAACACCTTTTTGCTTGTTAGGCTGGGGGAACGTCCTAATTCAGCTAAGACCAGCGATCCAGCTTTGGCTGGTTTAAGCAGTTTTTCCCAAAAGAGTGGCACAGGGATAATGGATAATGGCTCTCAAACTGATTTGTGTTTGAAACATTCTGCCCCCTCCTCTTGAGATGACATAGCAAGGACATTCTGGAGCAATGCCCCGGTAATGAACCCTTTACGCATGACGCTACACCATGAAGAACACATTAGACATAGTCTGTTCTGGCTAGTGGAGTGAATCTTTGTTGGGAAGCAGTGCTGTAACTGCCTGGTGTTCATTTCCACTGAGAACGGAGCTTTATGGGATATGAGATGCAGCAATATATGAGTCTTATAAAATGAAATTGTGTGGAGGCTAAGAGAGGATTTGTATTATGGCTCATAGTTGTGACATCTTTACAGATTTCCCACAGAGTTTTTGGGAAGCAGAGTGTCCATTATGGGCATTTCATGCTTACCAATCTTGAAATAATGAGCCTGTTTCTCTGATACATCTCTTTGAAGGGACATGATTAGTCGCAAATTACCTGTATATAGGCACTCAAGGCTATGCTGTGAATATAATGGTGGTTAAAGGAGTTTATAAACTAAAGAAACTTGGTTTTCCGCTGTGTGTCATTTCAACGATGCTCTTTGGCCATGACTATATTCACAATATTGTGCAGCCTCTTGTATTTGTTGTATAATTTTATGCATACAGCCTTCTGATTCAGAGATATTGCAATGGAAAGTCAACTTAAAATAGATGGATTACAGCAAGCACACCACACATTCCCTAATTTCCCTAAGACATCTTAAACGGTGGCGTCAGAAGGAGTTGAGTGACTTGCACTCGTGACTACAGTCTGTCATTCAGAGTTCAGTGAGGTGAACAGAGATATTTAAGGTAGCCCAATCAACTCAAAAGGAGATTATTGGACAAAATGCCCTTTACATACATTATGTTTTCACAAAACACAAATGTATGGATTGTTTCTGTACTCTGTTATTGAGAAGCAGGCAGCAGACTTACTAAAACAGCGGGACATAAAGACATCACCTACAGTCTAAAGACATCACCTACTTTGAGTTTTCATATTTCTTTGTGAGTGCTTGACATTGTGACATTGCACAATATTCAGCAATGTGTCAGTGCTTCTTGGTGAGTCTTGGGCTTGTCGCCACATTACTTCAGAGGGCAGAGCAGCAGTGCTTTGTGGGAAGTGGGAGATGGTGTGTGAGTGGAGAGAGGACAGATTCGAGAAATGAGGGAGTGACGCTTGGCAGGAATGAGCACGCATGCAGATTTAGTTATAGAAAAGAAACGAATTTGAATTTCCCAAACCTGAAACAATTTAATATTATTTAATATGATATATGAAAATTATATTACAAGGAAATAGAGCTGCTACACTTCCAAAAAAACAGGTTCTGTTTCAAACCGATCTCATGAGAAGTCGTATTAATAGTATAAGAAGGCGAAATCACAAGAAATTTTAGTTTTACTCTTTCATTTTTTTAACCCCAAAACGCAAACCAAAACCTAACCATAGAGTGTAACCCTTACCCAAATCTTTTTTTTTTCTCCCCAAATTGGAATGTGAAATTCCCAATGTCCTTGTGGTGGCTTAGTGACTTGCCTCAATCCGAGTGGCAGAGGACGAATCTCAGTTTAGTTGCCTGAGACCGTCAATACGTGCATCTTATCATGTGGCTTGTTGAGTGCGTTACCGCGGCATAGCGCATGTGGAGGCTTCACGCTATTACCCGTGGCATCCATGCACAACTCACCACATGCCCCACCAAGAGCGAACCACATTATAGCGAACACGAGGAGGTTACCACATGTGACTCTACCCTTCCTAGCAACTGGCCAATTTGTTTGCTTAGGAGACCTGGTTGGAGTCACTCAGCACTTCCTGGATTCGAACTCGCGACTCCAAGGGTGGTAGACCCTTACCCAAATCTTAACCTAACAATTATATTTAATGGAAAATAAATTTGTGTACTACAGAAGAAAGAAAACATCAGGGTTTGGAATGAGACAAGGGAAGAGTGTTAAAGGTTATTCACATATATTATTAATTTGTGTGTGAATAATATTTTTTTTTTCACTGACGTTTCCTTTCTTTAAAAAAGGGAGGAAAATGCAATACCTTATTTACACTTATTTTAACAAAGCAAGTCGTGTATTTTTTGCTTTTTTTGTAAGAACAAGTTGCATAATCTTCTTTCAAGATCTGGCAACACTGGTCATGCTCCTTTAACTTAAATAAAAACCTGTATAAAACAATTGTTTTAAACTTATCTTCACAGGACTCTGTAAGAAAGAGAACTGCTTAAACACGCTTTTTGCTAGGTCAGCAGATGAGGTTTCTGGTCTTCATGGCCATGACAGGCTTAAGTCTGTCCTGAGTCAATCAAGCCCAGGGATCAAAACATGACCTTCAAATCCAAAAGTGCTTAAACTTACCCAGCACAGTCTAGGAGGCTTTTAACTTCCAATAATACATCACCATTGACTATAGACAGGATAAACCTCTGACAAATCTTGGTTCACATCTATATAACACTGGCCAATAATTTTTCTATCCCAGTATAGAGGGCAGATTTTTAGTATTTTTTATTATTTACAGAGCTGATAGTGATCTACTGTCGATGGCCACCAATTACCTTATTACAGGAATCCCTCAAGGGTTAAACATGGGTTTACAGGGATTAAACATGTCCTGAAAGCAACTCAACAGTCTGACCACTGGAGTTATTCACAACCAATCACTGTAATTTCTCTGAAGCTTTCTCAAACATAGGTCTACTTGTGTTCAATGCATTTGCAGTTTCATATTACATTTTTTCCATGTTTGTTCATAAACTTTAAATTATGTTTTCAGGGCTTCGTTGCTATGTAGTAAATGTCCTTCCCATCAATATTTCAGTTTAAAGTGCTTAGATGCTTTCTTTGGATCATATCAATGGTGGCAGACTCCCTCACTGAAGGCTTTGCTGACTAAACAAATTATGATTCCTTTGAAAAACAAAAGCTTTAAAACATTTCGATCACTGTTTTTTTGACCTACTGGTTTAAAGTCACTGTGAATCCCTGTTCGTAACCCAATTTACATCTGTTTGTTGACTTTATTGTCTGTTCAGATTTCCTGGGCAGATATTCATCTTTGACACTGGCGTAAAAAAACACATCTCATCAGACAATGCTGTACATCCACTTACATACCACATAATGAAACACATGGAACACACACAGTCTATAGACCCGAGTGTCCCTTGGGCAGAGCTCTCTCTGACCCTGTCACTGTGTTTGTAAAGATCCTCCCCGCCGAGGCAGGACCTACCACTGTGCCTACCACTGCTCCTATGCTAGTTATGTTGCTTCCCCCCCTCAGGGGTGTGGGGGGACTACATGACGTCTTGTGGGGCGTTGGGGGAGGTTACTTGCAGACTGATGCACCTGCTGTTACGCACACAGCAGCTTGCTTGCACCTGCATCGGCAGTTTAATTAACACGTTTCAGCTGTTGTGGCGTTTTTCTATAGGGACCCCTAGTGTCACTACATCGACACAACGTAGAGTGAGTGACAGAAGGGGAACGTCTCGGTTACTGTCGTAACTTCCGTTCCCTGATGGAGGGAACGAGACGTTGTGCCACAAAGCTGTACTACCCGCTGAAATGGCCAGGACCTTGTCTTGGCTCCTCAGTACAAAACCTGAATGAGTGTTTGCATTCCAGCTCCTTTTTTACCCGTATGTCCAGGGAGAGTGGCATGAAAATTCCACATGCCAATTCTCATGGGCCTTTTCTCAAAGATTTGAGGTGTTTGGGGCTCCCAAGAGTGGCCCCTAGTATCACTACATCGACACAACATCTTGTTCCCTCCATCAGGGAATGGAGGTTATGAGAGTAACCGAGACGTTTACATCTGTAATGTAACGTATTTCTGATTGAATCAGTGTATTCAATGAGAAAAAAACAATACCTGATTTAATCCATCTTGAGTTAATTGGATTGTGAAAAATCTGCATTTCATATCAGAATGGAGCCAGACCAGAATGCGAGTTTGCCACAACTATGCATAAATTGGTGGCTAGGTGACATCAGCGTAAAAGGAATGTAGTCTCAGATGAAGAGTAAGTTACAACATTTTGATCAAAGGTTTAAATAACTTTTATTTTTCTTTCTTTCATTCTTTTTTTTGTTGGAATAATAAGATGATGAAATGACTGATTAAACGATCACAATAAGATCAGGACCATGCATTAAAAAAAGCAAACAGGGTCAATTTTGAAATTTGAGAAGTATTGATGAGAATACACTTAGAACACATTGTTCTTAAAATCATTAAAGCTAATATAATGAATGTACAGAATAGCTATGTAAGCTAAAGATAAATTATTTTATGATCAACTGCCACAAAATAAAGAACACAACATTAGAAGCATGTAAGCGATGTAGATTTGTTGTCTCTTTATCAGTGAGGAGTATGTAATCTTTTCCTCTCTTTGACATATTAGCTCCTACATTTAGCCCACAAGCAATCACACAGCTTTTTTCTTGCACTCTAAAAGAGACTTACTGAATATGCTTTCATTAAAACAAACCATTCACCATTCATAATTACAGTTACTATGTCTTACAGCTCTGTAAGATTACTTGGTGTCTACTTGCTATATTGGTAGCCACCTACATATACAGCAACCTAACTGAAACTGAACCATATTAGCAGCTGATCTGAGACACTCTTCTAGCAGGAACTTGCTAACAGTCATTCACGCAAATAACATCCTCAGAACTCGCAGATAATAGAAGAGATAAAGAGATAATGTACACAGCTAATTCTAACATTATCATGTAGCTAGCAATGCTAAAAAGTCAAGACTCTAATAAGAACATGAATGTAACCAGAGATGGTATATTTAGGAGGAGATGGACCATTTATTAAAAAAAATAATGAGCAAAATCACAGCAAGTCCTTTCTTTCAGTTAAAAAAGAGACAATTGCCTTTTTGATACAGGCATTAATTAGACCAGCCTGAAAAATACAGCTTTTTAGCATGATTTTGAGCTAAAGAAACAACATTATTTCAATGTTGTCAGATTATATTGCTTTATCATTCATTTTATGAAAGTAATCTTGACAAGCGATTTTGTTGATTTTGTTCTTTCCCCATTCAAGTAGATATGAACTGTACTTGTATACGATTGCCTACATTAAAAAAATGGCCACAGTGGTGCAGCGGTTAGCACTGTCGCCTCACAGCAAGAAAGTTGTGGGTTCAAACCCCGGTTGCCCTGGCCTTTCTGTGTGGAGTTTGCATGTTCTCCCCATGTCTGTGTGGGTTCTCTCTGGGTGCTCTGGCTTCCTCCCACCATCCAAAGACATGCAGGCTAGGTTAATTGATGTCTCCAAAAAATTGCCTGTGATGTGAGTGGTTGTTTGTTTATGTGTGGCCCTGCGATGGATTGGTGACCTGTCCAGGGTGTACCCCGCCTTTCGCCCAATGTTAGCTGGGATAGGCTCCAGCCCCCCCGCAACCCTGTACAGGATAAGCGGTTGAGGATGGATGGAATATATTAAGTAAATATGTATCCCTTGACTCGATTTCAAAACTACTTTTAAAGCTCATCAGCGTGCATTGTGGTATTCAAATGTGGCTTCAAATGTTGGCTGAAATGATGTAGGAAGAATAAACTACTGACTACAATTTTAGACTGATGGAAGTGCTTCAATTATGCTTAAACATGCAATCCAGGTAGGCAGCTCTCAATGGTTTGTGGCACAGCCTGTATCTACTTTTTTATCCTAGCTGTGCTCAGGCCTCTGTGTTCCCACTGCAGCTTATCCTTATAAAGAACATGAGGTAGAAAAAAGGGCCAACTCAGGCAACCCGCAGCCAATAAAGGGCCAACACAGGCAATCTGCAGTCAGAGTAATTCAGCCTCATTAGTGCGCTTAAAGCTTTGCTTGCGACATGGAAAAGCAAAGGCATGTAATCAGATACAGTAGATACTATAGGCTACAGTAGCTCCAGTGCATGAAACCCAGGAATTGATTATATGCCATCAACTTATGACCTCTATGGCAGACTGTAGGATTGAGCAGACCAGCCAAAACAATGTGAGACATTGACCTGAAAGGGCAATAGAATTAGTTGTAGTACAAGACTCTGTAATACTGAAAAAGAGGATTAGTGGTTGGTCAGGGGTCTCCACCCATGCAACCAGCTGGGACCCCAATTCAATCTCGACTCCCATAACCCCAGTCATTAAAATGCGTATAGGATTGAAATCCTGCATTTACAGCAGGGTTATTATTGTTTTGAATATCATTTTTGGAGTTGAAATTGTTTAAAGTTTATAATATAATGAGTATCAAATACTAAACCTACAAGTAATTTGTGGACATTTAATTTAATTTTTCTTAGGTTGGAAAACATATAAATGTTTTTTAGTTTTTCAATTACTATACAGTACTATTTTTTTCACTAATATTTAGATGATTTAAAATATTTTGAAATCATCACCAAGTCCTTTTATGGAGAAAAAAAATGACCTTTCTTCTTTTCAACAACATATTAGTGCATCTTAAAGATGACTATCTACTTCAGTCTGAGTTTGTCGGCTGTTTGAGTGACAAGGAGAATCGTATCAAGGTCATTTTCAGAACATGCCTGTTCAAAATAACTGTTCGGGCTGGTCTGCAGCCCAGACTGATATAAAATGTCATATAAAAGTGACTCATGTACATGTGAATCAATATATATTTGGAAATAATCACAGTGAAAGAATATAAGAGATGCTTTCTGACTTTAAAGCCAGCTATAATCCACAATATCCTACAGTACATTGACTATATACATGCATGTGTGAATCAAAACTCTGATTTAATCTCTGGTAAAGATTTTCTCTGTTGTTCTTGGAAAATCCATTAACATTTTTATCTATTTTAATACTTCTTCTGAAAAAAAAAAAAAAAATACATGAATCAAAATGGGAAATTGCATGAAATGCTGATATTTACCAGTCGTTGCACAAACTCATTGCACAAAGAATCATATGATAAAACTTTTGAGGGGTTCATTATCTATATGACAATAATGCCTTTTAAAGCAATAGCAGTGACACAGAGTATGGAATTCACTGGAAATCTGAAAAAATAAACAGTGAATATGAGTGTCAGCTTGTGATGTTGATGGTAAATTGAATCGCCAATGCCACCACACCTGGGCGTTGCCTTCCTTATAGGTTTGACATAATGATAAAGACTGAACCTTTGTCACTGTCAATTAAACAGTCAATATTTTAGAGGCCACTGAATTTAGATGAACAGCCCACTGCAGCACCAGATCTTGTGTGGAAAAATAGCACCTACAGCTCCAAGGGGACATACAAAGACAACCAGGACAGAGAAAGAACAGTCATGCATTCTGATGGCAAACATTTACCTTTGCTCATCAACTGTTCCCTTCACATCAGATAAACATTGTTTCCACTTAACATTTGCAGTGACCCTCCGGTGCAGAAAATGCATTATATGGTCGGTTAAACTGGGGTTATGATTTTCTGACCATAAGGGGGCAATGAGGACATCTCTCTCTGCCTCCATCAGGTCCATGTCTTGCCTTCAGCTGCACCTTGGACTTTAAGCTCATTTAGGGCCATATGCATCATGAACCGGATCAGGGCATATGTCCGTTAGAGCACAGCGTGAGAGCCAGGAGAGTAAAAGTGCTGTCTACAGGCTCACACTAAAGAAACTGTGAGGATATATACTGTGGTATTGCTATAGGCCCACACTTTACGTTAGTGATGAATAACTAGAAGTTCAGTAGTCTACAAAAATTTTAACTTATGCACAGCTCAAGTAATGCACTTTAAAAAATTTATTCATGGCTACTTTTGATCATTCAACATTCTTGACCCTGTTTGCTTCAATTGTGTCTTACAGTATGCACAATTATTAAAAAAACAAAACAAAAAAATACAGGGATGAATCATTTTCTATGGCAATCGACATGATGCCATTTACAGAGCTCAACTTGAATAGAACCTGGAATATGTTTAATCAATTAAAGATGAAGAGATGTGAGATTAGAGGCTTCTCTAAAACTATTATCAACCTTTTAGTGTGTTACACCAAGGAACACAAACTACTTCTGTTTTGTGGATGTAAAACATTCTCTTGAATTCTTGTGTATATCATTAGAAAGCTTCAGTGTTTATGGTCTTTACATTTACAGTTATTACAGGAGTTCAAAACATTGGACATAACTTTACTAACAAAGTTGGTAAGCTATTATATTACACTTGATTCATGTTGAAATGTATGTTTAAGTTATGTCTTATGTGGTTATACTTTTTAGAATTTAATATTTATTGCAGTGATTACTTCCATTGTAAATGCCTTACTATAGCCCCTATTTTTTTTTTTTTAATAAAAATAAATAAATAAATAAAAGGAAGAGGAGTCTAAATTATTTTGTTTTAATCAACTTTTTTTTTTTTGGTATTGTATTTTACCAGGAACATTTATTGCACCTTCTCCTGCTTCATCTCTCCCACCCTCTCACAATCACCCTACAATCACACCTTGTCCATCTATTGGCACAATTTCACCTTTACTCACTACTGAATTTCCCATGCAGGCTTTTTACTCTACCTGATAATTAATTTTCTCTTTCACTCTTCAAAATCCTGTTTTTACTCCTTATACAGAACAGGAACCAGCCCCCTTTAATCACAGCAATGATTGGCCTCAACCACCATTTCTGCCTGGCAGATGGAGACTGTGGTTATAGAGTGGATGGGGCAGTGTAGGTGCCAGGAATGCAGAACAACCACATGTACAGTAAGTATGTCTGAGGGGGCTGCTGGGTTTCATCAGATGTTCATGTTCTTGCAGCCCTTCAGACTCTCATGCAGATGATTATAAGTAGTGATTACAAAACAATTCTACTCGTTTATGAACTCATTTAAGTCTAGACTAAAGACTCATCTATTTAGTCAGGCATACACCTAATTTATCCATCAACTCACAATTAGGCTGCTTTAGTAAGGTCTGCTGGAACAGAAACATATCTCAGAAACTTTTCTCATAATCTATAATTCTGCAATAAACTGATTGGCATATTTGTTTCCCTGTCTCAACCCTGGGATTCATATCCCGAGGTTACCAGAGCAGTCCAGATCCAGCTCCAGTCCTGCTTGGTGTCAGACTCCACTGTTACGTGTATCTGAGTGATGATGACAAACTACAGCCAGTGCCAGCCAGACATCACTTCGGTCTTTTATGATGGACTTTAGAGGATGAACTGATGCCACATTCAACTGTAAGACATCGGATACTTCATATGCCACTGCCTGAAAATTAGTCTTAGTTAGGACCCCACGGAACCTCACTGAAATGACCTACTGGTTGAACTGTGATGCACCTCACTGATCTCTGCCTGATTAACCTTGGTCTACTGATGGACTTCACTCTTAAAATGGAATACATATAGTATCAATTAAGTGCCAATAAAAGCCTTCATCAGCCAACTAACAAAGGACAATGCATCTATGTGAACTTCTGCAGTTAATCCAGGATGAACTTCATAGACATTAGTCATTAATCGTATAGTTCATACTAATTATTTGTTTAAACACTGGACCTTAACACTTACTTCATTTACAAATTTTAAACCATGACTTGCACTGCACACAAATAACTAATTGTAACGAACTTCACACAGGGAGGGAGGAAGGACACAGGAAACTTGGAACTTGAACTCAAAGGTAGGACTTTTACTTTAGAGCACACCAGCGCTTACAGCTTCACATTAATCAATGGCTTTTCATCTTCACAATAAACTGGAAATCTTTCAGCTTCACAGACGTCACTTTAGTTCCACAATATCTGGACCCAGACTCTCTCTGACTCTGTCGGTGGCAGTGTTAATTTCATCAGACAAGACGAGACTAAATATGTTCGTCAACGACCTTTTTTTCCATGACTAAGACGAGACGATGACGAGACTGCACCAATGTCCAAAAACGCTGACTAAGACTAAATTAACATGCATTATTGTTGACGAAAAAAGACGAGACTAAAATGTTTTGCATAAAATAAAAACTAAGATAAAATCTCTCTTCATTTTCGTATACAATCGTCTCTACTTTTTCATCATGAGATAGAATATTCAGCTGTTACGCCTTCAAAATATTCCGAATGAGTTCGCGCTGTTGCTCTAGTAACGGTTACAACAGGTCTCATACTCCTGTGGCTGCAACACGAAACTACATGGAGCAAGAACACAACAATCATAGACAGTGGCGAACACGCGACGAGCGCCGACGACATGCTAGGTAGAAGGAAGAGGCTCGATATTTGGCCGCATTTTAGGTACAATGATATTGACAAAAAGACAGAATGTGTCATTATAACTGACGGGAAGCACTGCGGACAAAAAATATCGGGGAAAAACACCACCAACCTTAAAGGAGATCTAAAGGCTAACCACCCACACATTCAGGGAAGTTAACTTAAATATACGTCTCATAAGCTAATGCTGATTTTAGGCATCTACGGTGTAAATTAACCAGTTAGCTATGGTGTTGTGGCACATACATTATGCAGGTTATATATATTTTATGTAACTTATTTGCTTAATAAATTACTCTTCAGAACAAGTTCATCATTTGTGAATGTGTCTCTTAAATCAGAAAACCAGACACGTTTAACAAAGTGAATTCAACATATCATTCAACAAGTGTATTTTGTCAGGTAATTATGACATTTAACCAATATTTGAGATGTGTGAAACATTATTTGACTGAAATGGTTATCTCAGAATTAATCTCAGAAATAATTTATTTAAAAAAAGACTAAAATGTTTTGAAACTTGACTAAGATATATTGAGTTTTCTTTTGACTAAAACTAGACTAAAATGACAAGACTTTCAGTTGACTAAAACTTGACTAAGATACCTTAAATTCTCTTTTGACTAAAACTAGACTAAAATGACGAGACTTTTAGTCGACTAAAACTTGACTAACAAAAAAAGATATGTGAATGACTAAATATGACTAAAACTAACAAGGACATTTGGCACAAGACTAAGACTAAGACTAAATTAAAAATAGGTGACAAAATTAACACTAGTCGGTGGTGTGGTCTCTTATATCCCATTCTCCCCAAGTTCACTGCAATTAGAAACAGGTGTTAATCATAATCTGTCTCAGGTGTTTGCACCCTAACCGCTTTCTCTCTCTCCGGGCGGACATTTGACCATGCCCCCACCTCAGGCCAGGGAGACATCCGGCCATTCCCCCCAGCCCATTTCTAGAAAGGAAGTTGGTGACAGCCATCTGTGCTCCCTGTCTGTGGACCACCTTGAACTTAAACTGCTGAAGAGCCAGATACCTGTGGGGCATGGTCTGAATAGAGAGTGAAGGCCCGCCCCAGCAGGTAGTACCAGATAGTTAGAACCGCCCATTTGATGGCAAGACACTCCTTTTCAAAGGTGCTTTACATAGTCTCCCTCAGTGAGAGCTTGCGACTAATGTGCAGCACCGGGAGCTCCTCCCCATCCACCACCTGCGAGAGCGTGGCTCCCAGCCCTCTGTCTGAAGAGTCCGTCTGTAAGACAAAACGGAGAGAGAAATCGGGTGAATGTAAAAGCGGCCCTCCACAAAGTGTGGCTTTAACTTGCGTAAATTCATGTTGACACTGCTCCGTCCACTGGACCGGGTCTGGAGCTCCCTTTTTAGTGAGATCAGTCAGCGGGCTGGTGATGTCCCATTAATTAGGCACAAACCTCCTATAATAGCCAGCCAGCACCAGGAACTCCACCCATCCAATCGTGCACTTGTTGGGGTTTGCTGTGATTCCCGCCAATGGCAGCAACCTCAGAAGCACACTCAGATGCTGCATGTGCCGCTGCAAATCATTGCTGTAAAGGATGATGTCATCTATATAGGCAGCAGCGTAAGTTGAATGCAGTCTGAGGATTTGGTCCATGAGATGCTGAAACATAGCCGGGGCCCTAAACAAACCGAACGGAAGCATCACAAATTGGTGTTATCCAATCGGTGTGGAGAAGGCTGTTTTTTCATGGGAAATTGGTGTCAAGGGGATCTGCCAATAACCCTTTTTCAAATCCAATGTCGATTAAAATCGAGCCCCTAAGCTTTCTAAAATCCTATATCTTTTCCTTTGAGTGACCATTTCTGGAGATTGCATATTTATGGTAGGTGCAACAAATGAGTGTCTTTTATGTTATGAGTGATTAATTCAGTCATTGACTGAACTGAATCATTCAAAAACACACATTTTTTAATTAACGAAACACCACTATTTTAAAGCCAGAGAGTGCAGTGCAGAAACTGAGTTGTGCTTCATGCTTTTGCTTCTTTTGGAGCTATTTTCGCTGGGGGAGAAGAAATTAAATTTTTGTCTGAAACGTAACTTATTTAATATAATTTACTTGTTTATTGAACTATTGCTTAAATACAGTACACAAGACCTTTTTCAACAGAAGCGGGCAGTTTCTTTATGAAAATTAAATATGGTATAAAAGGAGGATAAAAAGCAAACATTTATTGGTGTAAATGATCTTTTTATTCCAAGTTTGTAAGCTGAATCATGCCCAGTCATTAGTTTAAGATAGCAATACAACTCACAACCCTGCTCCAAACCATTCCCGGTCTCCATGGCAACACTGCAAACACTGGGCTTTCTTCAGACAGGGATGAAAAATCTAGTCAATTATTATTTCTTCTTTTCTTACCCTCTCACTTCCTTCTCAGCTGTTTCCTCTATTTTATTTTGCCAGTAAGGACAGAAACAACCAGAGGGGCTGTTGCTGACATCTAACACAATGTTTTCCCCAGTCAATTAACTCATCAATCAACTCCACCACTCCCACTGCGAGTGTTCGTGAGGAATGAGTCCACGACACACCTTCTGCCCCCTGACAATAACCAACAGCAGGTGTCCAATCACAGCAGAGACACCTAGGAGGAACACCGCATCAGTCTGAATCACAAACATGATTGACTATCGGCCAAATATAGAAGTGCTGCATCAGGTGTCAATACGCCACAGTGTCTTCTCTTGCCACAGAGATGACTGGGCGCACAAGATTTCATTTCTCCCCATACCTCAAGAAAAATGCAGCTCAGGGGGAAGTTGCAGACTGACATTTGGTTGTATTTTATGCAAAAGTCTGCATTGCTCTGACTGTCTCATTCTCCAAAGCACATTTTGTGTCTCTTGTGGGTTAAGATGTTGAGGGCAGTAGAGTACATTAGGTCAAAATAATCTGCTATGCCAACCATGAATCTTGCTGAGGCAGTCACAGGCTGTTTTTGCCTGAATGTTTTAGGAATTGTTCACCAAAGAAATGACAATTCTGTAATTTTCTCACCCTCAAGTCGTTTTAACGCCATAAGCTGTATCTTTTCTGGAAGAATCATTATGCAGGTCTGTGATAGAGAGCCTAGCCTAGTGTTTAAAGGACTTTTTTCTTATTTTACTCATTAATTTACCATATTTTACCATATTTATTGGGGTTTTGTTAATTTTAGTTATTTTGAAAATCTGTTATAATGTGCAAATTATGTTTATATCTGTCCTATTTATTGTATCTATTGTTTTAACTCATTTTATGAATTTAAGAATGGGGAGGTGAGGGTTAATTTTTAAATAATGGAATGTTCCAGTTGGAAATGGTGGGAAAATTTTGTATTTAAGCCAGCTGCCACTTGAGGGACAGACAAGATGGATTACATGTGTTGCACATGGGACAAGGTTGCTAGCACTGCTTGAGTGCAAAAAAACTCTAAAAAAAAATGTTTAGGGAGGTGAGCAGGTACTGCTCTTAGTACTAAAAACAGGCCTAGCTTGTTAGACTTTTATTTTTTATGTTTGCTTTTAAACACTTGTTTATTTGTACATTTTGCACCTGGATTTCACACCTTCTCTCTGGTGTGATTCTCCTTGTGACTGCATTGGTTCCTATCACAAGGTCCTTTCCATTTAATGACAGGTCCCCTGTCATTCATCATTCATTCAAGTATGAAGAAATGGCATTTAAAACAGCAAGAGAAGGGTTCCTTTTAGTTTTATTTTATAATCTACTTTCAGAAGAACAGTTTTTACTCTTCTACAATGTCAATACCTCTAAAAACTTAACTTATTATAAATTACTGACATTATTATCAATATTATTAATATTATAGTATTTGTTATTTTCATTTAAAGTCTATTCTAATCAACCATGGGTTGATTCACAGTTATTTTGGGCAGATTAATACAATTTACCAGTAATCTTTCATCAACATTAGACACAGTTCAATTGCTTTCTCACTGTCGGCTCATCTTTGTGCCGTCTTCAGTCACAGCAGTACATAAATACATCAAGCTGTACTGTGCAATGCCACGGCTTCTCATGGAGATGTTATGACCCTCAACTTGCGATTCTGATGTCTCTCGACTGTAAGATCTACTAGAGAATTCAGACCATTAAAACAAAGCACTAAGCATGAAGCATATTTGTTGAGCTTGGGGTAAAATGTCTTTTTTTTCACTGCCATGCTTTTGTAATTACTGGGGCCATTGATTTCTGGGTGATGTGTGAAATTATTAAAACTGCAAATCAGATATGTATTAGTATTTCATTGGTGCAAATCAATGAGTGAAGTCAATAGGAAGAAGCACTTCCTCACTTTTCTTACCAAGTGGTAATTCCACTCTTTCTCTACTTTACTAACTCTCTTCCTCACCCGCTCCTCTGATAAAATACATTTCTGCTCCTTATTAAAGCCGAGGTGCAAATTCTAGTGCAGAACTGCAAAAATAATGATTGTTTCAAACAGGTTTTCTGAACACTTCCCCATCTTCCATCTGTCAGACAAACATATAATCCCACCCAAAACTCATGCCATTGGCTGAGCCAATGTTGCTGTCTCGGGGTGGTCGGGATGCTGAAATAAAACTTCAATACTTGGATAGCACCACAGAGCACTTTTCTGGAACATTTACTTTAAAATGGCTTCTTTATTATTGTCTCTGCATAGTATGCTGTGATACAAGAAAGTATTTTAACATAAAAAAATACACACATCTGATTTAAAATTCACCATTCTGTGAACTTAAAACACCTGTCCTGTATGGGGCAAATGGGATCACTTCAGATGCCTTAAGTTCCTGAGATAATCTAAGCCTCATGAATCATATCCCCAAGTCATCTACACTGATTTATTTGTTTTTGCTCTCTGTTGTGGTTGACATTATCCAAGAACCATTTTATAAATACTCTGCCATTTCTAGCACTTGTTCTACAACCCATTGATTTATTTCCCAAAATGAATATGGTTGCATGGCAATACATTTTCTTCGCCATTCAGGTTTTTTGGATGTTAAGTGGTTTGTCTACAAAATTAATACATTTACAATAAAAATATCATAAAAGTAGTACATATTACCAGCTTGTCTTCTGAAGTCATAAGATATAGAATTTTGTGAGGAACAGACAGACATTTTATTTTTTTCACTGATAATCTTAATAAACCCTCCCCCGACAACAATGTGACTTTTTTTTGTTTTGTTCTTTTGTCCTTTTTGGAGCTTGACAGACATGGTCACTATGAACTCAAGTTGTATGCCAAGAGCTGTAACAATACTTGCTGAAAAATAACAGTATACAGGTTTGGAAGTACATGAGGGTATGTACAATGACAGAATTTTTAAATGTTTGGGTGAGCTATTCCCTTAAAAGATGTATGAGTTTGACATATTGAAATATTGCTTCAATATTTAATTTATACATTAGAGCCAAAGGTTTAATGACTATAATCAAATCAAATGGATATTTGAGCAGTACATTCATTGGATTACAGGATTAATGCATATCCATAATTTATGTTAAATGTTTGTAAATGCATTTATCCAAACAATTCAAAAGCATTACAAAGAGCATTGTGAAATCGAAGCTTTTTTGATTACTGATCAAACAAAGGTCAAAGTGCCCTTGAACATCCCCCTTCAATCGAGATACTCAGCAAACAATACAAAACGAGATGAACCAATGTTACACATAATACAAAGAGTTCCATTCTGGTTATGAAGGTGGGGTAAAGACGATTTAGGATGTGACACCTAAATTGTTAGCCTATGCTGATTAGGTCTCTGAAGAAATAATTATGCAACTAGAATACTGTAGTTCCCCGTCTGTCGCTCACTTCGACGTCGTGTCGAAGAAGCGACACTAGGGGTCTCTCTTGAGCGACGAAAGATACCTCTGATCTATGAAAAAAGGCCAATGAGAGTTGGCAAACAGTATTTGCATACTCCGCCTCCGGATACGGATATAAAGGCGAGAGAAATACGCTCGTTTATTCAGTAATTTTCTTCAGAGCCGATGGTCGTGTGAATGCTGTCTGCTGTGCCACACACAACTGATCTTGCTTCTGATCCTCTCACGCTCTGCTGCTGTTGGATTTACGGCGCACTTCAGCGGCTGTTTTCTCTTCTCTACCGGCGTGCAGTTTGCCCCTGGGCGCTTCGACAGCGCAGAGTTGAAAGAGTTCCCTTTCCAAAAGAGTTATATTTCTTCATAAAGAGTTTATTTCTCTAAAAGAGCAATACACAGTGGTGTTGAATGCCCTTTTCAGGGCGCGTCTTTATAAAGATGCCATTCAACCCCTGTGTAGTTCCTGGATGCGGTAGAGTGCTCTCCGCTTCTGACGGCCACAGGCGCTGTCTCGTGTGTCTGGGCGCCGATCACACCGAGGCAGCGTTTGTGGATGGTTCATGTTCTCATTGCGAGAACATGACCATGGTAACGTTGCGGTCGCGGCTCGCTTTCAATAGAAAGCACGCCACTCCAGCCGCCCCCGTATCGCTCCTTCTTCCCACGGGATTGAGGACGATGCGGTTGGCGCTGGAGGCGATTTGGGGAGGGCAGCGGATGCGCTTCCGCCGGGCACGTCCCCGCGGACCACCCGCCCCCCGACACGCTCGTTTACCTCCGTCCAGCCTCGAGGTAACGGCGACTCGCCTCCGGGCCGGTCTGCCTATCCTCTGGAGCCTGAAGCCGATGAGCTCGCCGCTCCGTCGGAGAGCGCGGCATCTGACGCTGACTCCTCCCCTGGACTGCCGCCTTCGGGCCAGCAGGCCCAGGCTGAGGCGGACGCGCAGATGTCCGACATGCTTGCCCGGGCCGCCGTCGGGGTGGGGTTGGACTGGAAACCTCCACCCTCCCCACACCCGTCACGGTTGGATGACTGGTTCCTGGGGTCTGGGCGCCGCTCACAGCCACGCCCCCCCGGTCCCGTTTTTCCCGGAGGTGCATGACGAGCTGACGTCTTCATGGAGAGCGCCGCTCTCCATTCGTCAAAAGCCCTGCTCGTCCGCTCTCGCTACCCTCGACGGCGGAGAGGCCCATGGGTACACGGCGATTCCGCAGGTGGATAGGGCAGTTGCGCTCCATCTTTGTCCCGGTAACCCTACCACCTGGCGCGGACGCCCTGTACCCCCTTCCAAGGCCTGTAGGACTTCATCCTCCTTGAACAACAAAGCCTACAGCGCCGCGGGACAGGCCGCCTCCGCCTTGCACGCCATGGCCATCCTGCAAGTCCACCAGGCCAAGGCGCTCAGAGATCTGCACGAGGGTAGCCCTGACCCCGATGTGCTGCAGGAACTGCGCTCAGCGACCAACCTCGCCCTCAGAGCTACGAAGGTCACCGCGCAGGCACTCGGGCAGGCGATGGCCACCATTGTGGTCCAGGAATGTCATCTTTGGCTCAACCTGGTCGAGATGCGTGAGGCCGACAAAGTCCGCTTTGGGACTTCACCCAGCAGTTCTCCGCGGTGAGAAGACAGACGGAGGCTATTTCTCACATCCTGCCTCGCCGCAAAACTGCCGCCAAGGCCACTGCCCCGTCTGCTCGCCGAGGGCGTCCCCCTGCGGCTAAGAAACCTGCTCCGCCTCAACCCGGGCCCAGCTCTCGGCCCCTGCGTCGAGCACACCGCAGGAAGCAGACGCCCCCCGTCTCCCGGACTCCCCCGAGGACCCGGAAGGCTCCTAGGCGGTCCTGAGACGGACGACCCAGCAACACAGACGTTAGCTCCGGAGGTGGTAAGACCACTCCGTCCCCCGGTGGAGGGCCGGGAGGAGAATCTTTTGCTTTCAAACAATTTAATTTGCCGCTCCCCCTTAGACGGGGTTGCGGTAACCACATTCTCAATAAAAGAGCTATTTCCTATGTCTCTGGGTCACCTGGCCCGCAAATGCCGTTCTCACGGCACTTTGCCCTTAGATCTCAACAGTCCTGGTTTCCTGGACACGGACCACCCGTCTTCAGCCCCACGACTGTCCCCCGGCCGGCCGGTTCCGATGAGTCTAGAGGACGCCTACCCAGGACCTCCTCCTCAGTCGCTAACCCGCCCCCAGCCGGGTGTGCGGAGCAAGGTAAGTGCTTTGAGTCTTTTCTCAGCACCTCAGCTGCGGGTCGCCCTGTCGCCGCCCAACGCTGCCCTACCTGCTCCGCCCCGCTGCGAAGCCCCGCCGGGTACGTCCAAATTAACCGTCCCTTTGGTGCCCCTAGCGCAGAGGTTGGACGCGTGGCTTTCACTTCCCAACCCGTCTCGCTGGCTGGCCCGGACCATCCGACTCGGTTACGCAATTCAGTTTGCCAGGCCACCGCCCCCCTTCATGGGCGTCCGCTTTTCCGCAGTACACGGCGAACACACCCACTCCCTGCGCGCGGAAATCGCGACTCTTCTGGCCAAAGACGCGATAGAGCCTGTCCCTCCAACCGAGATGAAGAAGGGTTTCTACAGCCCCTACTTCATCGTACCCAAGAAAAGCGGCGGCTTACGACCAATCTTGGACCTTCGAGTTCTCAACCGAGCGTTGCACAAACTCCCGTTCAAGATGCTCACGCAGAAACACATTTTAACCTGCGTCCGGCATCTAGATTGGTTCGCAGCGATAGACCTGAAGGACGCGTACTTCCACGTCTCCATCCTGCCCCGACACCGCCCCTACCTGCGGTTTGCATTCGAGGGCCAGGCGTACCAGTACAAAGTCCTCCCCTTCGGCCTGTCTCTGTCCCCTCGCGTCTTCACGAAAGTCGCAGAGGCAGCTCTTGCTCCGCTCCGAGAAGCCGGCATCCACATACTCAACTACCTCGACGACTGGCTCATTCTGGCCCACTCGAGAGAGTTACTATGCGCCCACAGAGACCAGGTGCTCAGGCACCTCAGCCGTCTGGGGCTTCAGGTCAACTGGGAAAAGAGCAAGCTCGCTCCAGTTCAGAGCATCTCTTTTCTCGGGATGGAGTTAGACTCGGTCTCAATGTCCGTACGTCTCACCAACGAGCGTGCCCAGTCAGTGTTGAACTGCCTCGCCGCCTTCAGGCCAGGCACAGCGGTCCCCTTAAAACTTTTCCAGAGGCTCCTGGGGCATATGGCGTCCTCCGCGGCGGTCGCGCCGCTGGGGTTGATGAATATGAGACCGCTCCAACACTGGTTCCAGACCCGAGTCCCGAGACGAGCATGGCGCCACGGCACGCACCGGGTAACAATCACCCCCGCCTGCCAACAAACATTCAACCCCTGGACAGACCTCTGTTTCTCACGGGCTGGAGTACCCCTACAGCAGGTGTCCAGACGCGTCCTGGTCACGACCGACGCCTCCAGATTGGGTTGGGAGCCGTTTGCAACGGGCACGCAGCCTCAGGCCGTTGGAAAAGGGACCAGCTGCGTTGGCACATCAACTGCCTCGAGTTGTTGACCGTCCTTCTAGCCCTGCGGCAGTTTCTCCCGTTAATTTGTGACAAACATGTCCTGGTCAGGTCGGACAGCACCACTGCGGTCGCGTACATAAATCGCCAAGGCGGCGTACGCTCCCGTCACATGTCGCAACTCGCCCATCGTCTCCTCCTTTGGAGCCAGCACTGACTCAGGTCGCTGCGTGCCACTCACATCCCCAGCAACCTCAATGTGATGGCAGACGCGCTGTCACGACAACGCTTGCCTGGCGGAGAGTGGAGGCTTCACCCCCACTTGGTTCAGCTGATTTGGGAACGGTTCGGCAAGGCCCAGGTAGACCTGTTTGCCTCCCGAGAGACCTCCCACTGCCCGCTCTGGTACGCCCGCTCAGAGGCTCCCCTAGGGGCAGATGCACTGGCACACAGCTGGCCGGTGGGGCTGCGCAAGTACGCATTTCCCCCAGTGAACCTTCTTGCACAGGTGCTGTGCAAGGTCAGGGAGGACGAGGAGCAAGTCACTCTCGTGGCTCCTTACTGGCCCACCCGGGCCTGGTTCTCGGACCTCGTGCTCCTCGCAACAGCCCCTCCCTGGCGAATTCCCCTGAGGAAGGACCTTCTTTCTCAGGGACGGGGCACGCTCTGGCATCCGCACCCAGACCTCTGGAACCTCCACGTCTGGTCCCTGGACAGGACGCGGGAGATCTAGCTGGTCTACCACCCACGGTCGTAGCCACAATCAACCAAGCCAGAGCCCCTTCTACCAGGCAACTCTACGCCCTGAAGTGGCGTCTGTTTGTCAATTGGTGTTCTTCCCGGGCAGAAGACCCACAGAGGTGCGCAGTTAGGTCGGTGCTCCTGTTCCTACAGGAGAGGTTGGAGGGGAGGCTGTCCCCGTCCACCTTGAAGGTGTATGTTGCCGCTATCGCAGCTCACCACGACCCAGTAGACGGCAAGTCTCTGGGCAAGCACGACTTAATCGTCAGGTTCCTAAGAGGCACCCGGAGGTTAAACCCCTCCCGGCCAAACCTGTTCCCCTCCTGGGATCTCTCGGTGGTCCTCGCCGGTCTTCACAGATCCCCTTTCGAGCCGCTAGAATCAGCTGGACTCAGGGCCCTCTCTCTAAAGATGGCCCTGCTGATCGCGCTCGCCTCCATCAAGAGGGTCGGGGACCTGCAAGCGTTCTCTACTAACGACACTTGCCTGGAGTTCGGTCCAGCAGACACTCATGTGATCCTAAGACCTCGACCGGGCTATGTGCCCAAGGTTCCTACCACGCCCTTTAGAGATCAGGTAGTGAACCTACAAGCGCTGCCCCGGGAGGAGGCAGACCCAGCCCTCTCACTATTGTGTCCGGTACGTGCCTTGCGTACCTACCTGGAACGCACCCAGAGCTTTAGGCGCTCTGAGCAGCTCTTTGTCTGCTTTGGAGGACAGCAGAAAGGGAACGCTGTCTCCAAACAGAGGTTGTCTCACTGGGTGGTGGAGGCCATTCAATTGGCCTACCACACCCAGGCCGTGCCACCCCCCTTACGGGTTCGGGCCCACTCCACTAGGAGTGTGGCATCCTCATGGGCACTGGCGAGGGGCACCTCCCTAGCAGACATTTGCAGAGCTGCGGGCTGGGCAGCACCTAACACCTTTACGAGATTCTACAATCTCAGGGTTGAGTCAGTCTCATCCCGTGTTCTCTCAGGTCCGAGCCCGTAGAACTCGGTACACGTCGACGATCTGACCAGGTGAACCGCTTGTTCCAGCGCCGTTTCCCTCTGCCAAGGCAAAACAGTGCGCTTTTGTCCCAGAGGACCTAGGTCCCTGGTTGAATCCTCCCTAGCCCTTCGGGCCCGCAGCAGTTCAGCGGAGGAACGTGCTGGTCCAGTCCACTACGGGTACCTCCGGCTACCCCTACTGGAATAGGTGCTCCACAGATCAGGCCTCCTACGGGACTCCTCCTGTGTGTATTTCCGCGGTACGGTCACCTTACGGGCTGACCCGCGTCTCCCTTAGGCAGTCCTTCGTTGCCCTCCGGTCGCCGTGTTGTAGCAACTCCCCCCTCCTCGAGGTTGGATCTACCACCGCGCCATTTCCTCCCACATGCCCAAAGTGGCCATGTGATGTATTTTGCCACCTTTACCTCCCCTGCTGGGCGGGTGTGGCCTCCGCAGGGTCTTTTCCCCCTAAAAGAATAGGAATTCGGGAATAAGACCCCCTTCCCTCGATGCGGTAAGGGCCCCGGCTGCTCTTGCTCTATGCCGAGAAAACATAGAGAGAAAAGAGGCCCAGCCAGGCTTGGCCCGTTCCCTAGTTGGGAGCGTCACCTTATTCCCCCCTAGGGTAACCAAAAGGATGCTGACGCTTTTTCGGGGCATTGGGGAAGAGTACGTGCAGCCTGAACACAGTTGGTCGCTTGTGCACGTGCAAATACCTGCCCGCTTCTGTGTCAGCAGTACACATACACGGCTCAGCGCATGGCGAGTTTTGAAGTGGACCCCTAGTGTCGCTTCTTCGACAGGACGTCGAAGTGAGCGACAGACGGGGAACGTCTCGGTTACGTATGTAACCTCCGTTCCCTGATGGAGGGAACGAGACGTCGTGTCTTCCCGGCCACGTCGCTGAGCCGAGCCGCTGAGGTGCCCGGTACACTCCCGGCTCCTCAGAAAAATCCTGAATGAACGAGCGTATTTCTCTCGCCTTTATATCCGTATCCGGAGGCGGAGTATGCAAATACTGTTCGCCAACTCTCATTGGCCTTTTTTCATAGATCAGAGGTATCTTTCGGCGCTCAAGAGAGACCCCTAGTGTCGCTTCTTCGACACGACGTCTCGTTCCCTCCATCAGGGAACGGAGGTTACATACGTAACCGAGACGTTTAGAAGAGGGTGACTTTGCTCTGCAAATGAAAGTTGGACCCATGGGGGGCACTATATTTAAGGACGGCATAATGCAGGTTCAAGCATTCGCACAATTTCAAACATTAGTTATTTTTTTAAATCTATTTTTATTTAAAGTCTTTAAAACATTGAATCAACTTGACTACAATGGTTGTTTGTATGAAAAAAAAACCCCAACAAACTTTGAGCCATTTTAGAGCAAATACATAATTATCGAGATTTATATCGCATATAGTCAATAGGCTGAAAAATATCAAGATATAATTTTTGAAGACATATAGCCAAGCCTTAAGTGAGACACTAATTTAACATGCTGTAAAAGTAATCACATTGACAAAACACAATAACTGCACACGAACTATAAAAATCAAAGCTTCTACAACAGTGGGAAAATTTGGTAGAAAAGATCCTGAAGAAGTTTTGCTTTTTTATAAATGAAAGGTGAGTACAAAACCCTATATCCACCAGCTGTTTGTTTTCACCAGTGACAATACTGAAGAATCATGTCAACTTCTGAATGAAGCTCTCGAGTAACTTGTTCACACTAGAGGTCTTCACAGGTCCAAAAATTGGTGCCCGAACCCTAAGAGTCCCAGAAATGTAGTACCCTGACCAGAACTGTCTATTATTTGAAAGCTGGGACCCGACCAGGAGAGACACGATCAACACTGATTTCACAGCTGATTGCTATTAACAAGTTAATTTACAATTTGTGAAAACATTTTTTTTGTGTCTTACCTAATGTAACGTTAGTAGCCTTCTCCACTGTGCCTGGCCGTGATGCATATAATCCATCCTCCTTGCCAAGAAAGTTGGTAAAATACATCCAGGTTTTCTGTGATTCCTCTCTTGCTGATTGAAACAGCATAGCTAATCCACTCTTCATTTCAGCTTCAAAAATCCACTTAATGTTACGGTGACGGATGACAAACGAAACTTGTTTAGAAGCAGCTTCGCAGTTTTTTTTTGTATCTTGCATAAGATAACTTAGACTGTTTGCCCTTTTGAACTATAAAAACGATTGCTTGTTCATTGCTATGGCTGCTACTGTTAGCATTGTTAATTTGCTATCGTGTGCCTTAACTCCTCTCTACCTCTAACATCGCTCAGCTCATTGTGATTCCGCTCCATGTTTCATCTTATTTCTCGGCCCTCACGTTCTCATCCTAATTTTACAGTGTTACAAGTTACAACTAGTGCCTCTAGTTCACACACAAAACAACTGTTTTCATTGATCACCTGATCTAAATCCTACATTCCTACATTTGGGGTAGTCGAAAATATACTGTTGCTTTGAAGACCTGACGTTAACTGGGCCTGGACCCCTCTTTTAAATCAGACCAGTTTATTTAAAACCCCACTAAATCAGCCTGTGAGTGTGAGCTCCAGTGTGCTGGGAGATTTGTGGCATATTTTAGCCCCATAATTCTGTTTGAAATGCAGACATAAATACAACAGGAGAGGTGCATTAGTCGAACATGTAAAAATGACACTTCTAGCAAGAATACTCAAAAAGGTGATTGCCTTAAATTTGAGTGAGCACTACAATTCTTTGGCAGTCAATTAAATCTACAGGGCACATTTTTTTCTCTGCAATAAAAAAAGATACTATTCGCAGTGTGAGACAACTGCTGAAATGTCAAATAAATCAAGCATTATGAACCAACCACAAAGCTTCATTCAGGACCTCAGTTTGCATTTCTATTTATTTAAAAACTTAATGAAATGGTTTGACAAATGCAATTTCGTTCTTTTTGTCTTTTAGTTTCTTTTGTTTATGTCACAGCACAGAATTTTTTGTATAATTTGCTGCTTGCTATTGCTAGTCTGCGTGAGTGTGCATTGGGGCACATGCTCTTTCTAGAAAGCATTTTATTGAACAAAAATTTGTATTCTCCCTGCGAAGAGGACAAAACATCAATATTTACGGATAAATATTTCCCCAGAAATGAAATACTGCTAATTGTACGTGTGTATATGTGCAAAGTTTGGTCTGATAAAGTTTAGCATATGCTAGCATAAGCTAACAGACGTTAGCATTACGTGTACATGTACAAAGTCTGCTTTGTGCAAAGTCAGGCTAACAGAGCTAGATATTGTGATTGTTGCTCGGCTTCATCCAGCATGTATACATGTTTATCATACCACAAATGGCCTCTGCATTGTGCGCATAATGGGTTATATGCGACATGTGTTTAACACTTCCTCAGTTGATTCAATTACGCATTGTATCCTTAGACATACAAATTAAGACTGAAGCTTGACTATGTAAAAACCTGTTGTAATGTGATTATAACTGAATGTAAACACACTGACAAACAGACCACAAAACTACAATTATGATTTCATGGGGGGTTTAAATACAGTTTGGTGCATTTGAAACTATGACTGGGCAGAGAATGCCTTAAAAAAAAAGCCTCAGTGATTTTGCCCACTATGCCACAACTACCTAATGTCAATCCATGTGCTTTTGTTCCTGGAGGAAAAATTCAGCAGATGTGCACAAGCACACGGTTTAACACGCTGATGCATGACCTCATGTAACTCCATGCAAGCTATCGACTACAAGTGCAGCCACTTGCCGATGTTTCAGTTATCTTAACCTTGATTTATTGATGTGGCTTGTCATTATCTTAATTCTGTTCCATTCTATTTAATCTACAAATGAGAGAGTCATTACAAATATTAATTGATTTAATTTGTATTAATGCATCTTTTGCATGTGCCAGTCCTTTTCAGTTTGTCCAGTGAAGGACTTCCTTTAGCTTTCGTCCTTTAGTACAATCCCCTTGGCAAGTGAAAGTGTTGTACCCTCACCTAAGCAGACTGCCTATTTATAGGTGTATAGAGCCACGGTGCAACTATCCCAAATGAGTCTCTTTCCTTTGTGACTGTTACCTCTGTAAGTCAGTAACACAACACAATATCCAGATGAGTGTGGACAGGTTTGACAATACTCGTTTGGGGACAATTTTTAAATTTTCCATTTCAACATGTCGAAAACCAACTTGTGAGGGCATTATTTTCAGTGGTTCTCACTATTTGAAATGTTCTGATTTAAATCTACAGCCAGTAAAACATTTGTGTGAGGATTAGGTTTATGTCTTTATGTCTTTTGTTTGCGTCTATGATATCTCCTCGCTAATATCTAGGGCTGGGTATTTATACAGATTTCCTGATTCTTGTGATTCCAATTCACCAGTACTCAATTCGATTTGATCCAAATGCGATTTTATTCCAATTATTTTGGGTATATTTTCAGTTATTTTGTCCATTTTGCTTACATACACATGAAAGAAATTCTCTCTCAGCTAATGCTGTTAATTACAGTAAACAGGGGACCTTCTAATTTCCTACTTTATTTCATTATATATATATTATATTATTGCATGTTTATAATATTGTATATTATATTACTACATTATTACATCTTTATTGTTCACGTGCATAATTGAACACATGCAAACCATTGCTCAATGCTCTGCACAAGACAAACAAATGAAACATACGTTTAAGAGTAGTAATAACATTCATATATAATCCTATCCCCAACCCTAAACATAACCCTAACCTACTGAGACCAAAAACTGTGTTCTTTCACCTACTTCTTTGCAAGTGTAGAATCTAATGAAGATGTTATGTTGAAGGCACAGCATGACCGATTTACATGGTGCCACTTGTTGGTAATTCACATGAGGGTTGTTTTTTGGTGGAAATTTTATTTTTAACTAATTTGACCGTGAGTTCAAGCTGAATGCAGTAAAACCAACCTGTTTGTTTGGATGTGAATCTGTTCCTGTGTGTGAACCGACCATTACATTTATTATTCATGATGAATGTTAGATAAGTGATGCATTCTGGGACATCACTTAGATTACCACTGTTCTCTATCTCTCTGTCTCTCTCTCTTCACCAGTCCATCACTTTCTTAAAATACATGCTGTAGTGTACACGTAATAACTTTTTTGGAACCCCAAAACAATGTGTCAATCAAGTAATCCCCTTTCCATTTTTAACCTGTGTTCCCTGCAATGGAAGTATGGTGAATGTGTGCTCGATGTTGTAATGTTTGGACACATTAGTGGAGATTCCTCAGAGTAGATGTAATGAGATCTCTGCATGCGTGCTGGGAAAACTGTCGCAGTGGTGGGAGAGTGATTTGAGCATGTAATAGCCCTTTACTGGCCAGGAAAAGGCTGGATGATTTCCTAATAAAGTTTGAATATCTACATATTCTTCTTCTTTTCCTGCTTCTTTCTCTCTCTGTAAATGTTCTGGAGCTTAAAACTGAAGCGTGTAATCTTTTTAATGTTAAAATGCTTTTCCCATACCCCAATTTATGTGAATTAACCATCAATATTTCTCTGAAAGTGCACACATTTGGACAAAATTGTCTAATGGATGTTGTTTACTGAAGCCTTGTCATGACGTACATACCAGAGCTTACACAACTGAATGAGTATGTACCACATTATTACAATTATAAATTAGGGTGACCATATTGTAGTTGTCCAAAAAGAAGACACTACGGAGCGGTGTGTGTGTGTATGTGCGTGTGTGTGTGGAGGTGTGGGGGGGAGGTGGGTTGGAGTAGTAACTTTAATACATTTAAAAGAATTTAATATAATATAAGAATAAAATAATAAAATACAATACAGTTAAACAATACAATGCAATACAATACAATATTATAATACAATTTTTACACAACTACACTTCAAACTGTTCAGTCCTTCTGCTATGCCCAGGTGTACTTCCCTGAATTACATTTTTATGACAAACTCTATCCTTTGGCTTTTGGCTTTGTGCTTGCAACATATTATTGGACATGGACTGATCTGTGTTCTTGTTAATTGTATTTTCTGACTTTTTTGCCACTGACATAAAAGTGTCAGCTTTACAGGTCATTTAAATGTGTAGCACTCAGGGATGGACTGCGAAGAGAAATCGGCCCAGGATTTTACATGGACACTGGCCCAAAAATTGTTGATGGTTGGTTCCTTATCTGGATATCGTGGCGCTGTTTTGTGGTCCATTCTGCATAACGCAGCGGCTTATTTTAGCTTATCGCGGCCAATTCAGCACTTTTGGTGGCCGACCCACCAGCACGCTCCGTTCTCCCTATGGCCAGTCCACACATGATAGGCCCCAAAGTGCACCGGCCCACCGGGAAAATGCCCGGTATGCCACATTACCAGTCCAGCCCTACACTACAAATATCTGATGGACTGAGTTGTAAAATTTCATCATGGTCTATTTTATCCACCATATTCGTTTTAATTTCTCAGATACCGTATACTGTATATTACATTTGCTACTGTCTCAATATCGTCAACATATTAAGTTATTAAAAATGGCAATAAGTAGCATGTGCAAGTCTGATGATTAATAATTTGAGTCGGGAAGTTACTTTTAAAAGTGTTCTTACATTTTTACGTTATTGATTTTTCTCACTGAAAGTGGCAAAGCACTCTGTTGATCTCTCTCTACATACAGCGCACACAAATCTGGCTTTTGTGCGAGCGAGAAGGAGACAGAGCGAAAGATTCATGATACATAAAGATGGATGAAAAAGAATTTGCAAAAATTCAGAGCCTTCTGCCATCTTTGTGACTAAACACGTTAATGGTATGCAGAAACAACTATAAGTAAGTCATTTGTAGACTGATTTACATGAAAAGATTAACTGCTATAGCTCTGTGGTGATATCAACACATTGCTATGCTTGTTTGAGCAGCAAACAGCCTGACACAGCATCATTGGCTCAACCAATGGCATGACTTTGGGGTGGGGCATTCTGTTTTTTCAACCAATCGAAGAAGGGGGAAGTGTTCAGGGACACCTATTTGGGAACTATCATAATTTTTGTAAATTCCATTTGGTGCAAAAATAATACCTTTAATTTTAAAATGGTTGTCCAGCACATAGCGCGTGTGAGAGGGGTTTCCTTTGAATTTAAAGAGGCTTTCCCTTATTCAACTGCATGAAACACTAAAACACAATGCAGATTAAAATCTTTCCAGAAGCAGTCACTCGTACATTTGTACACACATACAACCAATACAATTTGAGAATGTTATTGCTTCTTTTTGTGCCTTTATATGCTGTTTACAAAGCTTTAACAGAAGACTGACAATAATAAATGACTCTCCCCTCACTTGCTTGTAAGGTAAATCAAGGCATTACCAGAGCATTCACAGACTACATTGAGGGGCTCGGTTCTTATTATTCACACCCATTGCAAGAAACAAGCAATGCTTACTGTACTACCACAATCTTCCTGCCCTTTCCATCACAAGTCAATATCATAAATTAAGAGGGTGGAAGCAAGCTGAAATTGAATTGCCCATTATTCCCATATAGGAGAGAAAATGTACGACAAAACAGATGACACTGCATTTGCGGTCCAACACATAGGCTATGACTCTAATATACACTGCAGGATGTCTAATCATATTTTTCCTTTTGTTTCACATGCCCTTTTACTTTTGTCATACTTTAAAGGAATAGTCCATCTAGAATTTATAATTCTACCATTATTTATTCACCCTCATTTTCATTGGATCTTATTCCAAATAATGAAAGTAAATGGTGATTGAGACTGTCATTCTGCCTAACATCTCCTTTTATATTCCACGGAATAAAGTTAGTGATACACTTTTGGAACAACATGAAGAATATTTAATGATGAGAGAATTTTCATTCAAGTTTTTAGGATTCACTACACATACACAACATCTACTGCAGGATGTCTGACATATTTACGCTAGCATCTGTATTTTTGCCTTACGTTTCACATGGCCATGTGCCTTTGTCATACTTTGAGAGGATGTTTTTATGATACACTATCTCAGACATGAAATATAATCCTTCCGTGCACTGAGCTCTTGATTGAATTTCATCAGCGTTCCCTCCAGCCAATGGATGACTTAGAGCATACTGTAAAACCTTAAATACAGGCACAATTGAAGCTACACGGGGCATAAAAACCAGTGGTTCTCCATGCATTGTGCGCAAATGCAATGAATGGTCCAGTGAATGTAATAGGATAGACGTAGTATTGAGATGAAGCATTTCAAAAGAAAGTGACCTTTATGAGATATACACGATAATAAAAACATGACACACATAAATGAAAAAGCGAAATTTAGCAAGCAATGAATATCTGTCACCTTTGGAAAGTAACCACAGAAAACATACACATTATGTTTCAACCTTGTCATAGTATGAATGTTACTTTGCATTTTTGAAAGCTGACTTTTACATGCTGATTTGTGTTTCGTTGCAGATTTCTGGTGAAATTAACACTAGAGGTGCTACAACAACTGTGTATTTTATACACTTTCACACAAATCACGAGAATAACAGCTGATTATGACTATATAAACACTTATTTTTCGTACTAATACTCACACAATGCTATTTTATGACATCAAACACTTTTAATATAAAGCATTATTTGAAAAACAATAACGCTTGCATTACAGACTCACCTACATTTACACACTTATTCCAATGTGATTATCTTCCTCGGAAGCTCACTTCATAAAGAGTGTTGGACTTTGACCTCGGTACAAGCCCAGCTAATCACCCACGCTGACACATGAGACAAAAGCATCAAAGAAGCAACATGAGAAGATGTGGTTGCTTCAGAAAATGTGCTTTTCATTTCCCATTTTGTTTTTGGACACTATCAGTTAGGTTCAGGTGTTAGTTTAGGGTAAGGGTGTCTGTTTTGTTTTAAGAACACTATTGGTTAGGTTTAGGTTAAAGTTTTAGGTTAGGGAGGTATATTTCACTCATTAAAACACAGTCTGATATTCAGCTTGGCTGATTACGACATAATTTTACTCGCTGTTGGCACCCCTCACAGAGAAATTGAAGGCAAACATGTAATAAGGCATGTCATTTTGTATTCCAAAAATGTTGCAAAGGCCATGTTTTGTTCATGAGACCAGGCTGTGATGTTTAGATACAGTGTATTCAAGATTTTACATGGTATACACAGTAACTCTGACTCAAAGAGCAATGCTGCTCTTGCACATTGTGTACAACATCTACTTCCAAATAGTGCCAACTGTCTGTGATCCATAACGGCCAAACAAGGCCTTCCAACACTGCCTAAAACCTTTCCAGCTAATCTTGTACACAGGATCACAACTTTTTACTATCTTCAAAAGCTCTATTACATTTTTACATCAACACTGAACTTACTGTCCTCAATCTTTTTCCCTGTTATTAAAATTAATGTCACACTCGATTTGCCAAACAACACACATATTTGTACATCATATTTCCTATAGGCATAAATATATTCAATTGAGATGTGTTACCACTTTTTCCCTTCACACTTGCAGTGGAGTAATATAATCTCCAGACAAAAACTGAGATAATACAGTGTACTGAGAGAGGGAAAGGTAACACTAAGTTTAACTGCACTTTGAATGAATGTATGAATATTACATTTACAGTATATAGCCCTTTTCTGACACTACACTTATAGCACTTTACACAGTGAACAGGGGACACTCCTCAACCACCACCAGTATGCAGCATCCACCTGGATGATGCAACAGCAGTCATAGTGTGCCAGTACCCTCACCACATACCAGCTATTGGTGGAGAGGTTATAGAGCCAATTCATGGATGAGGATTATTAGGAGGCCATGACTGATAAGGGCCAATGGGGGAAATTTGGCCAGGACACCAGGGGTTACACCCCTACTATTTTCAAGAATTGTTTTGGGATTTTTAATAAACATAGAGAGTCAGGACCTCAGTTTAACATCTAATCCAAACAATACTGGGGCATTGCGACCCACAGAGACCACCCCCTGCTTGCCTCCCTAATACCTCTTACAGCAGCAACCAAAGTTTTCACCATGAGGTCTCCCATCCAGGTACTAACCAGGTTCAATCCTGCTTAGCTTCAGTGGGTGACCGGTCTTGAGCTACAGAGTGATATATGATACCTTATCATTTAGATCTGGGGTTTCGAACTCTACATACCCATGGACCCCACATCCAGACACTAAGCCAATTTAGGGGCCCTAATATTTAAATGCTAGATTTTCTTGAAAGCCTAACTTTCATTAATAACTTAAACATTACTACCTTCTTTAATGCTGAATAGATTATTACATTTAATATATATATATATATATTAAAGAAAAACTGTCAAAAGGCCACTTGCAGGACCAGGCCCATGGATCCCTGGTTGAAATCCCTGGATTTAGATGAAAATGATTTTTGGAGAGCTGTCAAATACTCCTGGATGCACAGACTGTCAAATTGTTTACCACAACACTTTACCTTAGCAGCAACCGAAGAACCTGGTTTCTCCAAGAGGTCCCAAAGTTTCTTCCTCTTGTCTGAGCAGCAGGTGTTATCAAATTCCCCCTCGCCCTCCCTCTCTCGCAGAGTTTCTGCCTCTCTCCTCAACTCCTCGTTCATCTGCTCTTTCTTCTGGTGGTAGCGTGCCTGGCAGCACGACTCCAGGTAGATCTCATCAATGCCCCAGTAATCAAGCTCTTGCCCAAAGGACAAAGCACACATTTCCTCCATCATATGCAGTTTTCCAGTTCTATAAAAATTCAAGATGGACGTGAACGCGCCCGGGTGTCGGTCAAAGAAGTATTCATTCTCATTTAAGCAGTAGTCGTCACAAACCTCCATTAGAGACTCATGGGTGTTACAGTCTCTGAGTTTGCCTAATCTGGTTCGGGGTAGCCGGTCCAAGGTCCGCCATAGGACCTCGTGGTTGAGGCCTCCAACGTTGATGCGTACCCTCCGGTAACGAGCCTTGTTCCGGATGATCTCGATAGGCTCAGGTGGAAGCGAAGCCGTGGATCTGCCTCCTGGTTTTGGAACCCCCAGACCAGCCTTCTCTGCCATTGTATGCAGGGAAATAGGCAAGACTTGCCAGGAAGAGGTAAAAATAAATTAACCAGACCAGAGCGTAGTTGGAAAAAGGACGATTATGTTGGGTCCTCCTTAGTTGAGTCCCTCCATGACTGTAAAAAAAAGACAAAAGAGAGAGGACACTGGAATATATGGGGGGTGAGAATGTTCAATCAAATGCATTTGATAGCATACTTTAAGAATTAATATCATTGTAAATACCATAGACACCAATTTGGAAGATTTCGCATAGAACTTTTGCCCAATTAAATGCCACCATTAAATCTGATTTACATGATATCAACCTACCATGTCCTCTACATACTGACCAACCAAATTAAGAACAAACTCAGGTTTCTGTATACTTCACCACATTATAAACTTTGGGAATGATGGCACATCCTGTTTATACCAGAGATAATTATTAATTAGCACAATAATTATCTTGTTGCCAAATTCAATATTCATAATTTGCCTTCTACTGTATCTTTTCAAGGTTATGTTCAGGAGTCTAATGTAAGCCAATATGCGAGTGAATATAAAGGGTGTCAATCTACAGAACAAATAGTTATCTTTCTTTCTTTTTTTCCTTTTCTTTTTTTTTTAAAGAAGAACAAAAAGAATAACAGCAACTATTATTTTATTCCAAACTCTCCAAAAATATTCAGAAGTTCTCATTTGCACCAAGATCCTTACACGTATTTGTTTGTTTAAATTACATACAATTATTTTATATTAACCGCATTCACACACAATTATGTGTAGGCCTACTGATGTAACACTACAAGCTTGAACAGAAGACACTGAAGTGAATTGCAAAGATGCAAACAGTTCAGTCACACAAACGAACAACAGTATTAGTCGCTCTCACAGTTTTGTTATATAATTCTGTTATCATATTCCTGTTTGAAGTTGATGTAAAAAAGCCAACAAGTAGCCTGATATCGATTCCCTCATATTATATACGTTTATAACTCTCGTTCTCGTGTCCAATGCGTCTCCATCACTGCATTGGCTACTAATAATGAAGAACTGTCAAATGCACCATCGCCATATATATATATTAGCTATACAAAGTAGCCTACTTCTTAATCATGCACACACACACACACGCACACACACACACACACACACACACACACACACACACACACACACACACACACACACATATATATATATATATATAAAATATAGGTTTGCAAATCTGGTCTGACAGGTGGATGGGGGGCCCAACACTGAGTAATGAGCGATGGTCGGTTGGAAGTATAGCTAAAGGGAAATATACAAATTCGGGAATTGCATTAGTGTAAAAAAGATGAATGTTATAAACCAAAACTAAGCTTCATTTCAGCTCTTCCACTCAAACAAGTGACTTCCATCACGACTTGTCATAACAATGTTTAAACACATGTTTTTAGTACCCCAAAATGCAACAAGCAATATTTCTTACCTTCCTGAAGTAAACCACCTTTTGCATATACAAACCGCTCTGTGCGAAAACGGGGAAAAGACAGCTGCGGATTTCCCTTCGCCCGGCGTTTAAGATTCCCAGCTCTCTACGGAGGCTTCACTTACAACTGGACATGTGTTCCACATTTTGATATATATGAACAAATGTGAGGAGATCTCACAGCGGACCAGGAAATATCTGCAACTAAAAGAGCTCTGCGGGTCTCGTTGAGAGCTCTGCCTCCATCGATGGCTTGATCCGGTAAGACGCGGGATGTCTGCAGATGTCGGACGCGTAAATTCAGAGCGAGCGCGCGCTGTGTGTGGAGCGGACTGCAGAGTGACACTGTGCGCGCTGTGTGCAAATGTGTGTGGATAGAGTGGATCGTCTGAGGCACGAGCTGCATCACAGCCTAGAGGTGAAACCTAATTGGATTGGTCTGTACATCAGCAAGGGCAGCAGCAGATCAACTTCTGTAAGAACTATCTGTGTCTTTCTTTCTGTCTCTCTAAAGAGTTCAGTGAAGCACCACAAGCCTACAAGGGTGAGAAATCAGTACAGCACTATCATGCCAAATTTAGGCTTAAATGCACCTGTGATATTCCGCAATAGTAAATCAAAGTTTGTTCCAAATATATATAGTGTCTGTATAGACAAGGGGAAAAAAAGATTGAATATGTACATTTGCATAATCACCTATAAAATTCTAGCAATCCTGCTGAAACTATGTATTACAATCTTAAACCATCTTAAGCTGGTTTGCTGGTTTTAGCAAGTTTAAGCTCATCTAGCTGGTCTCACAGCCTGGTCAAACTAGTATGTAGCTATCTGGTTGGTCGGCCTGCTTGTTTTCCAGCCCCTCTAAAACCAGTAAATAATTTTAGAAAGTAAGCACAGTACAAACACTGGAAAAAAAAAAAAAAAAAAAAAAGACCGTTTGTTCTAATTTGTTGTACACACGGCATGAAAATAAACCGTTTCTACTCAGAAACGTATATTTATAAATCTTTAGCTTTTCTTAAAGGGATAGTTCACTCAAAAATGTTAATTCATGAAAATGTCATGATATCCCAGTGTGACTTTATTCTTCAGCTAAACACATTTGAAAAAAAAATTGACAAAAATCTTACATCAGTAGTAGGCCTACTGTAGGTCCCTAAAATTGAAGTGGATGGTGATATGACTTTTGAATCTCCAGAAATAACAGACAGTCCGCATAAACGTCATCATACGACTCCAGCCTTTAAATTAATGTCTTCTAAAGTGATACTATTGCTTTTGGTGCAAAAATATCAATATTTAAGTACTTTTTAACTGTAAATTATCACTTTTGGTTAGCTACACGAGAGGTCTGAGTTCACGTGGTCTCTCGTGTGATGTATTCGCGTAGGCATGTTACAGACGTAATCTCACATTCTTCTCTCGGTTGAGACATGCAGGATAAGGACGCAAACGCACCATTGTGAGTAAACAAACAGATACAAATACAGATCTAAACCAAAACCAACAAAGCTTCTGTATAGCGTTCAGTCTACTCAGTTGTAAACAGCGCTGCTCTTCCGGGTGTGTCGCACTTTCCTCAGTTCTTGCGTGTCTCAAAATTCATAAATAAATAATGACAAAATAAATCTGTGATTTTTAGTGTTTAACATTCATTTCCTATGGCGGTCAGTTTTGACCGGGAACAGTACAAGTGTAACTTTGTTTCTACAACTTAGACTGATCGAATCAACTCCAATTTCTTTGTGTGTTTTCATATATCAAATGAACGAAAAGTCACCAAGTCGCATACCCGTCAGATAAAGGAAACCAATTTTATTGAATAAACAAAATTGATTTCGGTCAAAAATGTCCAAACAGTGCATGAGGGTTAAGCATATTTGTTTTGTCAAAAGGAACTGATTAAGTCATATAATTAGTTGTTATTAAGCTGTTTTTAAAGTATTTTTTATGTTGTTTTACTGTAATTAGCTGTTTCTTGTAAAGTCATCATTACTTGAGTGTTTAGTGTTCGCTTTGGGAAAGTTGGATTCTGATCAATCCATGTAATCTTTCCATGTTTGCATTGTTGAAGCACAACTTTATCTGGACTTCTTTGGGGAATCCAGATTAATGACTGACCTCATTCATTATTTTCTTATGAGACAATTAAATTATGTAGAAACAATAATATACAGTAAGCAGCATACATTTGGACAACCCCTCTGAGCATAAAGATATGTTTCTAAATGAATACTATTACAATTCATGCAAAGATTACACAATTTAACAATTATGAAACACAACATCAAACATATACTTAATAACAAAATAGAAAGATATGTTATCAATATCTGTAACATGATAAAATTAAGCAACTTTACTTAAGTAGACAGTTGCATAAAAGGAGCACACCCTTGAATAAATTCAAATAGTGTGCAATATTTCCATATTTAGAAAGTCCTCCATGACTTTTAAAAACTGCTCTGACCGTTCTTCACATAAAGTGTACAAGTTCATGACATCTTGTCATGTCTTGATTGATGATTGATATTGTCACATCTATCCTGTTCCACTCTTGGAGGATGACCTGCTTGAGGACTGATGTTTAATGGGGAGTGATGCACAACTTGCACCCCACAGTTGCTCAAATAGAGTTGAGGTTGTGTGACATTGTTTACAAGGTGGGGGGAGAGGGTGGCATCTTATCTTTTAAGATTTTGCAGAACATCTGGGAATTATTGATGCCAGGGATGAAGTACATTCCCCCACACCTTCAGCACTTGTAAAATACCCATATAAGAACTTAACCATCACTTCCCACTGTACTTCCTGTATGATACCATGCATTTTGGATTCCATCAGATCTACCAAAAAAAAAAAAGAAAAGGCTCAGTCTCATGAGACCAGCTTATATATACTCAGAGGTCTGCACCTTTATCAGTATGGGCCTTGGCAAAGGCTAAACAAGCTTTTTTTATTCTCTGGCTTCAACAGCGCCTTCCTGCATGGATGACACCATGTATTTCACTTCTTTACAGAGTGTGTCTTGCTGTGTGAGATGAAACAGTCAGTCCAGTTTGGCTTCCTACATCTTTTGCCAGCTCTGAGGAATGTGCTTGGTGATTCTTAGCAAAAATCGCTCATCATGATGTGAAAGCTAACAGCGACAGCCTGAACATTTAAAGGAGCTTTCCCAAAGTCCATCCTTTTTTAATTTCTGTATCACTTTTGCCACTGTGTTTTGACACAGTAACTGTCACTTGCTAATACTCTTGTACCATTGTCCCCTTTTGTGCAATAAAATAATTTTCTTCCTTCATTTACTTGACAATTGTGGTGCATTTGTTGTCAGCATTGAGTCTGAGAGTGATTCAATGTGTTATGTAACACTTTTACACTTTAACCAGTTATGTCTATTTGAGTGTGATGGTTCAAAAGAATAGTCTGTTGATCAATGTCCTTCAAACAGAACCATAAGTTCCCTTTACAAAAAGCTTCACTTTGATGCTGCGCTGCTAAGCGCTATGGGGAAACAATCTTATTTTGAGCTGCTCTGAACATGTGTGTAACACGTCAATGAAATTGACTGGAATTTATAGCCTCGGTTGGTGAGATCATTGGACGCACCTGTGGCCAGGCTATAAATAGGAGGCGTCACCAGAGTGTCGTCAGACATTTTTCTTCGGAGCTTTCTCTCTGTGTGTTTTCACAAAACTCTTGTTAGAAAATTGTTTAAAAATCTAAGTCTTTTCCTTCTTTCTCTCTTTTTATATATATATATATATATATATATATATATATATAAAAAAAAAAAAAAAAAGAAAAGAAAAAGGGGAAAATGGTGGAAAAACAGGGCAAACAATGCGTGTTTCCTTGTCAGCGTTCTATGTCTGACAGGGACACGCATCAATTTTGCTTTGTTTGCTTGGGGGAAGAGTACGCTACTCTCGCGTTGGAACAGGGCGGGTGCGCGCATTGCGACCTACTTTCGGTCGGGATGCTTCGCGCTCGCCTTGCTTACTTCCGAGAGCTGGCACCCACACTTAATTCGTGGGGCTCTCGCATGGATCTGGCTGAGGAGCGAGAGACGGGTTCGCCCCTTTCGCTCGCTCTCTCCCCAGATCCTGCTGGTCCCTCGCGTGATCCTGAAGCGTGCTTCGGCGCCTCTTCAGTTCACGAGGGGGACCTCCATTCCCTTGGGTCAGATTCCGAGTTAACCGCATCTGAGCGCTCCAATCGCGATTCTAAATCTTCGGAGGAGCTGCTTGATGTGGTTACTCGCGCGGTGGCCAGGCTTCAAATAGACTGGCCACGTGACCAAGTTCCCCCCAAGCGCTCTAAGTTAGAGGACAGATTTCTGTCTGGTGACCAAGGGAAGGGAACACCTCATCAGTCCCTTCCCTTCTTTGATGATCTCCATGACGAGCTTTCTCATTCTTGGAATAAACCTTATACCTCGCGCATTCACGTGCCCTCGACGTCAATATATTCGACTATCGTGGGCGCTGAGGCGCGAGGGTATTTAAAGATGTCACCGGTCGAAGAGACACTTGCGGGTTATCTCTCGCCGGGTTCGGCATCGTCGCTTAATAAATCTGCTCTCCCTTCTAAGCCATGCAGGGTAACCTCCATGCTGGTCGGGAGAGCATATCAAGCGGCGGGTCAGGCTGGTGCTGCGCTGCACACCATGGCTGTCTTGCAGGCGTACCAGGCTGACCTACTAAAAGATTTGAGTGCTGGAAGAGGCCTCGACGACGAAGCTTTTTCTGAACTTCGTCGAGCTACGGATTTGTCTCTCCGTGCCACCAAGCAGTCAGCCCGTGCTATTGGCCGGTCTATGTCCGCTTTGGTTAGCACTGAGAGGCACTTATGGCTTAATCTATCCGGCATCAAGGATAAGGACAGAGTTTTCCTCCTTGATGCCCCAGTTTCGCCTTCTGGTCTCTTTGGAGACGCCATGAACACGGTTATCTCCAGATTCCAGGAGGCGAAAAGCCATGAGGAAGCCTTTGGGCAATTCCTTCCTCGTCGCACTCAGGGGGCGAGGCCGTCGGTCACCCAGTCTCGCCCTGATTCTGTTAGGAGGGAGGTTCAGAAACAGAGCGTGGCAAGTCATGCTCCCCCTCGCAGAGATTGGGGACAGGCTCGTCGCCCTCAGCAACCTCCCAAACAAGACCTCAGGGCTTGTATCTCCAAGAGAAAGAAGCCCTGACGGTCTTGTATCCAACCCTGTGAGGGTAGTTCCCTTCGGGACGGGGCGCGTGTATCATTCACTTCGGCCCTCCCGATACCCTCACGAAACCTCTTCACTCCCGCCACCCTTGGTGTTTCGGGTGACAGGGGTTTCCAACAAAATGTTGAATGTACCGTTGCTCCCTGCCATAATCCAGGACACGGAACATTCGACACCCCCTCGACAGGAAGTCTTGAAATTAGTTCCCATCTCAGAGAACCTGGCAGCGTGGAAACTTCTGCCAGGTATTTCTATGTGGGTTCTAAAAACAGTAGAAAAAGGCTACAGAATTCAGTTCGCTTGCCGCCCTCCGAGCTTCAACGGCGTGGTTTCCACTACCGTAAGCCCGGAACAGGCATGTCTACTTCAGGTAGAACTGCAAAATCTCTTGGAAAAAGGGGCCATAGAACATGTTCCCCTTCCAGAGAAAAAGTCTGGCTATTACAGCAGATACTTCCTGTCCCCAAGAAAGGGGGGGGGGGTTGCGTCCCATCTTAGATCTTCGTGCCTTGAACCGCTCGGTCAAGACGCTCAAGTTCAAGATGCTAACAGTCAGGTCCGTCGTGTCTCAGTTCCAACGTTTCGATTGGCTGGTCACGATCGACCTCATGGACGCATACTTTCATATTGGAATTCTGCCACAGCACAGGAAGTTCCTGAGGTTCGCTTTCGGGGACGAAGCCTTCCAGTATCGGGTCCTTCCATTCGGCCTAGCCCTATCACCCCGCACATTCACGAAATGCATGGATGCAGCACTGGCTCCGTTGCGACTCCAGGGCATCCGCATTCTGAATTATCTAGACGACTGGCTGATCCTAGCCCAGTCTCAAGAACTGGCAGTTCAGCACAAGGATATCGTCTTGGCTCATCTAGGTTCTCTGGGTCTGAGACTCAACGCCAAAAAGAGCGTTCTTTCCCCGACCCAGAAAATTTCCTATCTAGGGGTTATATGGAATTCGATCACGATGCAGGCACAGTTGTCTCCCGCTCGTGTCATCTCCATTCAGAACTCCCTGAGCATTCTCAGGCTAGGTCAAGGTTGCACTGTTCTTCAGTTCCAACGAATATTAGGTCTCATGGCGTCTGCATCCACGGTGATTCCTTTGGGCCTTCTCCATATGAGACCGTTTCAGCTGTGGCTAAAAGCCAGGGGGTTTCATCCAAGGGCCAGTCCCCTCAGGCAAATAAGGGTTACGCGCCCAGTGCTTCGTTCCCTTTCTATGTGGTTCAGACCCCGGTTTCTCACCTTGGGTCCCACTCTTGGTGCGTTGTGTCGTCGCAGGATGCTTACGACAGACGCCTCCCTGACGGGTTGGGGTGCGGTCTTAAGTGGTCGTCCAGCCCAAGGGGATTGGGAGAGTCATCAACTCGATTGGCACATAAACCGCCTCGAGCTGATGGCAGTATTTCTGGCCCTGAAATACTTTCTCCAACATTTGAGAGGCTGCCATGGCCTTGTGCGGGTGGACAACACAGCAGCAGTCTCCTACATAAATCATCAAGGAGGCCTATGTTCTCGCCACCTCAATTTGCTGGCACGTCGGATTCTCCTTTGGGCCCAGGGCAAGTTACTGTCACTCAGGGCAGTCTATATCCCTGGACGCCTGAATGTGGGAGCAGATTTTCTGTCCAGACAAAACTTACCATCGGGCGAGTGGAAACTCCATCCCGAGGTAGTACAACAGATTTGGGAGAGATTTTACAGAGCCGAAGTGGACCTCTTCGCCTCTCAAGAGACTGCGCAATGTCCCCTCTACTTCTCTCTGAGTCACCCAGCCCCCCTGGGTCTGGACGCGATGGCGCATACATGGCCCAGAATGCGCCTGTATGCGTTCCCTCCGGTTTCTCTGCTCCCGGGAGTCCTGGCCAGAGTTCGCCAGCAAGGGTCTTGCCTCTTATTGATAGCGCCTCGCTGGCCGAACAGGGTTTGGTTCTCAGAGATGATGTCTCTCCTAGACGGCTCGCCCTGGGCGATTCCGGACAGGAGGGACCTTCTGTCTCAAGCACAGGGGACAATATTTCATCCCCGGCCCGAATTGTGGAAACTTCACGTTTGGCCCCTGAAGGGTACCAACTGAGGGACACAGGGCTGTCGCTTGGGGTTATTGAAACCATTCTTAGTGCTAGGGCTCCCTCCACCAGAAGAATTTACACCAATAAATGGGGTGTCTTCGAAAGGTGGTGCAGTTCACATGATGCAGATCCAGTTAACTGCCAAATTGTTTCAGTTCTGGAGTTTCTGCAGGAAAAACTGTCAGCAGGCATATGCCCCGCTACTCTCAGGGTTTATGTGGCCGCCATTTCGGGTTGCCACGCCTTGATTGACGGGGTGCCTTTAGGGAAACATCCTCTACTCGCCCGCTTCATTCGTGGAGCCAGGCGACTGAGGCCTCCCGTTAGGGCCAGAACTCCTTCGTGGGACTTAACAATAGTCCTGGAGGCTCTGGTCGAGACCCCTTTTGAACCTCTGGAGTCAGCGTCTGACAGACTTCTGACTTTCAAGATGTTCCTTTTTCGACAATACTAAAGTTCCTTTTTCGACAATACATCCTGTCACTTTAGAAGCCTTCTGCTCCCCGCCGTTTTTAACGCCGGAGCAGGAAAGACTTCACGGACTCTGCCCAGTCCGTGCCCTTCAGATTTATGTCCACCGCACAAGCCAGTGGCGTAAATCAGGGCAATTGTTTGTTTGCTATGGGGGCCGCAACAGGGGGGCGGCCGCTACTAAGCAGACTATGTCACATTGGGTGAGGGATGCTATTGCCCTGGCCTATGAGGCGCGCGGTCAAGCTTCGCCAGTAGGTGTCAGGGCTCACTCCACCAGAGGGGTCGCTTCCTCTAAAGCCTTGGCTAGAGGGGTCCCTCTGCAGCAAGTTTGTGATGCGGCAGGTTGGTCCTCTCCGCACACATTCATTAAATTCTATAGTTTGGATGTTCATGCTACTCCGGGCTCTTACGTCCTCGAGTCGACATCTCAAACTCATGCAGGAACAAGTTTGTGACGTGGCGGGCTGGTCCTCTCCACGCACATTCTACAATTTTCTACATGGGCTAGGATGTTTTGCTACCCCGGACTATGTCCTTGGGTCGACATCCCAGGCTCATGCCAAATCCAAGTTCATGGTACGAACTTTTGAGTTAGAGCCCTTGGATCGGCTTCTCAAACTCATCTTTTGACTTTGTGGGCTAGATGCTCCGCTACTCCGGACTCTTATGTCTTTGAGTCGACATCTCAAGCTCATGTCTAACCAGGTTTGTGATACGGCAGGCTAGTCCTTTCCGCACACACTCTTCGGATTTTATGGTGTTAGATGTTCTGCTACTCCGGGCTTATGCCCTTGAGTCGACATCTTAAGCTCATGTCTGGAACCTCTCGCGTTCTGTGAAAACACTTCACAACGATCAGGGGTCCGGACAGCCCCAGTGCGGCGGCGTGGGCATTTCGTTCCCCATAGCGCTTAGCAGCACAGCATCAAAGTGAAGCTTTTTGTAAAGGGAACGTCTCGGGTTACTTGTGTAACCCTTGTTCCCTGAAAAAAGCGGAACGAGATGCTGCGCTTCTTTTGCCGCACTGGGACGTCCCAGGACCGCTCTTCAGAAAAATAATCTGACGACACTCTGGTGACGCCTCCTATTTATAACCTGGCCACAGGTGCGTCCAATGATCTCACCAACCGAGGCTATAAATTCCAGTCAATTTCATTGACGTGTTACACACATGTTCAGAGCAGCTCACAATAAGATTGTTTCCCCATAGCGCTTAGCAGCGCAGCATCTCGTTCCGCTTTTTTCAGGGAACAAGGGTTACACAAGTAACCCGAGACGTTTTATATTGTAAGTTTCAGGAGGGTGTACACATTTATGCAACATGGCCTTGTATCATTTGGATTTTTATCGAACAAAGATTTCCTAGTTGTGCTAACATAAAATGAACTTAAATTGAACTTACTTCAAAAGTGTATTGCAAAATGCTACATATTATTTGAAGTAAATCCAACACATAATTGTTATTCAGTGTAGTTTCAAGTTTATGGTATATACATTTATCAGTCTATACAAGACAGCAAATAAAGAATACATCTAACTTGATTGTAACCTGTAAAATGAGTGACTTGCAAACTCAAAGCCATAAAGAAGTCTACAGTGAATATTGCAATGCATTTTGACCAACAATGTCAGCTGCACTCGAGCCAGAGTCAGTAAGATCCATTATATTTATTTGCTTTTTATGACCGACAGCAGTCAGTATGGTATAGGCCTACATGACTTGGCTCTACGCCAATTATGCAGTGCATTGCGAGCAAATATTTTACAGGGTAAGACACACATACCCAGTAATCCCCTAGTACTTTGCCATACAATGTACGCAGTGGGTCCATTTTTATTACGTTTGCCTCGGGGAACTATGTGTACAGTATGAACCGTGATTTAATTGGTAAAACACTACGTGAGAATGTGTAGTCACAGCAGTTATTAGATACGAAGCAGATGTATTGCGTTTCAGTCTATGAGGAATAATCTGGGTCTATGCTATTAAAGTTACCTCCATAATTGTAATTAAGCTTCTAAAAATGCATTTGCTTTGTCTTTTAAACAGTGCCAAGTGAAAAAGATGAAATGAGGCAATAGTTTGGAGAGCATCCATCCATACGCATGAGGTGACAGGATTAAAGGTGACACAATGATTGAGGAACAAATGATGCGTGCTATAAATGTATTCTTTGCATATCAAAGGGGCTGTAACTTGATTTCAATATGACATGATGCTGAAGATTATTAGCATACATCTCAGAATAATACTTTAAAGGAAACAATGGGTGTCATTACATTTAAAGTCAACGTGAAAATCAAAATTGATTTCTTAATGTATTGTGAATGATTCCTCTGTGCATGTTATTCCATATAACTTTTTGTTTTTGATGTTTGACTTTTGTAATCTTTAATCAAAATGTAAAAAAGTACTAGCAAAATTGTATTACGTCATATACGTCATAATGGCCATTGGATAATGTTAACCAACAGCCAAAAAGTGAACGTATTTAGGCATTGTTTTAGGGAACTTGTGGTGCGTTTAAATCATGTTGGAAGGATCTTATTTTTACGAGTTGATCACACTTGAACGGCACTACAAAGTGGTCATTATGAGTGGGAAACTCTGGATTTCCCGAGTTGGGGGTGTGTCGATTGAAGAATCATGGCGGAATTGAAAGATTAAGATTTACTTGTGGATTTTGGCTGTGCAGTTATTTTGTATGCATTTTTTTGTACTGGTAATGAAGAACAATGATAAAACTTGCCAGAAAACAAGACTCATCTAGCTGGTTTATGAAGCGACTGGCTTGTGCAACAAAACTACATTTCCCATCATTACAATGTATGTGGCTGCTCGAGAATGAGAAAACAGATAGATAAAGCATTTTATGTTGCTTGAAATGTTCCTGTAACCATGACATTTTTGTGACAGTGCATTACAGTATGTGTTTGTGTGTGACTGATGGTCTTGCCTTAAATGATGGGCTACAGATAAATCTGCATTGATTTTTGTGACTCTTGTGCATTGTCCGCTATAAGCCATAATGGGAGGGTGAAGGACAAGGTGAAAAAATACATAAAATTGTGATCAACTCATTGTAAAGCGGGTCTTGACTGGACAGGGGAAGAAGGACACGGTGACAGGTTGGTGAACTCAAATATACAGGTTTTTTTAATAAGACAGGGAACGGGGTAACATAAACGTGAACACAAAAGTATTATGCTTTTAACTAGTCTTCTTGTAAGGCTGCCAACACTGGACTGGCATCGCACCCCGACTGGCGGTGTTGTGGCTCTTTTATGCCGCTCTCCCCGTGGTCACTGAAATTAGAGACAAGTGTTAGACATATTTTAGCTCAGGTGTAAGCGCCCTTACCGCTCCCCCTCTCCGGACGGGCGCTTGACCACGCCCCCACTGCCACATACCCCCACTGCCCGACTCAGGCCGGTGCGCCATCCGGCCTGCCTACCACTCCCCCCCCATTTCTGGAAAGGAAGTCGGCGACAGCCATCTGCACCCCCGGTCTGTGGATCACCTCAAACTTAAAAGGCTGGAGAGCCAGATACCAACGGGTGATCCGGGCGTTAGTATCCTTCATGCGGTGGAGCCACTGCAGTGGGGCATGATCCGAGCAGAGGGTGAAGGCCCGCCCCAGCAGGTAGTAGCGGAGTGTGAGGACCGCCCACTTGATGGCCAGACACTCCTTCTCCACGGTGCTATACTTCGTTTCCCTCAAGGAGAGCTTCCTACTGATGTATAGCACCGGGCACTCCTCCCCCTCCACCACCTGCGAGAGTACGGCCCCCAGCCCCCTCTCTGAAGCGTCCGTCTGTAATAAGAAAGGGAGAGAGAAGTTAGGTGAATACAAGAGCGGCCCCCCACAGAGTGCGGCTTTAATTTGTGTGAACGCCTGTTGGCACTGCTCCGACCATTGGACTGGATCTGGAGCCCCCTTTTTAGTGAGGTCAGTCAGCGGGCTGGTGACGTCCGAATAATTAGGCACAAACCTTCTGTAGTAGCCAGCCAGCCCCAGGAACTGCCTCACCCCCTTTTTGGTCTTGGGTCTAGGGCAAGTCGCAATCGCCGCGGTTTGATCAATTTGGGGACGCACCTGGCCATGGCCCAAGTGGAACCCCAGATACCGTACCTCCACACGCCCAATCGCGCACTTTTTAGGGTTTGCAGTGAGCCCCGCCCGCCTCAGCGACTTCAGGACCGCCCTCAGATGTTGTATGTGCCGCTGCCAGTCATTACTATAAATAATAATATCGTCTATGTAGGTAGCAGCGTAAGCAGAGTGCGGCCGGAGGACACGGTCCATTAAACGTTGGAACGTGGCTGGGGCCCCGAACAAACCGAACGGAAGTGTCACGAACAGGTGTAATCCGAACGGCGTGGTGAAGGCTGTTTTTTCTCGGGAGATTGGTGTCAAGGGGATCTGCCAATAACCCTTTGTCAAATCCAATGTCGAATAAAAGCAAGCAGAACCTAACCGATCGAGCAGTTCATCAACGCGGGGCATTGTGTACGCGTCAGATTTAGACACCGCGTTGACTTTTCTATAATCCACACAGAACCGCACCGACCCGTCGCTCTTGGGAACAAGAACGACTGGGCTGGACCAGTCGCTGTGGGATTCTTCTATTACCCCCATATCAAGCTTAGCATGCAATTCATCCCGGACAATTTTCTTTCGATGCTCGGGGAGGCGATAAGGGCGGCAACGAACGACCGCCCCCGGCTCGGTCTCGATATTGTGCTGTATGAGGTTCGTGCGACCCGGCAGGGGAGAAAACACGTCCACAAACTCCTTCTGCAACCTGGCAACCTCTGCTCGCTGGCACGGGGAGAGGTGGTCTCCACAAATGACTGGGGCATTGAGATCAGGTTTTGGATTTACCTCCGGTCCGAGCTCCGCCCTCTCTGGGACCACCGTAGCCAACGATACAGGGACCGCCTCCCTCCATAATTTAAGGAGGTTGAGGTGGTAAATTTGATGCGCATTCCCCCTATCGGTTCGCTTAACCTCATAATCGAGATCACCCACTCGTCGTGTGACCTCAAAGGGCCCTTGCCACTTGGCGAGTAATTTGGAGCTCGATGTGGGAAGCAATACAAGAACTTTATCTCCCGGTGCAAATTCCCTCAGCTGCATTCCCCTGTCGTACAGCCGGCATTGACGCTCTTGGGCCCGGAGCAAATTCTCCTGTGTTAGTTTTCCCAAAGTGTGGAGCTTTGCTCTGAGGTCAAGAACGTATTGAATTTAATTTTTGCTATTTGTAGGTCCTTCCTCCCAGCCTTCTCGTAAGACATCTAAGATGCTGCGCGGGCGTCGCCCATACAACAGCTCAAATGGAGAGAAGCCGGTTGAGGCTTACGGGACCTCTCGTACTGCAAACAACAGGGGATCGAGCCATCTGTCCCAGTTTTTAGCATCCTCGTGCACGAACTTACGAATCATGTTTTTGAGGGTTTTGTTAAAACGTTCCACTAGGCCATCTGTCTGCGGATGATACACGCTAGTGCGAATCGATTTAATGCCCAATAGATCGTAAAGTTCGCGAAGTGTGCGTGACATAAATGTTGTGCCTTGATCAGTGAGGATTTCTTTTGGAATCCCCACCCGGGAGATTATTTTGAAGAGCGCCCCAGCAACACTACGTGCTGAGATGTTGCCTAGAGGCACTGCTTCCGGATATCGTGTTGCGTAATCCACTAAGACTAATACAAAGCGATGTCCCCGTGCTGTCCGCTCTAATGGCCCGACGAGGTCCATTCCAATTCTCTCGAAGGGGACCTCGATCAACGGAAGAGGGCGCAATGGCGCTTTTGGGGTGGCCGGTGGGTTCACCAGCTGGCATTCGCGACACGCCACACACCACCTGCGGACGTCACCGCTAATGCCCGGCCAATAAAAACGGGCTATTAGTCGGAGAAGTGTTTTTCTTTCCCCTAGATGTCCCGCCATGGGATTATAATGAGCCGCCTGGAATAACATTTCCCGGCGGCTCCGTGGAATCAAAAGCTGTGTCCTATTTTCTTTAGTTTGAGTGTCCTGCGTCACTCTATACAGTCTGTCATTTATAATTGAAAAATAGGGGTATGCGAGAGCGATGTCTGGCTGAAGACGCTGACCATCGATCATTTTTACCTGATCAAAGGCATGCTTGAGGGTTTCGTCCCGCGACTGCTCCAAAGGGAAATCCTCGTCAGGGAATTCCCTGCGAAGAGGAGGGGCGGAAGCCTCGCCCCTCTCCTCGTCATCCCGATTTGGAGCAGCCGAGGACGGCCCCGGCTCCGCCTCCCCTGCCAAAACATCACACATCGCACATCTCCCCACTTTAGTGCAGGACCCATCCGTACAAACTCCCCCTAGCAGATCTTTAAATGCTGGCCAATCGGTCCCCAAAATCAGAGGATGGGTGAGGCGGGGATTAACCGCTGCCCCCACTCTATGCTTTTTTCCCCGGAATTTCACTAACAAGGTCACCATCGGGTACTTGTGAATATCCCCATGCACACACCTCACCCTCACCCATCTAGCTGTGCCCAAAGCCCCGGGTTGAACCAAGCATTGATGGATGGTGGTCTGATTGCAACCGGTATCCAGCAATGCTTGGTGTGTACCCCCCTGGATTCTTACTGGAATCCGGTACGCTGCAGCCCGATCGGGGGCAGCATGCGGGGGATCGGAGACCCGAACCACCGTCCCCACTACCATCATCGGACACTGATCTCGGAAGTGGCCCGGGTCCCCGCACCTCCAACAGGCTGGCCCAGGCGCCATACCCGTACCTGCGTCGGCGGACGCCCCCACCTGAGGGGGAGAGCGGCTGAATGTTGCGGGGGGGGGGGGTGTGTGATGCCACCGTGGGTCTCTGCCAGGCTCCTCGCCTGCGGGGGGCAGGAACGGACCCTGGAAGGAAGACAGAGCGAGAGGGGGGAGGGGAGGGAGAGAGAGAGAGAGGGCTCATCCGCCCTCGGGATCGCCGCCATGTGGTCCTCCGCGAGCTGCACGGCTGCCTCCAGCGACGTCGGGCGGTGGCACTGGACCCACTCCGCCGTTCTTTTGGGCAAACGCTGGATGAATTGCTCCAGCACCACCTGATCGATGAGACCCTCGACGTCGCGGTCCCCCACTAGCAGCCACTTCCGACAGGCATCACGGAGCCGCTGAGCAAACGCGAACGGGCGGTCGGCTTTGTCTAGCTTCATGGCCCGGAAGAGCTGACGATTCTCTTCGGGGCTCCGACCAACCCGTTGCATAATGGCTCTCTTCAGGTCGGGGTAGGCCAGGAGGTTCGTTGCCGGCAGTTGTTGAGCCGCGAGTTGGGCTTCCCCGGACAATAGAGGTACGAGGCGGGCTGCCCATTGTTCGCGCGGCCAGGCCCAGATCTCAGCGCTCCGCTCAAATAAATCCAGAAAGGCTTCTGGGTCATCCGTCGCCCACATCTTCTGTAACATGGGAGGAGGCAACAGAGAAGGATTGTCCGGGGTCGCGGCTGTGGCGGGAGCGGCCTCCCGGCTGAGGAGGCTCCAAATAGCAAGTCAATCCTCTGCTTGAGCCCGCATGATCTTGAAGAATCGTCGATCCTGGTCCTCTCGGAGCTCAAGCAGGGAGTGCTGGTGGCTTTGGTGTAGCGTAGCGAGGGACTGGAGGACTTCGGTCAGCTGGGAGGACTCTACGGGACGACCTTCCATGTCTATTCGTCCCGGGTTTCGGCACCAGTGTAAAGCAGGTCTTGACTGGACAGGAGAAGAAGGACACGGTGAAAGGTTGGTGAACTCAAATATACGGGTTTTTTTAATAAGACAGGGAACGGGGTAACATAAACGTGAACACAAAAGTATTATGCTTTTAACTAGTCTTCTTGTAAGGCTGCCAACACTGGACTGGCATCGCGCCCCGACTGGCGGTGTTGTGGCTCTTTTATGCCGCTCTCCCCGTGCTCACTGAAAGTAGAGACAGGTGTTAGACATATTTTAGCTCAGGTGTAAGCGCCCTTACCGCTCCCCCTCTCCGGACGGGCGCTTGACCACGCCCCCGCTGCCACACTCATCAACACATTTTAAAAATGAGTCTTAATCTACAGTCACTTCGGTTCAATAGAAATATGCGTGTGGCTGGTCAGCCACTTACACCAGTGCACCCTAACTAGTAAAGTTCCTTTTCTGTGTCTTTCTTTTTCTTATGTTGATCTTAACCACAAAAACAATTTTACATATGTAGTACCTGATTTCCATAAATTCTAAACAATCTGAATGTGTAATTATGGTAACATAACAAGAGAAAAACAAAAAAAGATTATATACACTCTGTGTCCACTTTATTAGGTACACCTGTACACCTACTTATACATGTGATTATCTAATCAGCCAGTGGCAGCAGTGCAATGCATAAAATCATGCAGATATGGGTCAGGAGCTTTAGTTAATGTTCACATCAACCATCAGAATGGGTAAAAATGTGATCTCAGTGATTTCGACTGTGGCATGATTTATGGTTGCAGACAAGCTGGAGATCAGCAGTTACAGAAATACTCAAAATAGCACATCATGGCACGATTGAAATAACTGAGATCATGAGATCACATCTTTACCCATTCTGATGGATGATGTGAACATGAACTGAATAGATAAATACCATTTATTAAAAAAAAGGTAAAAAAAGATAATATAGTAAATAATAGTATAGAAAATATTGTAAATGATAGTTCTTATAACTGATGTTAAAATATGAAACTGTTAATGTTCAAAATGTGTTTGTATATGTAGAAATTAACATTAATCAAGATTATGCTGTAATTGTAAGTATTGTGTAATGCTAATATATACAACTTTGTTGTAACATGTTATTTCTCTTTTGGCTGCAGTATTGAATTAGAATTGAACTCCCACTTCATTAGAATATTGAATATGCACCATCATAAATATTACAAAAATTAGGGAGATAATTAAAAAAAAAAATCACAATCCTTTTAGAAAATTCATACAGCTCAATGTGTATTTAGTGGCCAGTGTTGATACCCATCTTATTGTATAAATAAGACTCTGGGCGATGATTAACAGATACTGAGCTTCTGCATCTTTAATCATAAACTTTATGCCAACATTGTGTCAAAGCACTTTGTGTTACCAAGACTACAAAACATTTTGGGAATGTAATGCATGTTTAATACTCAGTATCATGTGGGCATGTGTGTGTAGGCAGTTGCCATAGAAACACCAATCCTAGCATCATGCACAAGCAACATTTTGGCACAGCAAAAGGGTTATGCCTCAAAGCTAGAATTGCATGATGCTATCAATATATCTGATTGATTTTGTACAAAAAAGTAAAAAAAAAAAAGAAGCACATTAGGACCTATAAATGTATGTATTGGAGTGTATGTCCAAATATGTGCTTAAACAAATTATGCAAGCATATGCAATCCATATTCCATCCACGGGCAATGTGTGTGTTCACACATGCCAGTGTTGGTATGTGCATGCCTTTGTGTTTGTTGGTGGGTGTTTATAGCGGGAGTGTTAATGGTGGAATGTAAGAAAATAGTTGCAGCATAACCCTGGAACAGATAGTTGTCTACACTGGTCCCCAGTTGTTACTCTCCCCAGCAGGTCCTTTAGTTTCGCATTTGTTATAACGCTGGCCCGCTGAGCCATCCCTCCGACCATGCCAAGGGGGGAGGCGAATGATATAATTTAAGTGAACGTCTGCAGGAAGGAGAGGCAGGAGGAGCCGCTCAGTTAAATTATAATAATAAACTCCCAATCAATGCAGGACCCCTTGCTAAAAATAAAAGCAGCTCTGGGTTGGATTGATGTCCATAAAAGAGGAGGGCTAATATGGGTCAAACACATGATGGAACCTGCCAAAATCACAGCACTCTTTTTTTATTCTTAGTGACATCACACATGTGTGAATGATGTTCTAAACTGTGTTCTGTAACGGAATGATCTGTTCCCCCCCCCCCCCCCCACACACACACACACAAAAATAAGACGTGTTCTTGTACCCATGTTTTTTAGTTTTTTTTTTCTATTTAACCATGCGCTAGGAGGACATATTTGAAAGTCACTGTTTTTTCAGTGTTCTTTAAGATGCAGCGCAAAGCTTTTAAAAACACATCTTGTGAAACCTGTGTTCGGTTCCGTTCTGTTGCTCTGCATCTAGCTGTTTTTGCACATAACAGGCCCTGTGTGAACAGCCCCTAAGGGGGTAAAGCCCCCTTAACCATGGACAAATCACTCTAACGCACAGCCTAGAGTGGCTTATTGCGTTTATAAACAGACATTTTACAAAAACAGCAATGTTCAATAAATAGATTAATACATTAATAAAAATAATAATATGAATCATAAAATGGCATGAAAATTGTGTGCTTGTGGCAAAATATTTGCTAAATAATATGACAAGATTCCTTACATTTATCTGAGCAGTTTTAAGTTGAAATGCTCAATATGTCACTCTAAAACCAAGTTAAACTTTCTTCCAAACAGATGTGGTTTATAAGTTTGACCCACAATGGTTAAAGTTCTTGAGATTTTAATTAACAAACCAAACCCTAAACCTTACCAATAGGGTCAAACTAATGCCAATTCAGAGTTGCAAGTTAACTATCCATTTTTTTTTTTTTTTATAGAATTGTGTGACTTATATTGGTAGCCTAAGTGGACGTCTCAACAGTGAATAGCTTATGTACCAGAAAATACCTCCACAGCTTTTTGGACTCAAACAGAACAGCCTTCTTTCAGCCATAATTATAAATTATGAGGGAGACCTGGAGTGATGTACTTTTCAATTCAATGATAAATGGATTTTTAAAATGCAAGGCTAAGGGAACACATCAATGAGGCAGGTATTGGACTAGAAATCGTGGTCTGGCAAGGAGGAGGGGGAAATAGATGGTTAATGTCAACAGGAAAAATGCAATGAGACCCATCCATTTGTTTTCTAGTATATTTATAAGCTCTGAAGCAACACTCAATCTTAAAAGCCACCAGAGTGGAAGAAATTATCCTGGTAAGAAATCCTTAGCTCTGAATACCAGAACTTTTAACACGTTATCAGGATTACAGGAATGTGCCTTAGACATTAATGTGTGTTGGTATGGATAGAAGGGGGACAGAGGGATGGGTCCCCCCCATGTTTGGAAGAGAGTGAATTCATCATGCATCTATATTTTTTAACAACAAGAAATTATTTTAGTTTAAGACACAGAAATGTAACCACTATAGGGATCCTGTTACATAACCTATGAGTCATGCAGGTGATATTGAATGATTTTTAATGATTGCTCATCAGTGGGTTAAAAGTGTAAAGTTTATGGCATTGAAATACTCAGAAATCTGCATTGTATCACATTGCTATATGTTGGATTGAAAATTACAGTCTATATATCACTTTGTATTTTTAAAAACTGTATCATAACATGCTCATGTTACAAGGCAATTCAAATTTTAATTTTTAATTATTTATCACTAGATTCATACTTCACGATTGTCATATTTTGGAGTCTAAGTTTGGACCAGACAGGTGCGCCCAACCAGCATTTTCAACAAGTTTTACTTTTGTTGTAACAGTCTCTGATTCTCAACAGTCATACACACACCCGCACTAACACATGTGTGCATATACACACAGGCACAGTGAGGCCCACTCACAGAAAGGCTCTCACATGGACACACCCACACAAACTTGTGAATACTAACAACATTCCTGAAATAATAATCCATTACATTTTTATCCTCCAAGATGTGTTATCTCTCAGTTGGATTGTTATCCTAAACTCAGCTGCATAAATACAGAAAACCAAAGTTGATTTTAGATTGTATTTTTTTTACATAAATCAGCATTTCTATTGAAATTCTAAATAAATTATTTTGTGGTTACGTAATGATGTCTCTGAAAAAATGCAGAAAGATTATTTCTAAAACTGTACTGTACATGAAAAGAGCTGAAGACTAAATATAAATGAGGACAGATAATCACTCCTACCCAAATATGAATTTTAAATGATAGATTCAGCATCTGGACATCTGAATATGTCTAGCTTTGTAGCGGTAAAAGCTATTATTAAAGTTATAGTTAAAACTTTGCAGAACATCAAACAGGAGACTAAGACCATGCACTTTTAAAATCTATTATTTAAGTTTATGTGATTATTACATACAATTTAATATGACTGAATCAACTACATTTTGCTACCCCAGAAAAAGATATTGTAAGGGTCATGTTAAATAGATATACCTTCTTAAAGGATGTATGTTTTTTCCGAGCCTTTCTTGAAGAAAACACTCTTATCGATATTGGTGAAGACAAATCAAATAATCTAGTAAATTTACTGTCACTGCAGATGGAGCAAAGTGTTGCTTGGCTCTTTGGCAAGAGATAATAAAGCAAATAAATTAGTTTTGTTCTTAAATGTACAGCCACTTGCGCAAGTCCATGGATAATTACCTAGATAATGAGTTATACCCAAAGACATTTTTTTTTAATCTTACTGTAAGATGCAAGAACTAGTGAGAAATAATGATGGAATAAAAGAGCATGTTTTCTATAAATGTATTCCAGGCAGAATATAGCATTTTAAATACAGTATCTCAAGTGTCCATTCAAAGGGTTGAAAATAATGAGAGAAAGCCAGAGAGAAATCCTGCATCATTGGCATTATTTGTGGCTGGAACAGTACGTTAAACACCATGACATCACCCTATGCAAACTAATTTAAAAAATACACCATTCTTAAGTATAAAATGCCAGCTTCATTCGTCGAGGGTACGTTTCTTCACCCAAGAGAACAAAGTTTGGCTTCTTCCTAAGTATAAACCAGGCTATATAGAGACATATACAAATGAAATATACAAATGAGTTTGCTGATTGTTCTTTGTCCAAATACTTCCAGATCATGACTGTATGCTACTCTAAAAGTGCAGTCACTGGCCCAACTTTTTCCCTGGGGTCCTCTCTGATCTGATCAGATGCTACATTAAATTATTGTCCTATTAATTTTGCACTTGTATGTATGCTTGGGTGGATGTAATTTTGTTTAAGTACAGTATTCATGAAATTTCACCCTCTCATCAAAACAGACCATAAAAATTTAACTTCCACTTGACTGTAAACACAAACCAACAGGGTCCAGTTTCACTCTTTGAAACTTACTGTCTGCTTAGGTCAGTCTTGGGTGGGTCAGCAACAAAACAAGGGTGATCTGGTTTCTGAGGAAGGAGAGCTCAATATTTACGGTTTGCCAGCAGATCGGTGTCATATCACAGGGCTAAACCTTTTCCCTGACAGTCTGCCATCCCTCTGTGCTCTTTCGCTGGCACTCTTGGTTTGTAAGACACCCAATTCTGTGCCCCATTGTATCTGGGAAACAGTCAGCGAGAGACTTATTTGTGCCATAATTTGTATGTGACAAATGCTTTTTATGCCACAGATGGTCATCTGTCACGTCTCAGTTTTACCCATTTTAGTTGGGTAAAAAGTCCTCAAGTTTGATATAATTGCTTATTTTCAAAATCATGTCTGATTCCAGGGATTAGGGTGAAAATGGCTTGTGTATTTTAATCTCAGACAGTTCATCTGGGTTACGGGCAATACAATGTGGCAATAGTACCGTCAGTTCGGGTCCCAAAATTGGTAACTGGTAAAGACTCACAATAGTATCTAAAGGCCTAAAATTGCTACCTATATTTGCAAAAGCAAATAGATATGCTATTGAAAGCATACTTTTCGGAATTGTAAAAAATAACTAGATTGGTACATTTTCTGAAGAAAATGTGAGTGTTGCTTGCCATGGCAAAACATGCTGTCACAATGCCCCACCAAAGGCCTCAGTACACTTCCCCAAATCAAAAGAGCCCATAAATCTATACATTTTTCTGGTGCAGAGAAATCGCTGGGGGCTTCCCAAGGGCCTCAGTACACTGCCAAACCATCCCCTTTCTTCTATGATGTCCTGGTGTTGAGATATGACTGGGTCATGTTGTAATGCTCTGTGTGCTCTGAATAGTTGCTAAAGAGTGGCTTGGCAGTTGCAAGGGCATTACTGAATGACAGCTTGCTGGCCCATGTCAAATGAGCCCACCCCAAATCTCTATGACACTCTGATTCTTAATACAGTATGATCACTCTGTTAACTTTTCAAAATATTGGATTTTTTTTTTGCCCCCCCTGAGCATTTTCGCCATCCGACTGGGGCTTAAAAATACAGGACAAATCATGTTCCTTATTGATTTGATAAGGAACATATAATTTAATCTTTAAATACGTGATGATCCCATATTTTACAGGATGTGTGGCAACACTATTTATACGGAAGAAGATCTGGGTTCAGGATTTTGGAAAATCCTTATAGAGCAATAGTAATAGTGGTGCCTTGTGATTACTAATGCACCACTAATGATTCTTTTTTAACAGCTTTTCCAGACATGTCTACCAACCTGGCCCCCAGGTTCCATTGTTTGGACAACAGGTTTGGACAACAGACAACAGGACATGAAATTGGCATGTTAAGCCATCAATGTTAAGTTGACCCGTTATTGGCTAACTTATAGTTGTCCCTGCACATTTAACAGGGAGAGGAGGGAGTATTTTAACATTGAAAAATTACACACCACTTTTAACAATCAAATCTCACTTTCAACAAACTTTGTTTGCAACAAGGATCATTAAACTTTGATGAACCATTCTAATTGCAAGAATGAGTAAAGCAATTTGAAATAAATCAGCAGAACACCTATCACATTAATACATATAAAATGAATCAGCAGAATGCTTACCTCATTAACATTGATTACGTGTCTATGGGTTAGCAGGATGCTTATGCTTACAGATACAGTATCAATGGCCTTGACAACACCTGTAACCATACTTGTTTGCTGGCTCTTTGTTGCTGAGCCTCTAGTTGCAACTGAAGACCTGATAGTCACGTTCATGTCCTGTATCTAATTCTTTACACTTCCTACACAGAGAAGCTCTGATAATGTACTCCAAATCATCAGTACTGACAGACTGTCTGTCTGTCTGTCTGTCTGTCTGTCTGTCTGTCTGTCCATCCATCCGTCTTTGAAAGTTGCATTCAATATCCTCTTGGCTGGATCAAAAATCTGAGGGGGCACATGCCAGTTTGAATCGGCATGATGCCAACTTGCTCCTTGTGCCCTAATTCTTCCCTCCAATCAATATCTCACAAGATGAGATCAGCAACGAACGAAGACAAATTTGAACACTGCAAAGTGAGAGGTCTTCAGTTATAGACCATTAGTTCAGTGGTCAATATGAGTTAACCTTCATATCGGGGCAATCATATGATAACTAACTCTGTTGAAAGGACAGCGAACTTTGAAACTGCCTACAGTGATCTTTGATGACATTCTCTGAGTGGAGGTATAGCTATATTTTGTTTCAAGGTCAGTTTCAGGGGATTGTAGTCTTTGCAAGTCTCTCTGTGCACTCTTTGGCATAATTGCAAAAGTACACCTATTTGTGTAACCCATACCTGAAGGGACGTCAAGCTCTGTCTACTTAATTAGGCTGTAGAGGGAGAGGTAATTAACCTAATACAGTTTAATTACATAGAGTGCGTGTCCCTGAATGTTTAATCAAATGTTTATTTTGGTGTTCAATTTTGCGTGCAATAGACTGGTATCATTAATTTTTCAAGTCATGGAAACAGTTATTACTTCAAGAATGAGTAGCTATATTGTATTTTTACAATTGATGGTGAAATAAATTTTAGCTGTCCATTAACAACATCCAAACAAAAATTTTATGTGAAAGGCAAACAAAATGGCATTTTCCACCCGTTTTGCTAGTGGCATAGCTCTGTGTAAAACAGAAAGGGTGGGACTTTTTTAAAAATAACCCATCAAAAATATATTGGATTGTGACATGTGGGGGTTCCATATCAGAATTGAGCCAGATCTGAATGCTAGTGTACTGTATGACGGGTAATTGGCAGGGAAGGGTTAAAAAATTAAGAGGCATTGGTGATGTCAGCAGATAAGGAAAGTTGTTTCAGACTTTTTGTTTCAGACAGGGAAATTTTATTATAGTTTGATAAAAGATTACCAAGACAAACTTTAAAGAAAAAAAAGTGCATCAAGGAATTGTAAACAATAAGACCAGAAATGAGCAATTAAGAAAGTAAATAGGGGGGCCTGCGGAGCTCAGCAACAACTGACGCTGACTACCACCCCTGAAGACATGAGTTTGAAACCAGGGTGTGCTGAGAAATTCCAGCCAGGTCTCCTAAGCAATCAAATTAGCCCGGTTACTAGGGAGTGTAGTGTTACATGGGGTAACCTCCTTGTGGTCACGATTAGTGGTTCTCGCTCTCAATGGGGTGGGTGGTAATTTGTGTGTGGATGGTGGAGAGTAGCATGCGGAGTCTCTGCGGTGTCATGCACAACAAGTCACGTTATAAGATTTGCAGATTGACAGTCTCAGAAGAGGAGGCAACTGAGACTTATCCTCCAACACCCAGATTGAGGTGTATAATATACTAGACAAATAAGATTTTGTCCCTGAATGTCAGCTAAAACAATAATAACTCTTCCTAATTTATCTTTACTCTGTTTGAGACATTTGAATTGTAGAAGTTTACTAATCAGTTTAATGACTCCCCTGCTTTTACTCTTTAAAAACAATTCCCACCCCATGTCTTTCCAAAATTTTCAGCTTTCTGCTGAGTAATGTGCATTTCTTGAAGAAACACTATATCATATTTCTTATGCTTAAAAAGAGAAATGCCCGAACCCATTCACATTCCATGTGGAGAGAGATTTGACATTTTGACATATAAGAAAAAATTGATTGTGTGTCAAAGACAAGATAATAAAGACCACATTCCAGCATTAGTGCAACAATCAAACCCCGAACATCCCCTAGAAAATCATCGATCATCGCTCCAAACTCAAACAGTCCATGCACACCTACGAGAGTCCCCATGAAAACTTTGCCATTGGATTGCTCAAGTCTGGTGTTTCTATACACATTTAGTGGACAGAATAACGCATCAAAAGATAATCTATAAAACAAACTCCAGACAATAGGCAGAACAAAAACAAAGAGCATGTAGCTTCATCCATAAAACTGTCCCGGAACCAACACAAAGAGAACGCACAGATTCAGTGAGCCAGTCAAATAAATGTTCAGTAAGCCAGTTCACTCATCTGCAACATGAGTGCAAGCAAATTACTTACTCACTCCAATGACTTTGCCAGAAATACTCTACAAAATAAACTCCAGCCGATAGGCGGAATAAGCACAAAGAGCATGTAGATTCATCCACAAAACCATCCCGAAGGTGTGTTGCTCTACAAAATAAACTCCAGCTGCTAGGCGGAACCAGTACAAAAAGAGCATGCATAATCTTCAAACAGTCAAGCAAATGTTCAGTGAGCTGGTCCTCTCAGCTCTGTAAGTCCCAAAAGGTGACTGACTCACTTGATTGACTTTATGAAGGACATCGCTTGCTGTGGGCATGTGAATTTTTACGGCCATCCATAGCATCAATTTTCAATTTGGTTGGGAATATCAGTGCAAAAGCGAAAGTCCGTTGATGTAAACGTTTCTTGCAATCCTTGAATTGATCACGTTTCTCTCTTATCGAGTTCGCAAAGTCTGGGAAAAAAAAATATTACTTTTTTCCAAGAAAGCCTTCCTTTACTCTTTGCCTTTCATAACACATGATCTTTATCGGATGATCTCAGTAATTTGGCCAGAATTCATTGTGCCTCTCTCCTTACACAGATCGCTGAGTCGGAACCCTGTGAGCTCGCTCGATTTCCAGCTTATGGCCTGCTATATTGAGCAGACTTGGAAAGAGCCCATCCAGGAATTTCACCATATCCTGTCCCTCCACTCCCACCGGAACACCCACAATACGGACATTATTCCTCCAGCTACAGTTTTCCATGTCCTCCAACTTCTCTCAGACACGCTTCAAATCCAAATTGGTCACTAGCGGATTAGCAGGTAATTTCCTCTCTGATGACTCCGGAAAATCAATCCATTTCTCAATATCCCCCCACTCTTGTGACCACATCACTAAACTTCGCCTCCATGCATGGCATGCCATTTATCTGATTTTGCCAGCTGGACTCTCTCAGATAAAGGGCAATTTAATGGCTCAGAGATGCACAGCAGTAATAATTGGATCGAAAGGTGACTTCTGATTTTACAGTGGGGTGAGCATGCGAGCATGCTAAAGGGGAAAGACAGTTTTCACTTAATCTCAAATGGAGGAAAAGTCACTGAAAACAAATAGATTAGTTTGCAAATAAAGATTACTATCTGCTGGGTGTTCTTAACCAAAGATATAGGTCTCAATAGGTCTCACAACAGATCAAAGAACAATTCAAAGAGAACCCATTAAAACAGAGCAGAAAGTAGTGAGGAAAAGCACATTTCAATTGCATCAGCAAGTGCAAAACCAATATGATAAGCAATGAATAAATTAAAGCATGTTTTACTGCAAGGTCAGCTGGGTGGTGTGTCTTCTCCCATGGTACTGCATCCCACACAAGGAAGAACATATACACACAAAGGTCAAACATTTTGCGCACACACATACAAACTGCCTGTTCTTAAACTTTTGATTTTATGAGGCTTTATAGTACAGGGTTGGTTAACTTTGCAACACTAGGAAGCTTTGCTTAACCTTTGCCTGGTCTTGGCATGTGGGAAGCTGCTTGCTGTATCGAGATGAGTACCATTCCTTAACAAATCACTAAAATTAAGTGGACCTAGTGCATTTCATGCTGAATTCCGTAGCAACACTTTCTGCAAGTCCAACCAATCTAATCTCCTGTCAAATTTGCTGCTTTAATGTTTGTGATAATTTATGTGATGATAACACTATGCCCCCCTTTGCTGGACTGGGTAATGTATGAGACCATATATATCCCTAAACATGTTCATTATTTACAATATTCTAAGTAGGCATGCTTAGGGAATTATTTATATGTGCATTTCAGCATCTTGTTTCAGAACTTTTAAAATTCAGTGATCATATTTTTGTGTTGTCTCAGTCTTTTCCTTTTTTTTTCTTCAGTATTTATAGCCAATTACCTTTGAACAATTCCATCATTTATTCTGGTATGTTTTGTACTGAAATGTGTCAGATTGTCAGGATGTTTTCATGAGAGATTTGTCGGTTGTAAACATTGTTTGTCATGTGTCGTCTTTGATGCAGATGTTAAGGAGCCAGCAGTGTGTTTATGAGTTTGTGCATAAACCCTTTAAACAGCAATTTCAAAGAGTGCACAGATGGAACAAACAGAATGTCCATACATTGAGTCAGCACTCAGGAAATAAAGTTACTTTTAATGTAGAGTATATCTGATTTGCAGATTTTGAAAAAAAAAAAAAAAGATAGAAATAAGTACAAAATTTTTTTTTTTAAATTTATTTTATGCACAGAAACATCTGGCTAAAATATTTAAAAAAATGACAGTGGTGTTCTTTTACAATTTTATTATTTTGCACATTTCTAATTCAATACAGTTATTCTCATAACAGGTTTGTGCAAAAACAAACATGGGTTGAGGAGCATCTTGTGAGGTTCTGTGCAAGCAAATAAATATTTATAAGTTAACATGAACTAATAATGAACAATACTTTTACTGAATTTATTAATCTTAGTTAATGTTAATTTCAACATATACTTACACATTTTTCAAATCAAAAGTTTTATTTGTTAACATTAGTTAATGCACTATGAACTAACATGAACTAACAATGTATAATTATATTTTTATTAACTAACATTAACAAGATTAATAAATACTTTAATATATATATTCAATGTGTACTTATTTAATGTAAGTTCTACATTCTACATTTAAATTCTACATTTATAAATTATTCTCGTAACTATAAACTGGTCAAAATCTGTCCAATGTCCACAAGGTGGAGATGTGTTCATTAGCTATTAGCTGGGCATTAGCCATTTCAAAGCTTAAAACCATTCAATGACTTTAGTACCCGTAGTTTAAAAAGGTTAATAAAATGTGACCTTTTAATCAAAACTGTGTGTTATCAATGTATACTCCTCAGCACACTGGCAAAACATTTAAAAAACATCCCTTTTATGTACAAAATATGTAATACTTTATGCAGTATTGTTAGTAATATGTATGTATAAACAATCTGTACATACCCATTCCCCTTTGAACATTTCTCTACATTGCAACTCTTCTGTAGCTACATACTGTATGTTATCTTGTGTTTTTTTCTCTCTGTACAGTACAAATGTTGTAGTATTAATTTATTTTCTATTTTCTATATTTTTGACTAAGAAAACTCTCTGTTACTTTTCCTAATGAAATTGAGGTAGAAAAATAGCCTAAGCTTTAATCAATGCAGTGTTTGGAAAGCTTGGGGTATTTTTCTATCAAGTTGCCATTCAAATCATAAAACTCTTCATTATGAAGCTTGAGGGTAATCGTCTGCTTGAGTGCACTTGTGGCCTCTGGCATTGATCTTCACGAGTGGATCAGTATGCTCCAAAGATACCTTTCGTTATCTCAGACTGATGCATTCTTACCTTTCCTGACAAATAAGGCCAAGCATCAAATGTGCAGAGGTTATATAGCCACTAACAGTACTACCGGTCACTCTTTGTTTCTGTTTGTCTCAGTAAGTGGCCTGGGATGGAAAAATGGAGACGCTACCAAACCATACCACAGATGGCGCCATGTTGAAAATAAGATTAAACAGCCAGAGGGTGGAGGGAGGTGGTTTTACAGAATCTTTGGCGATATACCTGCCTCGTTCACAGCAAATTAACAAATACTTTCAACAAAGGCGCAAATTGATTCTGCTTGATTGGATTCAACTGATTCAGGAAAACATATACAAAGCTTTGCAGCTACTTGCATTTAATTTTTTTCATTTGGCAGACGCTTGTATCCAAAAACATAAGCAAATCATATTAAGGAGCCAGTGGTACAAAAAGTGCCATGCAACAAAGTTCCACTAGCATCAGAAGAGTATTCAAACAGGTCAAGTGCAACAATAATTTTTTATTTTTGGTATCTTTTAGTGACTGGTTAAGTGCTCATGGAATGTGCGCATAGATGTGTTTGAAGTCATTTTTTGAAGACTTCAGCTTCATGGATGGAGTTGGGAAGGTCATTCCACCAATGTGGTATGATGAAACTGTTTTGTTTTGGTGCCTCTTTGTGGTGGTATAACAAGGCGATGTTCCTTAGCCGACCGCAGGCTTCTGGTGGGTGTGTAGCTTTGCAGAAATTATTTTAGGTATGCTGGAGCTGACCCAGTGACTGTTTTGTGTTCCAGCATCAGAGCCTTGAATTTGATATGTGCATCAACCGGCAGCCAGTGGAGAGAGACAATGAGTGGTGTAACATGTGCTCTCTTTGGTTCATTAAAGACCAGACGTGCTGCTGTATTCTGGATCATTTGAAAAGGTCTAATTGCACATGCAGGGAGGCCTGCAATGAGAGAGTTACAGTACTCCAATCTAGATATGACAAGTGACTGAACAAGCAGTTGGGTGGCATGTTCAGAGAGGAAGGGTCTTATCTTCCTGATATTGTAGTGTAAATCTACATGATATTGCGGTCTTTGAGATGTGGTCTGTGAAATTTTGCTTATTATTGATGGTTACCCCTAGATTTTTTATCATTTTGGAAGGCGATAGTTGTACCCAGCTGCATAGTGATGTTGTGTTCAACAGCAGGGTTCGTTTGAAAGACAAGGAGTTCAGTCTTGGCTGGGTTGAGTTGCAAGTGGTGTTCCTTCATCCAGGCAGAGATGTCTGCTAGGCAGGCAGTGATTTGAGCATTCACTGTGTTGTCGTTGGGCTGGAAAGACAAGTAGAGTTGCGTGTCATCAGTTTAGCAGTGGTAAGAGAAACCATGTGACTGAGTGATGGGTCCCAGTGATGTTGTGTATATAGAGAAGAGAAGTGGCCCAAGCACTGATCCCTGAGGTACCCCAGTAAGTAACTGATGTGGCTTGGAAATCTCACCTCTCCAGGCTACCTTGAAGGACCTACCTGAGAGATAGGAGTTAAACCAGTCAAACACAGTTCCTGTGATGCCCAGCAAGGGGAGGTTGGAGAGTAGGATCTGATGGTTGACTCTGTCAAGGCTACAGAAAGGTCCAGCAGAATCAGGACGGATGATCTAGATTCAGCTTTCACCTGTCTCAGTGACAGCAGGGCAGTCTCGGTGGAGTGTCCACTTTTGAAGCCTGGCTGATTGTCATCCAGCAGCTTGTTCTGTGAGAGATTTGATTGAAAACTTCCCTTTCAAATGTTTTTGCCATGAATTGGATGAGAGAGGCTGGTCTGTTGTGTTCTATTTGTGTGGGGTTAAGTGTGGTACATGAGGGCTACCACTTCCGCTGCTGCTTTTGCGTCAATGAGTACTGAAGAGGCTTTATACAGAATCCCGTTCAAGATGCTGATGCAAAAACGCATTCTAGCAAGCATTCGGCATCAAGATTGGTTTGTGGCGTACTTCCACGTCTCGATTCTACCTCGGTACAGACCCTTCCTGCAGTTTGTGTTCTCGGGTCAGGCGTACCAGTACAAGATCCACCCTTTCGGCCTATCCCTGTCCCCTCACGTCTTTACGAAGGCCACAGAGTTAGCCCTTGCCCCATTAACCCTTTCGCACGTAAATTCTAAATGATTTAACTGATTTAACTTAAATGATTTAGCGTTAATTTTTTTTCGGCAGTTATTTTACAACGTAGCAAATTTTAAACTCCAGTGTGACGTACCAAGCTTGTCACGTGATACTCTCGCTGTCTTGTCACGCTTGGAGCTGGTGGACAGAGTATAGGTAAGTGTTTCGCTTTTTTCTTCACTTTAAACCCTTCCTCGTTCGTTTAAAACATGTATAAACTATAATAAATGTTTTAACCAATGGTTTATATTGACATTTATTTATTTAATTTCTCAGGCTTTGAATTTTACTCCCACGTGCAACTTTTCTGCCAACGCATTACAGGATTGCTACTGGGGAGTTCATTTTTAGTCTTTTTGATTGAGAATTGTTGAAAATTATTTGCAAACACATGTAGACCATGATGAATGCATTAATAATATGTTTGTGATATGTATTTATCGTAGTTTGATGTAATTTACGTAATAGCTTGTGCTGTTCACTGCTTGTGTAATGTTGTGGGCATATTGCACATATCTAATGTTTTATCGTGTTCACTTTGATTAAAAGCTGTTGTGTGAGGTATAGTCTATAGTCTATTCTGATGCTAATATTAGGAATGGGTTTGTAATTCATCAGCAATATACTCTAATGCAAAAGCAAAATACACATTTTACAAAATTGAGTTATGACTGAAAGTCTCTAATTATGATCTGTCTTGTGTATACAGTATTAAAAAAGCATGTATATTTGCTCTGTGAGAGTTAAAAAATTAGATTTGATTTATCCTATTTGCCCCCCTGTACCAAAGGCCCTGGAACGTTTCTAGGAGAATGTAGAACTGGTATACCAGTATCCTTCCTCACATAAGGCGGTGGTAAGTAGGGCTGCACAATTAATCTAAATAAAATCGAAATCGCGATATGACCTTGTGCGATTATTAAATTGCAAAGGACTGCGATTTAATTAATTAAATAGTCTGCTCACTTCAAAGTTTATTTGTGCTGCTCTGTCCAGTCTAGATTAAGTTAGACCATTGTTACAGTGTTTTCAGAACGTTTCCGTGCTCCACAACTCCATCTTATGCTTATGGGTCTTTTCCACTGCACGGTACAACTCAAAACTGCTTGCTTTTTGGGGGTTTTCCACTGTGGATAGTACCTGGTACTTTTTTAGAACCACCTCGGTCGAGGTTCCAAGCGAGCCGAGACGATACTAAATGCGACGTCAAAATCCTGCAGATCACTGATTGGTCAGAGAGAATTGTCACTACCAGTGTCAAAGATTTCCGACACGGAACATCAACCTGCTAGTTTTAAAGTTAGCAACAGCGATAGCAGTATCATTTGTTCACGCAACTTTCGAATTGTAAAAAGTAATGGCCGTGTGCAAAACCACGCCATGGTCAATAAACAAGGTGCAAATGTTCCTCTCGTTATGCAAAATGGAAAAAGTCTTTCAGGAAGTGTCTCAGCTGTATTCCGCACACGGCTACCACCTACCAACAGTGTAGGGAAAAGTAAAAAAGAAATAAAAACTTAAGTGACTACATTTATTAGCCCTATAAATCAATTAAACAATTTAACCATTTGATATTATGACATCACAACAAATATGAAATGTTCTTAAAAATATCCCTTTCATGACACAAGGCTCTGTTTGTGGAATTTATTTACTACTTTTTATACAGATTCAATTATCCCTATAAATCTGTTAATCTCAGTGACTATAGAATTATAATATCTGTATAAAAAGTAGTGAACATTTACTCCCAAAAACAAGCCTTGTGCTATATGAAGAATAATATTCTGAGTGTTTTACAGCTGATTTCATGTCTCTAGGTCACACGGTTATTGAGGATAATGGAATTAGAATATTAAAAAAATGTACTATATTTATAAGAAAACATATACAATGTAAATTCCTCAAACAGAGTCTTGTGTTATGAAAAGGATATTTTTAAGAACATTTCTTATTTGTTTGTGATGTCATAACATCAAATGGTTAAATTGTTTAATTGATTTATAGTGCTAATAAAATTATTTTTTTTTTTAAATTCAGCTTTGTGTTAGGCAAAGAAAACCTATTCATGCATTTCCAAGTTGGTTTGGCTTGAATATGTCATAGGCTTGAAGAGTTTGAGTATTGTCATAAATGTCAAATATAAAACTAAGTTTACTGCACTAATGTTATGGGTATTTTGCACATATCTAATATTTTATCATGTTCACTTTGAACAAAAGCTGTTGTGTGAGGTATAGTCTATATTCTAATGCTAATATTAGGAATGCGTTGCAATCGAAAGTAGCATGATCTGCAATTCATCAGCAATATACTCCAATGCAAAAGGCAAAATACACATTTTACAAAATTGAGTTATGACTGAAATCGGTTATCTTGGATTATGATCTGTCTTGTGTCAGATGGGTTTGGCTCAACTATCTCCTATTCCAACAAACAGAGTATGACAATTGGCTGTACAATTAAAATAAAGTTTGATGCCATTTTTGTTCCTGTGCTGGCATAGTTATTATGTTTGACATTTGTAATGCAGTGTATTCACACTGTTTCCTTCCATCACCATTAGATGCTCAAATGTGTTACTAGTATGAAATGTTTGCTCTGTGAGAGACAAGAGATAAGTTCAGTATTCTTAATTCTATTTTATTTATTGATCTATGATTTTATTATGCATTTGTATATAGATAATATTTTTTAAAGAAATATCAATATAATGATTAACAATATAAATATTTTAATAAATACAAGCAACCATAACAACTAATTAATAGCATTCATTAATAATAAATAAATTGAGCAATTGTCACACATTATACATACATTTCTGCATATATACAGTGAAATTATTTATTTTTCACATATCCCAGCTAAGCTGGGGTCAGAGTGCAGGGTCAACCATGATTCGGCACCCCTGTAGCAGATAGGATCAAGGGCCTTGCTCAAGGGTCACACAGTGGTGTCTTGGCGGTGCTGGGGCGTGAACCAACTGGGGTCAGTTACCCAGAGCCTTAACCGCTGAGCCACCACTGCCCTACCATTACATTCAATTACATAATAATTCCTATATAATAAACCAATTATATGGAAAAAATACAAAAAATAACAATGGAAAATAACAATAACTAATACAAATGTCATAACAACAATAACAACTTTTAATTAACATTTGCTTATTTTATTTAGAAATCAGTAATTAACTCAGTAATGCTTCAGTGTGTGGTAATCCTCAAAACATGGGGCAACACACAAGGGAGTGTTGCATGGCACACACATGAATTTGGTAAGGCGCCTCTGCTTTGTCCTGCGAGTGCTGGATAGGCAGACCTCGCAGTGCCGCCTGGTCCTGCTGCCCTGGGAAGCTGTCTGATTTACTTTGGAGTGGAAATGCCTAGCTGTCAGGCGCAGTGGAGTGTCCAATGCAGGGCGGCCTGCTTTGGATGGACACCGAAGTGTACTGTGCTCTTCCAGCAGTCCTCTCATCAGGTTCATCCTGAATTGCAGGGATGTGATGACTTTTCCTATTGATAGCAGAGCACATGGGTAGGAAGTGAGGAGGAGTGTGGAATATGACAGCATGGTCATTATTGTTTTTTGTTCATTTTAGTTTTTTAAGTTTAAATGCATTAATTGAGTTTACATGAAAAGAAAAAAATTAAAATGATTAAAATAAACTATTTATTTGTTTATTTATATGTAAATTATATGTTGTTCTTAATCTGATGTGCAAGTTTCTCAGCCATAAGTTGGTGGTGGACAATGTGGCTGTTCAGTACTGCAGTGTCAAGGAGGTAAAAGAAGACTTTCTTGTACCATTTGGTGTTTTTTTCTGGTACAATCAAAAAAGCCTTTCATCATGTCAGCCTTTTCCACCGCCCCCATCTTTTTGTTATATTCCATTACACAGAGAGGCTTCATCTTCCTTTCTTTGGTGATGTGATCAACCTTTCCAGTGGCTGACATGGTGGATGGATGGACCGTGGTAAGAAAGTGAACATCCCTCCTGTCATGCCATTTCACTGCTAGTTGTGTTCCATTTTCTCTACATTCAACCTGGTCCTTTGTCATTTTGCAGGTGAATGTTGGCATTCCCTTTCTGTTAGCTCGTACATTCCCACAAGCTCCTGTGTCTAGAGACAGGAGGTGCTGGAACAGTGTGGGACTACTGTACCAGTTGTCCACGAACAGGATGTGACCCTTTTTCATGTATGGGGCCAGTGATCATGACAACGGACCCAGAGATTCCAAGGCCTTCATAGTGCTGGATGTCGGTGGTGGATCCTGTATATATGATAATGTTCTGCACGTAACCGGTAAGCACATCACATAACACATAAAATTTGACTCCAAATCTGTGGCGTTTAGTTGATATGAACTGGCGAATTGCCAGCCTACCCTTGAATTTCATCAACGACTCATCGACACACAGATCCCTGTAGGGCACAAAGATGTTATGAAAGGATGACGTGAATGCAGTGAAAATGTTTCAGATTTTTTGCAGGGGGTCGTTGATGTTTGCCATTGCATTGCTGGAGAAGTGTAGGCAGCGGAGGAGCAGAAGGAAGCGGTCCTGGGAAAACAAAGTCCCAAAAAATGGTGTCAGGAGCATGGGATCTGTACTCCAATAATCTGGCTATTGCTCTGTTGCAGGTCAGCAGACCTGATTTTGCGGGACACGAGGGAGAGATAACTTACTATTATTGTACTAGGTGAATAAATATTGATTTTATATTAGATGTATTTTTGATGTTAAATGATAATGACGGCGCTGACTGGCGCTGTAAATGTCCCTCAGTTTGGCATAAGGTCTATGAAGCATGTACATATAATAATATGGTACTGTCGCACCATATATATATAACTGGGAAGAGGAAATTTCAGTTAATAGTGACAGTGTGCAGTAAGCTTACATTTGGACAGTTATGACAGAGATACTGATAAAAGGTGAAATGATAGGTATCTGTATCAGCTGATCAGGTGACAAGAAGATTGGTGATCGGTATTGCTCTAAAAATCCTGATCAGAGCATCCCTAGTATGATGGCTATGTAATATAATATGACTGACACTTTTAAAGAGCAAAATAAACACCAGCTCACTATTCAATACTTTACACCTGCAGAGAGGCCCATAGTGTGCACCTTGTTGGAGATAATACAGTTCTTCTCGAATGTGTTTGATGTTTGATGTGTGGTGCGACAGTACCGTATTATTATATGTACATGCTTCATGATGTTTGCATTGCAAAGCCATTGAAATAATCATTAAATGATGCCCTGCTGAAAAAAGCAGCGAAAACCAGCACAAGCTGGTTGGCTGGTTTTAGCTGGTGCCCAGCCTTGTCATGAAGAAAATGGTCAGGCAGGTTTTAAAGGGTTTTTGAATTTTTTTTACCAGATCATGGTCCTAGCTCGTTAGGCTGATCATGCTGATTTTAGCTGGAGGGTGGTATTAGTTTGTCAGGCTTTTCTTAGCTGGTCAGGGTGGTCTTGGCTTGTCAGTCTCTGCCAAGCTGGTTTAAGTTGGGAGGCTCGCTGGTCTCCCAGCCTGACCAGCTAAAATGTGTTCAAACCCCCTCTGAAACCAGCTAACTGAACAGCTAGGCTGGGCTACCAGCTAAATCCAGCCAACCAGCTTAGGCTGATTTTAGCTGGTCTTTTCTGCAGGGACAGCAGGGATCTTCAAAATTTTTGCATGAAGTTACTTTTTTATCCCCTTTTTCCCAATTTGGAATGCCCAATTCCCACTACTTAGTAGGTCCTCTTGGTGGTGTGGTTACTCACCTCAATCCGGGTGACGGAGGACAAGTCTCAGTTGCCTCTGCTTCCACGCATCTTATCACGTGTCTCGCTGTGCATGACACAGCGGAGACTCCGCATGTGAAGGCTCTTGCTATTCTCTGCGATCCACGCGCAATTTACCATGCACCACATTGAGAGCGAGAACCTCTAATCGCGAAGATTTTACCCCATGTGACACAACCCTGTTCTTTTCTAAACCATTTACTATACCTTACTGAAAGTTAATGATCATTCATTGTAACTACTTTGATGACTGGCTCAGTACTTATAATAAGAATTTGTTTCTGTGTTGTGTGGTGTGGTGCACAAATAGTTTTCTTTCATTAAGTTTGATTACTAAAGTACTAAATTGTATAATTTAACTGGAGGTATATAAAGCTTTAAAGCTAGAAGAATTGTTTAAATGTTTTGTAAATTTGTTGATTACATAGGCACTTTTATTACAAAGTGACTTACACTAACTACAGGAACAGAGCATTTTGCCATGTATATGACAAACTAACCAATATAAAGTAAGAAACGTTCAAATGAAAAATAGAAATGACATAGGGTAGAGGCTAATGTTAAATGAAAATACAAACAGGGCATTAGCCTACCCATATGCTTCAGCATACATCACCTTAATTCATGCAGCGTTGGAAGGGTTAATTTTGAAATGTATTCAACTACAGATTATAGAATGCATGCTGTAAAATGTAATTTGTAACATATTTTGTTAGATTACTCAAGGTCAGTAACGTATTCGAAATACTTTGGATTACATCTTCAGCACTGGTAGATTTTTTTCACTTGTTTTGACTATAAAAACTCTGCCAGTACAATAAGACAAAATACACTCCCTGAAAAATACATTCCCTGAAAAACCTAAATATCTTATGCAGTGTTGTTCCTAAAACAAGATAAATCAAATTGATCTTGTTTTTAGAATTTTTAGATATTTTACAGGAAAACAATACAAAAATTACTATCAAGAATAAAACAATTTCCCTAATATCAAAGGTCTTACTAGAAAAAAAAAAAATTAGGATGCAATGTGAATTTTCTTGAAAAAAATAAATAAAATGCTTGTGCCTGGTAACGTAAATGTAAAATGGCTAGAAATAGCATTTTAGCTTAGCATACAGCTGACAATTTACCTGCAAGGTTTATTTCTATTTCTTCTGCTCCAAACTTACTTCAAACGTACTTCTCTGTCTGCTCGTATGAATGTAACACATCATAACAAATTGTTTCACCGCTGTTCAAATGCACTTTGGATTTATATGTATAAATGTTTTAGAACAATAACATTCTCATTACAAATGTTCACTTATTGGAAAACACAGGGCTATAAATCATTAAATATGATGTGATGAATTCTAAATTTACATACCAGATTTACATACCATGTGTGCAAAACATAGTCAAACACATCCTTAAAAAATAATCCTTAACAAACACTCATTTCTAACATACAACACATTTGAGCACATATTTAATACAATTTATGTGTGAAAGCATTTTGTGTGAAATTGTATGTTTATCCAAAGAATTCTGAGAACAAAACTGGGAGCTCTCTTGCGTAATACATGTTCTCACGCTTCTAACCAGCACACATGCACAACACGAGAGAGTGCCAGAAAACAGGTGTCACAAAACATGATTGAAAGATGGCAGCGACACTCACTACAGTCAACCCAACCTCTCCGCAGCTGTGGCCTGATCTCTTTGAGAATACTGAGGGGTCCTACTGACCAGGTGTCCTCCATATGATGGATTCGAAGAGAAGAACAATGGATGATCAAAGATTGTAATCTGAGCTTTGCACATTTGAGTGAGCTATTATCAACATTTGAATCCACCAGGGCCGGCCGGGTGGATAAGAGAAGGAACTGTTATGGGACATTCTACAACAATCACCTCTGTTTAGCTTTTCCCTCAGAGGACCACCTGTGTCTCAAACTGGGCAGGCGGGTGTGGGGGAGGTTATGAATTTATAGGAGCTTCTAGTATAAAGATTGTGCGCCATAGCCCCAGAGCTGTCCTTGAATGTATAATTTTCATGTTCTTCTGTCTGTTTCCCACAATATACAAAGTACCCAATACACCGAGATGTCTCTTGCATAGACCCGGCTGTGCTGCATGCATATCTGTAAATCTCAATTAAAGATCACATCAATCTTGGTCTCATTCTTAATCTCATTCTAGCCTTCAACAATGTGGCAGGGCGGAGGGCGTGATGATACACACCCGGTCCCGTATCAGGCTAATCAAGCCTGATACGTCATCATGACCTGGCCCCGCCCTCCGCCCTTCCACAAACATAAAGTAAACATGTTATTATTTTTGTTATTATTAGTGGTAGTAACTCAAGTCAATTGCATGACACAGGTTGTCACATGCGTAACATAAACAGCTTTTATTAGTTTTATAAACTTTATCTATGAGTGTACATCATTTTCAACGTATCTTTATGTGTAAAACTTTTTTCATTAACAAAAACTTCAGCCTAAACTTATACATACATTTCAAAAATGTAAATGGAAAAATATGTTGTGGCAGGGCGGAGGGCGGGGCCGGGTCGTGATTATACACACCCGGTCCCGTATCAGGCCAATCAAGCCTCCGAGAGGGATAAGGGCCAACTGCGGAGGATGGTGTGGGAGAGAGAGATAATTTACGGACATGTCCGTCATGTGTGTGTTTTGTCTTTTGTTTAAGTTTATAATTAAAATATGATATATATTGTCAAGCCGGTTCTCGCCTACTCCTTTCCCTTGAACTGCTTTACAGACAGCAGCTAAAAACTACCCCCATCCACACTTTCACATGAACAGTTATGGCAAATGTATGCTCTGTGCATTTTTCCCATGCAAATTTCAGTAGAACATGAACTGAGCCCATATTGCCACTGGCCTGGAGGCAATTTCATGTTATATTGCTACCAAATCAGACCAGAGAAGAACACAACATCATGTACAACATTAGAAAGAAGGATAACTGTTTAAAATTATGTATGATTAGAACTATTTTAAATAAAATTAAGACCCTAAAACCAAGCAATGTAAATGACATTTTTCTCAAGTCACTCCAAACAAGTATTTAAAAAATATCTATGTTACGTCAACAGTTATTAAAACTTTAAGATGTTTTGGGAAGAAATAGAAGATTGCACTGAATGTGCACAATATGGCTAGAGTGCACAATGCATTGTGCATTTATTTATTAATGATATTACAACCATTAAGTGTTACATTTACCCCTGCTCTCCCCTAGAGCTGGTAGATATTAATAACAAAATCATCCAGCCTCTATTTAGACATTTTGGGCCTCTGTATCATGTTGAGACCAAGGCACAAGCATAAAGCTTTCCATAGAGTACTCCCTGCTCTCTTGAGTTTCACAATAAAGTTGGTAATGCTCAGATGCTGAGCCATTTAAACAGAAGTTGCTAAGAGGTTCTGGGCATGTAAGGGAGTTTGTCCATGACAATTTCTGCATAAGGGGAAAGATCATGTTTCCTTGTCATTTGGAAAGAAGGCTACATTAGATGCTGTCTTCTTGGTCCATTACAATATAAAAGCACTTAACAAAACTTGATTTAGCATAGATAATTGGGTACATGTCTTGGAGCTTTGGAAAAGGTAAAACCAATTCTGAGATGGTTGCAAGAATTATCGTTTCTGATTTGATAAAGTCACAGACAGCATGGAAAAAAGCAATGTTAAATGCAAATATAAAATGCCACAAACCAAATATAGGGTTGAGAGTTAAATAAACTCAACATCAACTCAAATCAAACTGTCACTTCATTTGGTTTGAACAAGCCAAATTAGCCAGATGCCAACACTGACAGGTTACATGGCATGCCCTCATCCAAGAAAAATATTAACAAAACTACACCGGGTAGTACAAAAAACCTGTAGACTACATTAAATGAATTGAGATTATGTTGTGCCAACCACAATTTGTTTTGTGCAGTGAGTTATGGATGCCGAGAGCATGAAACATCAAAATTCAGTAGTGCAATTTTCATATTCAGCCTATTTCATTTCAATAATTTTAAATATTGTTGGGCCGTGTTGTTAACTTTTGTATGTTAAAGACAATAAGAATCTAGGCCAGACTACGAAAGGAAAATCGCACCTTTTTATAGTGTCCATTATAATTTTGTTTAATTTGTGATGTCACATGGTTAGAATACTAGTATAGAGTAATTAAACTGTCTGAGGAAATTATTGAAATATGATCAAAGCAAACAGTCATTGATGACATGCTGGGACAGGTGTTTCCACAAAACTGAAAAACAGATAATGAATACACATCAGCTAAGGTAACAGCCTCTGAAATATCGAAGTCTCTACACCTTAACATATCCCAATGGTTGTGTCTTAACTCTATTAGTTGCTGTTTATTATAACTATCAACATAGCTCATTTGAAATTATAAAGGAGGAACAAACATTTGAATGGATATAAAGTGGAATGGATGGATATGGCACAATCGGTTTGCCATTATCTGATATGGCAAAAAACACAAGCACAATGGGTATACTTTTGAGTTTAGGTTCCTCTTTTGTATTTTTATATAATCATAAAGTAGAAACAGCTGCCTAAAACACAATTGCCCAAACCTCATAAATATTTCTCTACGCTTGATCGTATTTAATGGACTATTGATGCAATAAAAGTTTTAGATACATTTTGCAAACTGCTGGGAGCAAGATTTATTGTGTTATTTATTTAGTTCCCCGTCTGTCGCTCACTTCGACGTCGTGTCGGAGAAGCGACACTAGGGGTCTCTTGAGTGCCGAATATGCCTCTGATGCATGAAAAAAGGCTTTTGATTTTTATTTAACCTCATTGCTGTCTAGGAGATATTAAAGAGATCTCATTTAGGGATTTTTTTCAATGTGTGAGCTGGTAACGTCTAGGTTACGTATGTAATCTTCATTCCCTGATGGAGGGAACGAGACGTTGTGTCGAAGAAGCGACACTAGGGGTCTCTCTTGAGCGCCGAATATGCCTCTGATGCATGAAAAAAGGCCAATGAGAAGTTGGCAGACAGTATTTGCATACCCCGCCCCCGGACATACGGGTATAAAGGCGAGGAAATACTAT